>JAXCMG010000018.1:12852629-12865787 GCA_034642415.1 Podarcis siculus
TTTGTGTCTTGACCTCTTGAACTTTGTGAAGAGTTTTTCTGAGAAGATGGCTGTACTGCTTTGTTGTGCTCTGGCTTGGCTTCGTGTATAGGGGCGAGCTGTGGTTTTGTGGCCTGTGCCAGCCAGATCTGTGTAGGGATTGCAGGGGGGTGCAGCATCCGGAGGTGCCATCGTGGTTTGGCTACTGGATGGTGTCTGTAATTTATCTGTGGAGAGGGTCTGGGTTTGGGTCTGGTATGGTTGATTGGTGATGGCGTTCTGTGTGCCTCTGGATCTGGTGTCAGTTTTTGTGGGGAGGGCTAATTTCCAGATGTCTGGCAAGCGGGATGTGTCGTCACGCTTGTTCATGTTGTGAGGGTGTTTCTCTATCTCGATGGCTTCCATGATTATTCTCTTGTGGTGATGTTCCATGTTAGAGAGCAATTTGGAATCTGCAAAATTAATTTCGTGTCCTGTTTCTTTCATGTGTTGGAAAAGAGAGGAAGTTTTATCTTCTTTTTTGACGGCATTCTTGTGTTCTGCGATACGTGCATTTATTCGTCTGTTTGTTTGTCCAATGTACGTGGCTGGGCAGACTTTGCAGGGTATTTCATAGACCCCTTGGTTTTCCAACTGGATTTTATCCTTGGGGTTTCTGAGGATATTGGCTATTTTTTGGTTGGCGCAAAAGGCTGTTTTGATATTGTGTTTATGGAGGATTTTGCTAATTTTATCTGTAGTGCCCTTGATATAAGGAAGGAGGGCCATGCCATTGTTTTCTTCTGTGTCTTGGTTTTTGGGGGGTGTTTCTTTTTGGATTAGCTTCGTAACCCTGTTTTGCTGGTATCCATTGGCAATTAACACATTTGAGAGATTCTGTAACTCAGTTGTCAAGTGGTCTTTGTCAGCCAGGCGTTTGGTTCTGGAGATGAGAGTCTTGGCTACGGAGTTTATTTGTGCAGGGTGGTGGTGTGATTGTGCATGTAAGTAGCGGTTGGTGTGTGTTTTTTTCCGGTAGATAGTGTGTCCTAGGGAGCCATCAGGTTTTTTGTAGATTAGGACGTCAAGGAAGGGAAGTTGGTTGTTGGCTTCTATTTCCATAGTGAATTGTATTTTGGGGTGTAGGCTGTTGAGATGTGTGAGGAAGCTGTCCAGTTTTTCCTTCCCGTGTGGCCAAATTACAAAGGTGTCGTCAACATATCTGAGCCAAAGTTTGGGTTTGTGTTCTGACTTGTCTAAAGCATTGGTTTCAAAGTGTTCCATGTACAGGTTTGCGATGACCGGTGAGAGGGGTGATCCCATAGGTGCTCCTTCTATCTGTTTGTATCTTTGTCCATTGTGGATGAAGTACGTGTTGGTTAGGCAGTGGTTGGTTAGGTCCAAGATGTATTCGGGGGGATTGTATTTGTTTTGAATGGCTGTCAAGGCTTCATTAATGGGCACTTGTGTGAAGAGAGATACAACATCGAAGCTCACAAGTAGGTCATTGGGATGTAGGTTTTGCTTCTTTATTGTTTCTATGAACTGGAAGGAGTTTGGAACGTGTGAAGAGATGGATTCTGCATAGGGCTGAAGTTGCTTGGCGAGAAATTTAGCGAGATTTTGTAGAGGTGAGCCTATGGAGCTGACTATTGGTCTGAGTGGTGTTCCTTCTTTGTGTATCTTGGGGAGGCCGTAGAGTTTGGGGCATCTGGATGATTTTTCTCTGGGGATGATTCTTAGCTGGATTTCTTCACTGATAGGAGAGGCTTTTATTTTGGATTTGGTGGTTTTTTCCAGATAGGTGGTGGGATCTGTTTTTATAGGTTGGTAGGTAGGGTCTTGGAGTAGATTTGATAGTTTTGCTTGGTAGTCCGATGTGTTCATCACAACAGTGGCATTACCTTTGTCTGCTGGGAGAATGATTATGTTGTTGTCTTTCCTCAGGTTGGTGAGTGCTTTCTGTTCTTCTTTGTGTAAATTGCTTCTGGGTGGTTTGCTGGAGCAGAGGATGTTGGTGACTTCAAGTCTGATTTTATTGGCTTCATCTGGGTTGATTTTGGTTAGGCTAGCTTCGACTCCGCATATGTTCAAGAGGTCAAGACACAAAGGCTTTAGCAACTAATCCACACCTAATGACCCACCTAAGTGGTACTCAGGATATCACTCAAGAAATCACTCAAGATATCCCTCAAGCAATTAAGGAACAAAAGAAGAAAAGGCACACTAGCCTGGGAACTTCCTCTCTGCCCAGAACATTGGAGGCTATACACCACACCTCCTCAACAGTATTTATAGGAACTCAAACACTGAGATCCTGCTCTGTTCCAGTAACAAGAAGCCGAAAGCACCAGCCTGAAGATGACGAGTGAGACCTCGTCGAAACGTCGCCTAGACACCCCAACTTTTACACGGGAAGACACCCGAGGACACCAAAACCTGCATTCCTGTACCCGTGAAAATCTACGAAAGCATATATATATATATATATATATATATATAATGTTCATGGATTTGCTAGGCAAAGATGTATATAAATGTATGGGCCACATGTCTGAGGCAGCACAGGAGGACAGTCCTGGAGCCATTTTGGTTCCCAAGCTTTGGTTCCCAAGTTTTCTCTGCAAGGTCAAAGGAAAATGGAAAAGCCTCCCCATTGTCTTTTCATTCACAAAACCTATCTTAAGGGTATATCTGTGTATGAATAGGGTGAGCCTGTCCCCTGCCTCAGGAACTAAGTATTTGTTACTACAAAAGACTGGCCAGACTCCCCTGGTTCCCCAATCAAGTAAGCATTAACAGGTAACCTGCCAGACAGGAGATAAACAACAACAGGAGATAAACAATGCACTCAGATTTCTGCTGTAGACCACCCTTTCTATGTTGTAGGTATGATGTGTCTGGGGGGCGGGTCTTGAGCTACACCCCTTCTGTGATGTATGTATAATGTTTCTGGGGGTGGTCTTGGACTCCAAAGTGGGCAATTTAAAATGTCTATATAAGGGCGGACACACCTTTGTTCTAGGTTCCTCCTCCTTTCCTGCATGTGAGGGGAGCACCCTGTTGCAACAGTTCAATAAAGATCAGGCTTACTAGCTGCTTTGCTTCTCAGTATTCTCTGGTTGGCCTCTGTTCTTTTCTCTGACCGATGGAGAACCTGCAAAGGACTCTGAAAGGGCTCTTGTGTCCCCCATAAGGGAATAAGGGCAGATTTCCGTTTATTACAGAGACCATCACTGCCTCCTGGGGAAGTGAGTTCCATAGTTCAACTACGTGCTCAGAGGAAGGCAGGCTCGGCAAATCCACGCCGTGATCAACTCCCGCCCGGAAACCAATGTCCCCACTGTGAAAGGACGTGTGGATCCAGAACTGGCCTCCAGACTCATTGTTAAAACCGTGTTTATGGAAGACAATCTTACTCGGCTACGAGTGATCTCCAAAGAAGAGGAAGAAGTTGTCTTCAGACAGCCATTCAACATTCAGCTTCATGAGAAATAGTGTTTTCAGAGAAAAACATTTCCTCTATCCACTTTATCCATGCCATGCATAATTTTGTAATATTAATATTTATTTAAATGCCACCTGTCTGACTGGGTTGCCCGGTTTTTGGGCACCACACAAGAACTCACCCCAAAAGCACGTTTTTGGGGCAAGAGCAAGGTGTGGGGCATATGACTCTCCCAGCAGCACAACCCGGAAACTACATATCCCGGTTTTGCAGCGGAAAAAGTTGGAAGGTATGATTAAAGTGATACGATACCCTGGACCGCACAAGCTGCTCTACCTTTTGCCCAAGTTCCACGTTCCGTTTGCCCAGTTCCCCCACCCAAACGAGGCCTTCCTGTGCAATGAATCAGCAAGCTCTATTCCTGTCCTCCTCAGTGACCTGGTTTCTTCTGCACCCTCCCCCAGTGCTGGCTAATGGATTATAATATGCGCTTTGCCGGCACGCCAGCTAAGTCACTATCAATCCTGGGAAGGCTCAGAAGCGTTACTGATGGAGAGGGCCTCTCACGTAGGGGCAGGGAGGCCAAGCCGTGGTCCGTGAGGGCAATCAGTCCATCAGGAAGGGAACCAACCAGCCTGGCTGCACCTTGCTGTGTTCGAGGGCAGGGGGAAAGCAGTCTGCAAGGACAGTGAAAATGAGCCGCTGGGTTGCCTGACCTGGAAGCTTTCAAACCCAGCTTTCTCCCTGACACGCTAGTTTTCTACATGCAAGGAGTTCTTTTGTGGGGGTGGGAATCCTTTGCCCTGACACGTTAGTTTTCTAGATGCAAGGAGTTCAGGGGAAACTAAGCTCTGTTGGCTCAGGCACACTGGAAACCAGGAGGGAGATATTAAAAGAGGCAGAGTTTGCAATGAGGATCCCAGTGCCTGTACAGATATATAGAAGAGAAGAAGAAGAGTTTGGATTTGATATCCCGCTTTATCACTACCCAAAGGAGTCTCAAAGCGGCTAACATTCTCCTTTCCCTTCCTCCCCCACAACAAACACTCTGTGAGGTGAGTGGGGCTGAGAGACTTCAGAGAAGTGTGACTAGCCCAAGGTCACCCAGCAGCTGCATGTGGAGGAGCGGAGACGCGAACCCGGTTCACCAGATTACGAGTCTACCGCTCTTAACCTCTACACCACACTGGCTCTATATATCAACAGGTGTGTTCACATTGGCCAGGCAAGCAATTGGTACCAGCAATCCCTTCCTACTCACATTTGCCGCCCATGTTGGTCCTCACGGGTGAGAACACCCTCTTTTTCCATCAGCATTTGCCGGAAGGTCCCCACTTTCTGACGGATCTCCTCTTCAGAATACCTGCCGTAGCAGACAAAGCAAAGAACGTGGGAGACAGAGTTAGTCAGGAATGCTCATGGTTTCATCCTCCCACCATTGCCCATTCTTCAGTTGTGATTCCTGCCTGGTAGCGGGGTGGAGTTCTCCCCCTCTACATTTAATCTCAACAACAACCCGGTGAGGAAGGTTGGTCTGAGAGAGACAGTGACTGGCCTGCCAAGGTCACCCAGTGTGCTTTACGGTCAAGTGAGAATTTGATTTTGGCTTTTTTGTGGCATCATCATCACCACCACCATCTCATTGCATTTCTTACCTGCCCTTCACTTCAGCGTCCCAGGACAGATCAGAACATTATAAAAATAGAGTCATGTAAGGTAGCTAAAGCTTTCTGGGAAATGATCTATAATGAGTTGGGGGAAATGCTAAAGATAACTTTTTTTAAAAAACAGAAGCTTTTCTTTTAGATAGAATAGGTGAAGAGGTACCCAAAGAACGGGGGGGACGGGGGATGGACGACTATTTATGTACTCTGCTATGGCTGCCAGAATGATTTACAGCCAGAGATGGAAAGAAGAAACAAGTCCAATGAAGGACGATTGGCAACTAAAATTTACAGACTGTGCTGAAATGGCAAAACTTAAATGGAGAATAAGAAACCAAGAAGAGAGACTTTTTAATACAGAAGGGGGGAAATGTACGGACTATTTGAAGATGTAAACAACTTAGAACATTAGCAGGATTCACATAAAAACGTGCAGTAAGAATAACTTAAAGGGGATACAAAAGGAAAATTGGTAAATAAGTTTGAATTTGATATGCATTGGTAAAAGACATAAAATAAGTAACCACAGAAAGGTGGGGAGGGGGTTGAGGAGGATGTGGCATTGTAGATGGATTGTGTAAATACTCTTTTCTTTTCGTTAAAATATTTGCAAAATGAGAAAATGATTTATTTTTATTTTTTTTAAAGACTTTATAAAAATAGAACATTAAACTCAATTAAAAAAATTTACCTTCCAAAATAACGGGGTGGGTCCTAAAATCTCTCTCTCTCTCAGGTGGCCAAAGCCTGGGTAAAGAGGTGCATCTTCAGCTTAGGGTGAAAGCCATGCAATGAATGTGCCAGACACATGGTAGTCAGGAGAGATTTCCACAACTGAGGGGCTGCCACAGAGAAGGCCCTTGTCTAGCTGTCACCCCCAAACTTCTGAGGGCAGTGGAACTACCAAGAGGGCACCTAAAAGTGTCTGTAGGGAAGGAGAAGGTATTTCAGATATCTGGGGGCCTTTGGGGGCTTTAGACACTAATGTGAGGCCCTTGAATTGGGCTTGGAAACAAACTGGCAACTGTCCTTCTGCTGATGGACAAAGACTCTTTCATTCTGACACACCTTTGGGAACTGGTTGTTGTTGTTTTTTAAAAAAGGAAAGGGATTTTATAATGCTCTGCTGTTTTTATCATCTGTATTTCAATAGATTTGGGTTTTGTGTGTGTTTTTAACGCTATTTGAATTTAATTACGATTCGGTGATTAGCTTTTGTATTTTATCTGTGTTGAAAGCCAATCAGAGGGGGGAATCAATATAACGATGATGATGATAACTGTTTAAAAACGGGCGTTTGCTGAGCTCTGGCCACTGCATTTTGTACCAAGTCGCCTTCCAGGGCAGCCCCACAGAGAACGCATCACAGACAAATCTTTTGGAAAGATCAACCGTGCTCAGACATCTTTTATCTCCTTAGGAAGATTCACGCTTAGGCTCTCATGCAATTAAAACAACCCAAAACAACCCAGGCATTTCAGTGGGGGTGGGGTGGGGTGGGGAGGCAAATCTGATCAGGCACCTAGCATCCAGGGAGGGTTTTGTACTCATTCGCATGGTGCACAGTTAAACTATGGAACTCTCTCCCACTGGAGGCAGCGATGACCACCAACTTGGATGGCTTTACAGGAGGACCAGACAAAGTCATGGAACAGAATGCTATTGATGGCGACCAGTCGTGACAGAAAGGGACGCGGGTGGCTCTGTGGGTTAAACCACAGAGCCTAGGACTTGCCAGTCAGAAGGTCGGAGGTTCGAATCCCCATGACGGGGTGAGCTCCCGTTGCTCGGTCCCTGCTCCTGCCAACCTAGCAGTTCGAAAGCACATCAAAGTGCAAGTAGATAAATAGGTACCGCTCTGGCGGGAAGGTAAACGGTGTTTCCGTGCGCTGCTCTGGTTCACCAGAAGCGGCTTAGTCATGCTGGCCACATGACCCAGAAGCTGTACGCTGGCTCCCTCGGCCAATAAAGAGAGATGAGCGCCGCAACCCCAGAGTTGGTCACGACTGGACCTAATGGTCAGGGGTCCCTTTACCTTTACCTAGCCATGACAGCTTTGCTCTGCCTTTGCGGTTGGAGGCAGCAATGCTTCTGAATAACACTTGCTGGAAACTACAGGAGGATGGAGGGTTCTTGTGCTCTGGGAAGAGGATGCTGGAGTGAGTGGGCCATTGGCCTGAGACAGAAAGAGAGAGGAGGAGGAGGAGGAGGAAATATAGCCAGGGCAAACAGGTCTCCCTGCCCAGGTGCTGCTTTTTATCTCTGACGTTTGGCCTCGGCGAAAAAGGGCCCCTTTGTTTTTCCTTCCCAATTGACTTAAGAGGCCCAGCCGAGTATTTATTGGGTGATTCAGCCTGGCTTCCACAGCTTTCATGGCCCATTAACTCTGAGTTACGGGCCAGCCAAAGGAGCTGGACGCTGCTCTCTGCTCGCAACCAGAGGCCCCCTCTCTCCGGCTGCCAGGCCTCAAGAGTCAGTGGGTCGATAGCTCAATGATTTATAGCATCGGGTGAAACATCCTGGAGAGGCGGGGAGAAGAGGAGATTGGAGGGGGCGCTTCCCTTTGTTTCCTTTGTGCTCTCAGAGCAGCGAAAGCGCCCAGCAGCTCAGCAGGAGCTTTTCTCAAAAAGAAACAGGATTCTGGCCATGCCCATCGCTGCACTGAGCAGCCTTGCATAAGGCCAGCACCACAATCCTGTCTATATTGCAGGCCAGGCTCTCTATTAGGGGAGGAGGAAGGCGAGGTCAATGAAACAGCCACTGCTTTGCATGCAGAAGGTCCGAGGTTCAATTGCCAGGTATTATTCTCATCACCATTAACAGCATTATCATTTTATTCTTGCCTTGTGCCTCCTTCCCTGAGCCCGGGAAGCTTCTGCCCAGCTTAGGGAGGGAGGAGAGATGCTCTGGCAGGTGTCTGAGAGCCCTCACTTGTGTGTTAAGTACCGGCACCTTTTACCCCCAGAAAAAAGCACTGATTTTATTATTATTTATAGGTATTTAGGTAAGGCAGGGGAAAGCTTCTGCCAGTCAGTTTAGACAATACAGAGCTAGATGGACCAGTGGTGTGTCTCAGGGCTCACCCACACTTACTTTGCCCTGTGCTTTACAGGCAGAGGTCGAGTTTTGTTGTGTTCTGGTGCTCTCCCTGGAAAAATCCATGTTTTACTGCTGAATCGAAGCAAATGGAAATATGTAGAAAACTCAATTGCCATTGAGGTTTTCCCAGGGAAAGTGCCGGGACAGAAAACAAACAAAGCCCAATGGAAATCCCAGATTTGCACCTAGAAACATGACATGGAAGGAGGAGCAGGTGAGCCCTCAGCATAAGGCAGCTTACTGTGTTCCAGCTTCACACCCCAATGGGGTGAAATCAGCACGGCTGAGGACATTGAAATCCCAAGACCTCACATATCAGATAGACTGCTCCTGCTCGGAAGCTCTCGGGCAGCTATCAGTTACGCCAGAGATGTTATGGTGTGGGTGCCAAAGGGGTTCCAGGGAGGGTAGTAAGTCAGTGTAAACGTTGCACTTCTGGGGACGTCTAGGTAAAGGTAAAGGGACCCCTGACCATTTGGTCCAGCAGCGGACGACTCTGGGGTTGTGGCGCTCATCTCGCTTTATTGGCCAAGGGAGCCGGCATACAGCTTCCGGGTCATGTGGCCAGCATGACTAAGCTGCTTCTGGTGAACCAGAGCAGCGCACGGAAATGCCAGTTACCTTCCCGCCGAAGTGGTACCTATTTATCTACTTGCACTTTGCCGTGCTTTCGAACTGCTAGGTTGGCAGGAGCTGGGACCGAGCAATGGGAGCTCACCCCATCACTGGGATTCGAACTGCCGACCTTCTGATCAGCCAGCCCTAGGCTCTGTGGTTTAGACCACAGCGCTGCCTGTGTCTAGGGACGTCTACTCCCCAGTAATCCCCACTGAGTAATTTGGAGCTTCCTCCCAGGGATGTGTTGGTATAGAGGATGGCTGCTGCAATAGATTCCTGTTATTTCGTTCAAGAGCAGGGCTGGTGTATCCCTGCTGAAGCTGGACCGCTATTATCCTGATTTCTCTTCCACTTCCCGTCAGTGAATGCGCTTTCCTGTGTTAGGCTGCAGACCCAGGGCCCACGAGAAGCTGCAGTAACAGGGTCACCCACCCACTTGCGCCCAGCCACAAGTAAATGTGCCTTTGGGTAATGCTTAGAGCCTGATCCTACGTGATGCTGAGCATTCCTTCTCATTTCTCGCCCCTTGGCAGCACCCTGGGGTTCCCCCCATGCAGGCAGAAGCTTGGGTAATGAGGCCATCAATAATTCTCCTTCATCTGCCTTCAAGGGATGCAAAGCATCCCATTGGGAAGATATCGTGGTGACTCAGCTACGCTCAGTAGGGTATGTGGGCATGTCAGGCTGGGAGGTGAGCAGAGCCGGAGCCAGAAGGGTGGTGTTAGTACGGAAGTGCAATTTTTGCACACCTCTGAAATTTCGCGACGTTTCAGAATCCACACCTTTGCCTTATAGAATGTGCCCAGGGGAAAAACCGGTTGCTTCCGAGAGCTCAGATGTGGCAGCTCATGTATGGATTGACTTAATAGACTCAGCTCCAAATCTAAAAGCCCCCTAGTTTGCTGCCCAAAATGAATGTTGCTGGGTATTTTTGATGATGCAAATGCAGGAGCATTTGTTGAAAGAATTGGCTTTATATATAAAATTAGTAATTGCAACTCGGTGGAAAACAGCCCCAAAATCTTATGCTGCATGCTTTGTTCCACTCACTCTGTAATATACCTGCAATGGAGAAAATTATGCCTCATTTCATCCTTGACACTGGCTTTTGACACCTGAAGTGTATAATTTTAGGACCCACCTTGTTTTTATGATTGCCAATTATTTCGAACTGTTTTAAATGCTGTGTTTTAATGTTGTAACACACCCTGGGACCTCAATGTGAAGGGAGGGTTCATCATCATCATCATCATCATCATCACCACCTGACATTTTGACAAAGGACTGGACGCTCCAGACGTTTTTTATATCCTTTGTGACATATACAGAAAAAGCACCATTTTCAAGACAACCTTCGTCACACGCCTGGCAAATCTGGAACTACACTTGACAATCAAATGAGACAAATATTCATTCTTTATGTGAAGATAACTTTTATTCCTGCTTTTCACGTTCATTGACTTGGACTTTGTCACTTAACCCATATGTAATTGTACTTTATGTGCCCATTTTAGGGTTTGCTTTTTCGTCTTTTAATTTTCTCTCTGTTTTATACGCAGTTGGTAGCCGTGTTGGTCTGCCGTAGTCGAAACAAATTTTTAAAAATTCCTTCCAGTAGCACCTTAGAGACCAACTAAGTTTGTTATTGGTATGAGTTTTCGTGTGCATGCACACTTCTTCAGATACACTGAAACAGAAGTCACCAGACCCTTATATATAGTGAGAGGGTGGGGAGGGGTGTTACTCAGAAGGGTGGTGGGAATGGGTGATTGGCTGATAGGTGTGGTAAACCTGTTGACGACTTCTAACGACTGCAATGGTCTTACAGGAAAAAGCAAGGGGTGAGATGGCTAAAAACAGCTTTATCGTGTATAATGGGATAAGAATCTAATGTCCCTATTCAGACCAGATATTATACGCAGCATGTTATCAAATGATATAAAAGATCTTTACAAAGAGGAGGAAGAAGGAGGAAGCAAGCCACCTAGTTCAAATATTGATCCAGCTGAGTGACCTCATATCCCCGCATGAACAGACCCAGGGCCTCAGATCATCATTAGAGGCTTTTTCTCTGTGTGCCTCTTCCAAGGGTGGCGGGCAGTCAGGGCCTTTTCTGGTGGTGACCCCTTGGCTACAGAATGCTTCTCCCCTAGGAGGCTTGCCTGGTGCCAATATTGCCAGCTTTTAGGCACCAGGCAAAGACATCCTTATTCTCCTGTGCTTTGGGATTTTCACTTGAAGTATCGGGAAATTTATTTAACATCTGATGTTTTACAATTTTCATATGTAAGGTCCTCTTTACGCATGCTCAGAGGCACCCATCTCTTCATTTGTCTCCGGTGCATGTCCGGCCTCTTTCTGTTCACAGGAGTAATACTCTGGCCTTGCAGCTGAAGACAATAATGCTTTGAATACCAATTGCTGGGAATCGCATGTGGGAAGAGTGCCATTGCGCTCAAGTCCTGCTTGTGGGTTTCCACAGACATCTGGTTGGCCACTGTGAGAACAGGATGCTAGACTAGATGAGCCCCCTTTGGCCTGATCCAGCCTTCATACGTTCTGCCTTGGACCCACCCAAAGGATGTCCCACTTTTCCTCCTGCTTGTTGGAGCGGAGGAACAAACTGATCTGAAAAGGGGCAGCTCCCATTCATTCTTCTCTCAGGCGAAAGCCCTGTGTGGGCTCAGCTTGGCATCCGAGGGCTCTTGAATATTTCATGGTCTCCAGACGTGCTCCGCCGTTCAATAATTGAGCAGTTCACCTTGAGTGCCGGAGCTCAGGTAGTGCGGAAGAGACAGCCAGCTCCTTCCCCCGACACACAAACACCGCTACCTATTTTGCCTTGTTTGCTGTTACATTGGGTAGTTTCCCCACCCCCACCCCTTTCTCGGGAGGAGCACTGCATCACTGCAACACACAAAGCCCAGCTCTTGGTTTCTGCGTAAATTTCCAACGTATGATGCAAAGAAACAGAGGAAGCCGCTTCGAACCATTGCGGCCTACCCAACTCAAGATTGTACCGACAGGTAATGATATGATAGGGACGCGGGTGGCGCTGTGGGTTAAACCACAGAGCCTAGGACTTGCCAAACAGAAGGTCGGCGGTTTGAATCCCCATGACGGGATGAGCTCCCGTTGCTCGGTCCCTGCTCCTGCCAACCTCGCAGTTCGATAGCACGTCAGAGTGCAAGTAGATAAATAGGTACCGCTCCGGCCGGAAGGTAAACGGCGTTTCCGTGCGCTGCTCTGGTTCGCCAGTAGTGGCTTAGTCATGCTGGCCACATGACCTGAAGGAGTGTCTCCACCCCCATCATTCAGCCCAGACACTGAGGTCCAGCTCTGAGGGCCTTCTGGCGGTTCCCTCATTGCGAGAAGTGAGGCTACAGGGAACCAGGCAGAGGGCCTTCTCGGTAGTGGCGCCCACCCTGTGGAACTCCCTCCCATCAGATGTCAAAGAGATAAACAACTACCTGACATTCAGAAGACATCTTAAGGCAGCCCTGTTTAGGGAAGTTTTTAATATGTAACACTTTACTGTTTTTAACACTTGATTGGGAGCCGCCCAGAGTGGCTGGGGAAACTCAGCCAGATGGGCGGGGTATAAATAATAAATTATTATTATTATTATTATTATTATTATTATTACCCGGAAGCTGTACGGCGGCTCCCTCAGCCAATAAAGCGAGATGAGCGCCGCAACCCCAGAGTCAGCCACGAATGGACCTAATGGTCAGGGGTCCCTTTACCTTTACCTTATGATATGACAACCATCTTCAAATATCTAAAGGGCTGTCACAAGGAAAATGGAGCGAGCTTCTTTTCTGGAGCATAGGACTCAAACCACTGGCTTGAAGTTACAAGAAAGGAGGTTTTGTGTAAACATCAAGAAGTGCTTTCTGACAGCTGATTGACAGTGGAATGCATTCCCTTGTGAGCTGGTGGGCTCTCCTTCCTTTAAAGCAGAGGTTGGGTGGCCATCTGTCATGGAGGCTTTAGCTGAGATTCCTGCATTGCAGCGGGTTGGACTGGATGACCCTCGGGGTCCCTTCCAACGCTACAATTCCATGATTCTATGATTCTGTTTATGGTTTCAGGCAGGAGAAATCCCCAGTCCTACCTGGAGATGCCAGGGACTGAACCGGAGACCTTCTGTCCGCAAAGCAGATGATACAGCCCTTCCTTAATGTAAACACCTGGAGCACAGGAACATAAGACATCGCCTTATACAGAGTCAGACCATGGACCCATCTCGCTCAGTATTGTCTACACAGGCTGGCAGCGTCTCTCTAGGGTTTCAGGCAGGGGACATTCCCAGCCCTAAATAATAATAATAATAATAATAATAATAATAATAATAATAATAATAATAAT
>JAXCMG010000018.1:12865797-12880574 GCA_034642415.1 Podarcis siculus
ATAATAATAATAATAATAATAATAATAATAATAATAATAATAATAATTTATTTATACCCCGCCCATCTGGCTGGGTTTCCCCAGCCACTCTGGGCGGCTTCCAACAAAGTATTAAAATACAGTGGTCTGTTAAACATTAAAAGCTTCCCTGAACAGGGCTGCCTTCAGATGTCTTCTGAAAGTCTGGTAGTTGTTCTCTTTGACATCTGGTGGGAGGGCGTTCCACAGGGCGGGTGGATGTGGAGGCATGAGAAGAGCCAAAGGTTGCCAATTCCAGCATTGACCCACCAGATGCCTATAGGAAGCCTGCAGGTGGAATATGAGCATAACAACTCTCTCTTGCGCATGACCCCCAGCATCCTGCCTCTGATGATGGAGGGAGGACACAGCCATCCTGGCTTGTAGCCACTGATAGCCTTCCCTATCAACTTGCCCAAGCCTCTTCCAGAAGCCACCCAAGCTGATTGCTGCTGCATCCAAAGGGATCGAAGGATCCAGGGAAATCAGCCGGGTAGCGTTCCCCCTTGCCTGTCTCCCGGCACACGTCACCCACGGGGATGGCAAAGGCGGTTTGTGTTCCAAAACCAGGCTGGAACGGATTCAGATCTGGGGCTCACGTGTTACCTGAGCACAGAGTTGCATCATTTTCCCTGTCTCCAAAAGCACATACACTCTGAGCTACAACAGAGGTTGGAATCAATCTCAGGGAGGAAAGGATGAAGTCTGTGTCATCTTGCACATCTGGACAGATCTGGCACTGATGTTTTCAAACCGACTCTCCTGTGTTTCTGCTATTGGTTTGCACAGGGATTTGAAAGTCCCAGATCCCACCAGCAACGTTAGAAGTATAGCATATGTGCTTGTATGGATTTGTAAGATCACAAGAAGCTCCCTGCCAGATTCAGGGCTGGACTAAAGCTTTTTGAGGCAAAGGGAAAGATGCCCCCTCCCCTCAATTCCTGTTCTATGTACAGGAGTTGACTAGACTAGCAGGTGGATTTTATTTCAACACTGGTAGGATATAGGTGGACTAACAGGTTAATTTCAATTTCTCCCTTTTCACTTCAGTTTGCTGATTTTCCAGATCAGTTTATTTATTTATTTTTTCTTTTTAAAAAAGTCCTCACCAGCCTTTAAGATTCATTTCTGCTAATACACACACATTTGACCTTTATTTTGCCCAATATGGTTTTTTTTCCATTTTCCCCTAATATAATAATGATAATTTGTTGTATTTATTATTGCTACGTAAAACGTCTCGAAGAGGCTTACAGTTATAAAAGCATACAAAGCGCAAAATTTAAAATACATAAAAAAAGAGATAACAACATTATCAACTAAAAGTGCTCATCCTGCAACAATATTTAGAAGGACCAACCCTTCTGTGTCCTCTCCCTGGAGCCTCACTTCTTGCAGTGAGGGAACAGCCAAAAGGCCCTCGGAGCTGGACCTCAGTGTCTGGGATGAATGATGGGGGTGGAGATGCTCCTTCAGGTATATGGGCCCTTCCCTGTTTGCCCCCCTCCTCAGCACCTGAAATTCTCAGATAGACTGCCATTAAATATGGCAGCTCCATTTAGTTCTCATGGTTAGCAGCTGTCGACAGTTCTAGCCTCAATGCATTTGTCTGCTCTCATCCGGGCTGGCAATTACGGTGACAAAGTGGCAGGGAGAGAGACGCGTTTGCCATGGCACACGGCTTGAATGAGTAAAGGCTTTTTGTGCTGGTCCACCAGCTTTCTGGCGCCCGCCCCCCTTTCCCATCTCTCTGAAGTCCCATGACATGAAAACAGTCTGTGGCTTCGAGATGCTTCAGGACGGTTGTCAGATGAAAGGGAGCCGGCAAGGCGAGTGGCAGGGAGAGAAAGCAGGAACCAACAGACTCGTTAAATCATTGCCTTTTGAAATATACATCAAAATTCAACAGCAGAAAGTAAAATTCAAAGGAAGGCAGATACAAAGGAACAGGCGCACTGTCAGTCCCTGAGCAGTGGAGAGTCTGGGGGTATCGAGAAGGCCTGGGCTTTTAGAAGCTGGTGCGGAGCGCAATATGAGTTATGAGCCCGGAAGACCTGCATTCGAATCTTACCACGACCAGATTACCCTAATCAAGGCACGGAAGCAAGGTGGGAAGCTGGACACACAGAGACCTGCATGTTCTGTGCTGGATCCAAAGCTGTGACTAATGGAGAAGCAGGAAGGTTGGGGAGTTAATACTGTGAGCCCCTCCATCCAATGCTCAGGTTTTATATCTGTACAGTGCTACCTTGGGATAAGTACTTAATTCGTTCCGGAGGTCCGTACTTAACCTGAAACTGTTCTTAACCTGAAGCACCACTTTAGCTAATGGGGCCTCCTGCTGCCACCACGCCGCCGGAGTCCGATTTCTGTTCTTATCCTGAAGCAAAGTTCTTAACCTGAAGCACTATTTCTGGGTTAGTGGAGTCTGTAACCTGAAACGTATGTAACCTGAAGCGTATGTAACCTGAGGTACCACTGTATAAATAAAGCCATGTATCCTAAAGACACCACAGTCTCCGCTGACCTTTGTTCTGAGGAAACTGAACCTGGGCAGACGCCTGAAAGCTCTGGAGTCTCTCGCCACTCAGAGATTGGGGTGGCATGTGACACTCGCAGCGCCACTGATTGTGGGGGTCAGGCAGTGTGTGTGGCGCTGGGAACTCCCGTTTCAGAATTTGCTGTGTTGCCACAGGTAACCAAATCAATCTTTCTGCGTATATTTTTGAAACAACAGTCCTTCCAGCTGCTGCAGTTTTAAGGGGGACACTGAATGGGGGGGCTATAAAACCCAACCCCAAAGTTTTGTATAACAATTTTGTGGCGTGTCCACCGGGAGGGTCCCTAGGCCCCACCAAGAGCCACAAAGGAAGTGATTCCTTTCTTTGTTTCCGATTCAGGGTTGTTTCCTTCCTGCCCTCAAAAAACCCCAAAGCCTCCCTCTGCAAAATAAACAAACAGCTAATGAGAAGCAAGGGGGCCATCTGCCGTCTCCAGCATGGCCCAATCCCTCTGACGCCCAGCCCGCCGCCAAGACCATGCCATGAATAATGCTCCACTGCAAATATTTGTCTTCTCCAGCAGGCTCTCCCATCCAAAGGCAGGCTGCTTGTTTTTCATTTTCACAGAGCTCTCAGTGGGGGGAGGAGGCCTGTTTCTTATGGGGCTCTGTCTGGGGCTGGATTAATCATTACAGGGAGGGAGGGACGGTGCAGGATTAGGATGGTTTAGAGCTTCCTTTTGTGCCAAGGAGGCCCCTGCCACGGTATGTCCTTCAAACTGTTCAATGCTATTGGGTGTGTGGGACAATCGTCCCAGGTATTTGGGGGTGTCCATGAAAGAGCAGGGCAAAAATTCTTCAAATAAATAGAGAAGGTCCATACAGAAAATAAAATACGTATTTTAGGAAACCTCCCAACTGGCCCTTCTAGTCTAGCATCCTCTTCTCACAGTGCTAACAGGGTAGTGGCTTTTCCACTAAACACAAGGACACAGCTTTATAGCAAGGAGTTGGGTGCGAAAGGGAAAGGAAAGCTGGCATTTATCTGGGACCAACAAGGTCCTGTTACTTTATTGCTGGATTTCCAGTTATATTTAAAAATTAACCACAAGGGAGACAGGAAGGGACTTTTGCACAATGGTTGACTCTGTAGGAGGTCCAGACCGGATGGGTTTCTCTTCGGGAAGCTTGCCTTTGGTTTATCAAAAGTCCCCAGAAAAATTCTTGTACGCCATATTTCACCTGACTAGAATGGAACCAAGGCCTCCACATAAGGTGTAATAGGTAAAGGGGCCCCTGACTATTAGGTCCAGTCGTGACCGACTCTGGGGTTGCAGTGCTCATCTCGCTTTATTGGCCGAGGGAGCTGGCGTACAGCTTCCGGGTCATGTGGCCAGCATGACTAAGCCGCTTCTGGCGAACCAGAGCAGTGCAAGGAAACGCCGTTTACCTTCCCCCCCGGAGCGGTACCTATTTATCCACTTGCCCTTTGATGTTCTTTTGAACTGCTAGGTTGGCAGGAGCTGGGACTGAGCAACGGGAGCTCACCCCGTCGCGGGGATTCGAACCGCTGACCTTCTGATCGGCAAGTCCTAGGCTCTGTGGTTTAACCCACAGAGCCACCCGCGTCCCACATAAGGTGTAGCAAAGAGTTATTTTATAATGTTTTTATAATTGTTGCACTATTTTAGTGTTGTTAGCCGCCCTGAGCCCGGCTTCGGCTGGGGAGGGCGGGATATAAATAAAATTTATTATTATTATTATTATTATTATTATTATTATTATTATTATTATTATTTGCTCTCATTTCAAAGTGAATCAACCTGGATTTGGAAGAGTATGCAAGTCTCCAAATCTTGCAAGGTAGATTTATTTTAAGCAAACACACACACAAGCATATTTTACAAACATGCATATTTTAGGGGGAAATCCAAGGACAAGTGTAAAAATGTGTATTTTAACGGGGGAGATATTTATTTTCAGAAAAATAATCTCCACAGGATAATCATCCTGAATATTAGTGGATTTGATGGCACAACTTTGCAATACTTTAATGCAATGTGTATACTATAGAATTTTGGGCATTTTAGAAGAATTTATTAAAATGCGTACAATAAAAATGCAAAAATAATGGGACAGATCAGACCTGTGATTAAGGACACACAAAACAGACCTAGATCTATCCACTCCCAGCTTCTTCCTCGGGGATCCTGTCACTGTGGAGGAAGTGAAACTGACCGGACCAGCCCACCAGAGATCATTGCTAGAGTCAGAGTCTGAGTCACAGACCAGCTGGGTGAGCTGGGACCAGCTGCTTCTCTTTGTCAGAAAGAAGGATCTTACGTCACACTATCGCTGTCGCCTTCTGCTATCCAACCCCCCAGCACGGAAATCCCTATGAGTCATCCATCCCTTGAAGTACCAACAGGATCAAGACAGAACCACCTGGGGACTTGAGCTTCCATTGCTAGGGAGCAGACCGCCATCCATTCTGCCCCTCTGATGACCCCGTTTTCTTGGCCTCCCTCTCAGGGGTGAAATTCACCATCAAATAGGATCGCACCCTGCAGTAAATGTAAGCCATACAAGGCTATGGCCCATCTAGCTTGAATGGCGGGTTGGCAAGCACTTCAAACGCATTCGGGGAGCGATCAAAATGAGAATGATCAAAATGGCAGATGGTCCAGTCCTTGGGGGACCATATTGTCTCAGACGTGCATGTTTTACCAGCAATCAAACCGTACCTTATTCCCATGATTACACACACACACACACACATATAGGGAGGGGACTAATTTAAGCATGCAAAATTTAAGCACCAATACCACTTCAGACTACAGCCGAGGATGTTGTGTTTTCCGGACACAATCCTCTATCTGGCTTAGAGGGACAGGAGATATTACTACTTGGGGCGACGAGAGGGGCGGGGATCTGGTACAAATTACTGGGACCCGGTGGTCTGGAAGGGGACTCAGGACCCGACTATCTTGAGTATGTTTTCCCGGCATCTCGCCACTTACATGTGGTCGTGTATACGTGGATCGCCTGGAAATCAATCAATCAATCACTTCAAATCTGGAAATGGCAGGAGAGAGCTGGAAAGTCCTTGTGGCTCATGAGACACTCCCCAGAGCCCTAAGAGGATGCCAGTGAGCCAAAAGTCCAGAAATAAAGGTTTAAAAGCCTTTTTTAAAAAGAACCTGTGGGTTCCAAAATGGCGCACAGAGTTTTTATGGCTGCAGCAGTATCTCACTCAGCAGCTGTTGGGCGGAAAGCTGTATTGCTTGGTTGCACTGTTGCCTGCCCTTTCTGGTTATCTGGAGGCAAAAGTGCGGTATAAAATAAAAATGTGTGTCCAATGCCTCTTAAATTGCCCTAGTTCCCCTCTCTGATGAGGCTCCCCACTTAAGTGCATTTCGCCGATGTGCCCAGGTGCCCGGAATGTAACCCCGGCTTAAGTCGAGAGTCGCCTATCTATAATTCTTTTAAAATATGCACTTCATATTCAATACATGTACAACTCTGAACAGCAGCCTGCGAACTTGTGCCGTGAGACGAACATTTCTGAGTATTTCCAAGTCTCTACGAATATTCACTCTTGCACATTGACAGTATGACAGCTCAGCCTCAACTTGTTATACACGTTTGTAGGTTGTGCGATACACATAATACCACTGTGGTTAGTTCAGTGACGATCATGCTGGTGCTTAGATTATTGTTATTAGTCACTGGATTGCAATATTGTCATCAGGTGCAAATATTATCATATTTCTTAATAACAAAAGTAAGACTGCACGTTTATTTTTATCTTGTGTAAAGATTTTTAACTGGTTGGCCTTTGTTGAGAGGCCCCCCCAAAATGTTTACCGGGTCCAAACTCGCTCACATTGCACCAAACTCACCATCCAGGCCAGAACATGTTGCCCTATCAGGACTCCTCCAACTAAGACATTTCTCCAACTCATCACCTCCGTATGGCAGAAACTAGCCATTACAGAACAGGGCAAAAGAGCAGTCAACTCCTCAGAGCAGGTGGGGTGAATAAGAGGTTCAGGCCGGCTTGCCCTCAAAAGGCCTCAGCATCTCACTGGGGCAATTGCAAGTCCCCAGCCAGTCCCAGCAAGCACAGGCTTCCGAGAGCCCTCCGGACTCTGGTCCTTGCCAGCTGGCCTGGTGTCCACTTGGCCTCCCCTGGAACTGTAAGCCAGAAGGAGACAGGACAGGCAGAGACTGGTGGTTTTATACTCTCTCCTATGTAGCTCATCTTCAGAATGGAGGCACGTCCTGACTCTAGCAAAACAATTCCAATCGTCTCAGAGCTGTGCATTGAATGTGCGCAAGTGTGGGGTCAGTTTCACATCTCACAACACTGGTGTTGACGGCGATAATTAGAATGATATGCTTTTGTGCTGCTGTTTTACCGGTCTTGGGTTGTATTTTTGCTTTGAGGATATTGTTTGCTTTTATATTAGAGGTTTTCAAAACGTTAAGAGGTTTACAAATGTTCTAAACTAAGTCAGTAAATAGAATTGGAATAATAATAATAATAATAATAATAATAGCAGCAGCCAGCAGTAACATAGTGGTTAGAGTATTGGACAAGGACCTGGTAGAGACCAGGGTTCAAATCCACATTCAGCCATGAAACTCACTGGGTGACCTTGGGCCTGGCGTTCACTCTTAGCCTAGCCTACCTCACAGGGCTGTTAGGAGGATAAAGTAAGGAGAACTATACATGCCACTTTGAGCTCCATGGAGGAAAGATGGGATATAAATGTAGTGGTAGTAGTAGTAGTAAATGCATAGTAAATGAATGCTGAGCTCACCCTTGCTCCTCCATCATCTCCTGCAACTCCATGCATTTCAGCTCCACCCGCCGCTTCCTCTCGTGGTCCAGGATCTCCCGGTGAGCCTTCTTCACCAAACCGGCCTCCACCAGCCTCACCTCGTCCTCTGGCTTGTGCCATGTGCCCGAGGCCCCCGCCTGGGGGAAGCCGTTGGAGGCCTCCTGTGGAGAAGGCATCCTGGCACCGTTGTTGTAGAGAGCCATGAATGCTGGGTGTGTATTTGGGTGGGTGGGTGGACCCTTCTGTAGACCCTGTTGAGATTGAGGAAAGGGAGAAAGAAAAAACGTGTTTATTTCTGCATCCTAAAACACAGCAGGAGCTAAGTGAAAGGCCAGTTGCTCTCTTACTCTGGGAGAGCAGCATGCTAGGGACCAGTGAAGTTTCTCAGGAGGCTCACTTTTCCCTCCTCCCTCCTCCTTTTTTCTTGTGTGTCCCTTTTTTTAAGATTGTGAGCCAGTGGGCAGGGGAGCGCCTTAGGATTGCTTTTCATAAGCTGCTCTGCGAGCCTTTTTGGCTAAAAGGAGAGGTACAGGTGATGTGAATAAATAAACAGGGAAACATCTGGAGAAGAAGGGTGTGTGATATGAGGAGTCCCAAGGGCCAGACAGAAAAGCCTAGAGGACCACATGTGGCACTTGGGCCTGAGGTTCCTCATCCCTGCCTTTCACAAGCCCATTCAGCCCGGAGCATAAAATAACCCAACTTCACCATTGAGGAGCCTGAGGTTCTACTGAAGCCCCATTGAGGCCTGAGATCCACCAAGGTTCCATTGAGGCCTGAATTTCCATTGAAGCTCCACCAAATCCTAAGGATCCTCTGAGGGCTCCATTGAGACCCAAAGCTCCACCAAGGTTCCACTGAAACCTGAGGCTACATTGAGGCCTGAAGTTCCACTGACACTCCACCAAAGCCTGAGGCTCAATTGAGACCTGAGGCTCCACTGAGGTTCTACTGGGCCCTGAGGCTGCTAGCCTGAGGTTCCCCATCCTTTCACCACTGGCTCAGACTCTTATTCTGCAGCCAGACTGTAGTGGCTGGATTGGTGGCAGGTCTCCCACCGCAGTGGCCAGCCACTGCACTGCTGATTAAAGGACTTGAGCAATTGGAGCAGTTCCTAATCAGAGGAAAATTAGGCTGAGGTGTGTGTGTTTTCTCCCCCCAGTTCCCGGACCTTGATCAGGATTCCTGTCCAGCTATCAGAATATTTAATGCCACTCCTGGCTTGAAAGTGCAAGCAGCTGGGATACCCCGGGGGAGTCTGCCCTGGCGTTTGATGAGCCTCTTATTAGGGGCAGCGTAATTGCTTATATCTTCCTCACACACACACACACCGCTCTGGACTCTGCAGAAGACAAGTTGCCTCATTTTCCTCCTCTTCTGCTTTTGCACAATCAAGATGCTAATTTGCCAGCTCCATCTTCCTGCGTGCAAAAGTATTGGCGGCAGCACTGGGGTGCGGGAGAGAGCGAGAGAGAGCGGGAGAAGAAAAATGCCCAATAAATAAGCGTATGCACCGGAGGGACTGGCGGCTTTGAACGCGACGAAAAACACCAATTAGGCGGGAAAGGAGTGACCCAAACAGTGTGTGGCTTGCAAGGGAAAGAGGATCTGAGAATATAACTACCACCACCCCAGTTCTATTTTTAATCTGGAACATTGCTCCATAGCTCCCCCCCCCCACTTCCCTGCAGATCGGTAGCTTTTGACAGGGTCGGCTTTGGCAAGAGGAAGGAAGGGCTTAGCTCAGGGATAGAGCATCTGCTTTGCAAGGCATCTCCAGGTAAGGCTAGGAGAAAAGGCTGCCTGACATCCTGGAGATCCGCTCCTGATCAGTGTGGACGATACTGAAATAAATGATTCTGTTGAACATAGGAAGAGCCCAGCTGGATCAGACCAATGACCCATCTCACCCAGCATCCTGTTCTCAGAGCAGCCAACCAGGTGCAGGAGTGGACTTTGGCCTTTCAAATTTCAGCAGAGCCAAAATCCAGCACCTTCCGTTCTGTGCGTGCACTACGTCATGGGTCAGCAAACTAAGGCCCGTGGGCCGGATCAGGCCCAATTGCCTTCTGGATCCGGCCCGTGAACAGTCTAGGAATCGCCACATGGATCTCACGTTCTTTCCCTCTCTCACACATGGCACCGCCACCGCTGCCTCCTCCCTCCCTCCCTCCTTGCTTCTCCCTGCCCTGCCTAGAGGAGGAAGGGGGCTGGGCTTTGTTGGTGCCAGAGGCAGCAGTGCTTGAGCAGCCGCCATTTTAAGCAGCCCCTCTCCAAAGCCCTTTCACACGCCGCTCATTGTCCCTCCACTGCCGCCACCAGCCCCTGCTGCTCGCAAGACACAGGAGCCACAGTTGGCTGAGTGCCCCTCTCGAGCGGCCGCCATTTTAAGCAGCCCCTCTCCGGAGCCCTTTCACATGCCACTCATCATCCCGCCGACACCGCCAGCCCCTGCTGCTCGCAAGACACAGGTAAGCAGCCACCGGGGCTCGTGGTGCTCTTGCATAATATATTTATTTTTTCAAAATATAGTCCGGCCCCCCACAAGGTCTGAGGGACAGTGGACTGGCCCCCTGCTGAAAACGTTTGCTGACCCCTGCACTACATCATAGTTGTGGCGCCCTGCAGCACCCCCTCGGCTCAACGCCCGGTGTGGGGGAACTGGCCATGCTGCCCTAAATCTGCCAGATGCTGCAAAGGGAAACCCACAAGCAGGATCCGAGCACAAGCACATTCTCCCCTCCTGCAGTTTCTAGCAATGGGTATTCTGAAGCATCGCTGCCTCTGACTGTAGAGGCAGAACTCAGCCATCATGGCTAGTAGCCATCTGCTACCCTCTCCTCCATGAATTTGTCCAATCCTCTTTTAAAGGCATCCAAGTTGGTTGCCCTCATTGTCTCCTGGAGGGGTGAGTTCCATAGTCACTTACGGACTCATTGTTAAAACCGTGTTTATGGAAGACAATCCTACTCGGCTACGAGTGTTCGCCAAAGAAGAAGAATGCAGAAATAAACAGGTAAGCAATCGCCAGGGAGATGGAATAAACTGCTGTGTGAATGCAGTTGGGCGAAGAGACTGTGCAGGCAAAGTTCTAAGCCCCAACCAGGAAGCCTTTATAGCTGGACTGTTCTGCTAAGGCAAATGCATCACTACGCTACAAATAGTCTCCAGATTTGCCTGGCCCCCTGCAGGTGGCAGCGGGAGGGCTGGAATCTCCAGGTGGGTGAAAGTCCCTTTAATAATAATTTTTAAAAATATTTTTTTTAAAAAAATTGACTATTTTCACATAACAAATTATTTCATCAATTGTATTTTCCCCCTCCCATCTCCCCCTCATACCCCTCCCCCCTACGACTTTCCTCAGTTCCTCTTTCTGATTTATTAACACATATTATTCTCTGCATGTTCTAAAAATGTAAAAATCTCTAAGTTATCCATCTATTATATTAACAAATAAATTTGTGTCTGCTTATTCAAAACCTGCCAAGGAGTCCAATTCATTTTGTTGTTTCTTTAAGTACTTTGTAAAAGGTTCCCATTATTCTTTGACGTCACAGTGGTCCTTATCGCGCAGTTTGTACGTCAATTTTGCCAATTCCGCATAGTCCATCAATTTATCTTGCCACTGTTCTTTTGTCGGGGTTAATAATTAAAAATATTAATAAGAAAGCTGCAAGCTTCAACCTGGCAGGTGCTGGTTGCAAATTACAGCATAGACACACTGAGCTGTCCTGCTCTCTTCTGCTCCCTCCTCCCAATTAACCTCCATCGCCAGGATCCACCCCTGTGACATGACTCAGCAAAGTCAGCAAATGAGGCGGCCAGTTAGGAAGAACTTTCTGAGGGTTAGGAGTGTTTAACCAGAGGTTGGATGGGTGCCCATCTGTCAGGGCTTCTGTAGCTGGGATTCCTGCATTCCTCAGGGTCCCTTCCAACTCTTCAATTCTATGGGATATTTGGAGTAGCCTGGACCATAAAGAAGGCTGATCACCGAAGAATTGATGCTTTTGAATTATGGTGCTGGAGGGAGACTCTTGAGAGTCCCATGGACTGCAAGAAGATCAAACCTCTCCATTCTTAAGGAAATCAGCCCTGAGTGCTCACTGGAAGGACAGATCCTGAAGCTGAGGCTCCAATACTTTGGGCCACCTAATGAGAAGACTCCCTGGAAAAGACCCTGATGTTGGGAAAGATGGAGGGCACAAGGAGAAGGGGACAACAGAGGAAGAGATAGTTGGGCAGTGTTCTCGAAGCTACCAGCATGAGTTTGACCAAACTGCGGGAGGCAGTGGAAGACAGGAGTGCCTGGCGTGCTCTGGTTCATGGGGTCACGAAGAGTCGGACAGGACTAAACGACTAAACAACAACAACCACCTCCTTCTAGTTGGAATATGGTCTTCAGGCTGAATTAGATTCCTCGCTCCCCTTGCAAGCGGCTGCCTCGTGCCTCCATTGGCAATTCCGCCCACGTCGATGGCATATTACCGGCAGTGGGCATTTGTGGCACAACACAGCCCGGGAGTGCTTTTCAGCTAATTCTGAAGGAGCGCTCAAACACCAAGCAGAAATATAAATACAGCTGTCTAACCCTGTTGGCCGTGGAATTGACTAGAGACGGTTGCCGGCTGCTAGCAAGGAACAGAAGGGAATGAGGGCAGAATAGAGGCTTATAATTAAGCAATCAGCCACTTAATGGAGGTGGATTCGGCAGGAGATAAGAATGATTGTGCAGGAATTACTGGAGGAGAGGTGGAGCACCGCGTCTGTGTGAAAACAGCCGTCTCTCTCAGGCAAGCCTGAAAATGTGCTGGAAAGAGACACCCTCTTCTAGAAGTCGTAACACATCCCCATCCCCTTGCATTCTCCTCTGCAAAGGTTGACCTTGACTGTTCACTGGGTATTCTCTGAATGTTTGCACATTCACTGGATCTTCATTCAGCAGCTCACATTTGTAATGGATGCCCATTGATTTTTGGTGCCCAACAATGATATGGTTTTTTCTTTTCTTTTTTAAAGCAGCATTGAGTTTGGTTTGCTTTTGATGTTTGACAGGGAAGGAGGGGCACTATTGGACAATTTCGGGTCCTCTAGGCTTCTCATTTTTATTTATTTTTGCAACATTCAATTCTCCACATCAGTTGATTTAAAAACAAAAACACAAGATCTCATGAAAATTCATCAGCCCTTCAGTGTGAATTTCTCCTAATATGTACATTTTTGTATGCAGTTTTCTCTAACAAGCAATTCGCTCTAATATAATGCAAATTCTCTACATTATCTCCATGAATGTATGCATTTTTATTTCACCTTAGTGCTGTGTTTCCCAAAGTGTGGGAAACATACCTGGGGGTATGTGAAAGGGTTTCAAAAGGCACAAAACATCTTTTCAAATTTTATTCTGGATAAAATAGTATTATTAAAACTACCCCCCATCACCTTCGTGCAAGAAGTGGGGTACGCCATAAAGGGTTTGCAGCTATTTTAAGTTTGGAAAACACTGGTCTATATTGAGAGGCAGTGGCTGTCCCAAGGTCAGTCAGGGAGCTTCATGGCCAGGAGGGAATTCGAACCCTGGTCTCCCAGGTCAAAAATCCCAAACTCTATTACACCACGCTGGCTCTTCTAAGTGATCCTAGAATATATACTGGTTTACACTTCCACCTGTTGTTGCTACAAACCCAGGTAAATTGCCAACCATACTGGTTGGTGAGAAGCTTAATGTGTTTCATTTGCTGTAGGCTAAAGTTGCTCAATGTCTGTCCCCCACAGCCCTAAAATAGATTTTGACTGCCTGCTTCCTTTTCGATGATGTTCACAACTCACTTGAGATCCCTAAAGGTCACATCCACACCCTTTAACACACATTTAAAGCACATGGTTCCTCCCACAAGGAGCTGGGAACTGTTGCTCTGGGAAGAGATATTGTGCGGTGTGGGTGTCACCCAAGGCTCTCACTTCTGCTGGGCCTAAAGGTAGAAGGTATCTGTGCCCTTGTCACCATGGCAACCAGGCCAATGTGTCCCCAGCCCACTGAATCCTGGTTACCCGGGCAACCAAGATGATGCTTCCTCATCACTCCTGTGAGGTAGCTCTCCCCCGCTCACCTGTCTAGCTCTCTCCCCCATGGGCTTGTTGACTCCTCCCCCTGGCCCAGGTATGGTGGTCCTCATTACCTACAGTGTCTGCATTTGACCACCTCTTTCTTACCCTCTCTCCCTTCCCTCCTCAGTTGCTCCCTGCCCACCAATTAAAGCACAAATTTTAGGCTCCTTGGAGCGAAGGACCCTGCCAGTTTTGGGAATTGCTTTGTGATGTATCACGTATGTTGATAACACAATATGATTATTTTTATAATCCTACTATACAAATACTTAATTCAGCTGAAGAAACCCTTGGATCCTCCATTCCACCCATTTGGGGGGAGGGGTCAGTGGGGAACATTTGACATATCTGAAAGGGACCTCCTTCCCTATAGACAAATTTCCTCCACCCTCAGCGAGGGGTGGCCCAAGGGGAGAGGGCCTTCTCTGTGGTGGCCCCTAAGATGTATAACTCCCTCCCCACAGAGGTTCATCTGGACACCTTCATTATACAGTTTTTGGAGAATGCTGACATTGTACTTCTTTGCCCTGATCGTTTGACACTTGAGATGTATGTTTTTTAGGACCCGCCTTGTTTTTATGGTTTTAAGTTGTTTTGAATGGTTTCTAATACTGTGTTTTAATGCTGCAATCCACCCCGGGGCCTTATGGTTAAGGGTGGGAAGTCGATAAATCAATTATAATCATAGACTCATAGAATTGTAGAGTTGACAGGGACCCCAAGGGTCATCTATTCGAACCCTATGCAATGCAGGAAGCGCAACTAAAGCATCCCTGACTGATGGCCATCCAACCTCAGCGAAGAAGAAGAAGAAGAAGAAGAAGAAGAAGAAGAAGAAGAAGAAGAAGAAGAGGAAGAAGAAGCAACTCTGATGTTTCTCACCCCTACCAATACCAGCCCCAGCCAGCAAGCTCAATTATCAGGGCTGCTGGGAGTTAGGAGTCCAATGACACCTGCAGGCTCATAGCTTCCCCATCTTGAAATAAGGGTGATAAGGGCAGTATAAAGGGAGACTGCCTCTCAGTGTGAAGGCTCTCCACAGCTTAATTTTCTCTTTCCTGTCCTTTACTTGATTGCATATTTATGAACAGGGACTATCTTCCTTTTTAAAAAAACCCTCTTAGAAAATGTGTTAACAATGCTGTCTGATTCTGGATTGTTTTATGCTTTTTAAACAAGAGTAATGCAGCTGCTTGGGTTTAACTTGACTTCATTATTGTTTTGCTTTGTGTAGTGGTGCTGAAAACACAGCCCATAGATACATCTCTCTCTCTCTCTCTCTCTCTCTCTCTCTCTCTCTCTCTCTCTCT
>JAXCMG010000018.1:12882220-12918423 GCA_034642415.1 Podarcis siculus
ATTATTATTATTATTATTATTATTATTATTATTATTATTATTATTATTATTGCAATTATTATTAGTAGCAGAACAACAAGAAGAAGAACCTTTGAGGTCCCATCCAGCTCTATGACTCTATTCTATGATCCTGTGTTTTAAAGGTTGCATTTATAGGTCTGTGTGAACAGGTTGAAATGAATTCACCTCTTTGGATAACCCCAACATTAAGGACCTAACATTCTGTATCTTTGTTCATGGGGATAACAGCTTTCCTTGCCAGACATCCCCAATGGCTAAGACTACAGAGGCTCCGAGGGAGAAAGAATTGGGGTCAGATGACCCCCAAAGCGAACTACTGTCTTTGAAACACATCATCAAGCAGGGTAAGTGTGACGACCCTGGAGTCCAGTTGTGGCTGGGACACAGAGTTGCAGGTTAAGAAGCCAGAGCGGCTTCCTAACAGGGGTGCCAACTTGAATAAAGTATTGGGGGGGGGAATAAGCCCCGTCCCACATAACCAATCACATGACACAGTGCACGCAAACCATATGAACGGCAATGGCCATCAACTTTTGGGACAGCAGCCATTCAAATATTTTATTGGAGGAGCTGAACCCCCCTTGGCCCCTAGGAGTTGGCTCCTATGCTCCCCAATGCTGCCACTTGGAGGGTTCGCCAAACCTGAAGCTGGCTGCCAGCAGGAGGCACCTGAATCGGATCTTGCAGCACCAGGGCTCCCAGAACTGGGCCCTCATGGGTGCCTCTTCCCCTGCGCCCCAGAAAGTGGATAGAGGAAAGTCTGTACCCCTTTCTGAAAACGGTAGAACTCAAGGACATGCAGCGAAGCTGAATGCTGGAAGATTCGTGACAGTTTCTTTTCAAGAAGCATAGATTTCTCTTTTCGGTACTCTTTTGGCCACCTGCTAAATACATTTTTGCATAGGCAAGCCTGTCCACCTGCTTAGAAAGTTGATCCCAGTTTTAATCTGTTTTAACCTGTTGCTATTTTTAATTTGTTGGAAGTCTTCAATTGTCGTTGTTCTTTTTTCTTATTGGTAATGTTATGGTTTCACCTTTTCTAAAACCACTTTAAGAGGTGTTTTTTTTAAAAAATACAATCAAGTGGTTTATAAATGTTACAAAATAAGTAGTAAATAAATTAAAGGCTTGGCGGGGACTTTCCCTATCCCTGTGTGTTCGATTTTGCATGACAAGCAAGCAGAAGAACTGGATTGGCTGCAGGGGTCCTGTGCTGGAACATCCCCACTATCAATGCTCGCTGGGAAAGCAAGTTTGCCTAGAATCCTTCCCTCCTAATCTGAAACATTTTGTAGCTTCCTATAGGTGCCCAGCTATAAAGGAAAGGAACGCTGTACCTTTTCCTTGAAACATTCTGTTCTTTTTTCATTGCTTCTTATGTTCTAGGGCAGAGAAGGGGGACCCTTTTCCTCCAGTGGTTCAGATCTTCATCTCTCTCTATCTCACCCCCTCTCCACCAACTTTGACAGGTGGGCAGGACCGCTGCCTCTCAGTCACCTGACATCACAAGGATGTCAGGTGATAGGCAGGCAGGTGCTTCTTCCCACCCATCACAGTTGGTGTCAGGGGAGACAGCGAACAAGCTGGTTTGAGTTCCCCACACATCAGCTGATGCGTGGGGAATTCAATCCTGCTTTTAGCAAGGGCTGGGTGCATTAATTAGCACATGCAAATTTTATGTGCCGCCCTGTTGTCCTCTTCATTTTATGCTATTTATTGCAATGTGGCCTGATCCGGCAACCTCATGCTTAACATTTTAATGTACTTGCACTATCACCTGGTGTGTTGAAGCGAAACCTGGTCACCGGCCTCCTTTAACCCCCTCATGTCATCCTCTCACCCCTGCAGGTATCAGGCAGCTGTACCAGACGCAACTGCTCTGTGATGTCACCCTGGTGGCTGAGGGAAGAAAGTTCCCTTGCCACAGGTAAGAAGTCAGCAGTACTCCAAGCCATGCTCTGCTGGGGTGGGGCATCTCAGGAGTGACTTTAAGGAAAAGTCGGGGGCCATTTATCAAGTACAGTGGACACTCCGGTTGCGAACGTGATCCATGTGGGATGCACATTCGCAACCCACAGCGTCCGCAACCCGCAGTGGTGCATCTCCGCATGCACGAGTTGTAATTCGGTGCTTATGCACATGCGCAAAGCGCAATTTAGCGTTTCTGCACATGTGCGACCGCCGAAACCCAGAAGTAACCCGTTCTGGTACTTTTGGCGGTCCGCAACCCGAAAAAATGCAACCTGAGGCATCTGTAACCCGAGGTATGACTGTAGGAGTATATGCTGAGGCATTCTAGGAGAAGAGGTGCAAAGTTACTTTGGCTGAGACACAGAAAGTGGATCTGACCTGCAACAAGGTGGGCTCAGAAAATTGGAGGCTGCCCTATGCTGTGTCAGACCATTGCTCAATCCAGCTCAGTGTTATGGAACTATGGAACTACCTGCCACAAGAGGTAGTGATGGCCACCTATTTGGATAGCTTAAACAGAGGATTGGACAAGTGCATGGAGGAGGAGAGGGTTATTGATGTCCACAAGCCAAAATGGCTATGCCCTGACTCCACAGTCAGAGTCAGAAATGCTAAAGTTGCTGGAAGCCATGGAGTTGGGAGTTCTCATGCTTGGGTCCTGCTTGCGGGTTTCCTACAGGCATCTGCTTGGCCACTGTGAACACAGGATGCTTGACTAGATGGGCCTGATCCAGCAGGTTCTACTTATCTTCTTATGTCCTTCTATTGCCTACACCGACTGGCAGTGGCTCGATGAGATTTCGGACAGGGAGCTCTCCAAGCCCTACAAGAGATGTTGTTGGCTATTGAATCTGGGACCTTTTGCATGTAAAGCAGTTGCTCCACCACTAAGCTACAGCCTTTCTTACTGAGAGCTGTCATATACTAAGTGAGGTCCAGAGAAGCGAGGTTGCGCTGTGCTGCCCTAGTATGCAAAACTTCCTTAGAAACAGAGCCAGACTGCTCTTCCATCTGGCTGGTGGCATACTGGCAGGCAGCTGCACATCAGCCTCTTTCCTCACTCTGCTCCTTAAGCTCCTTTTAACCACAGATGCTGGGGATTTGGCCCAGACGGTCTGCATGCCTGCTCAAGACATTTTGCTGCCTGAAGCAAGCAGGATCCCTCCACCCCATTGCATGTATGAAAGCTAACCAGACCGGAAGTTGAAGCTCTCACATGTCTGTTGGGACAGCATCCTTAGCTGCTGTCCCATCCACGAGTGGTTCGCTAGGTCAGGAGCAGAGGGGAGGACACATGACACAAATGGCCCTGCCCTTCAAATCCTTGCTGTCAATCCCTGCCACCACCACCCCAGCAACTCCTGCCTGATGCAACTGACTCGCTCTTTCTAATGGTAGAATCAGCCCAGGTGCAAAGCATCTTCTCTATCGCCTCTTCTCTCTGTGAGATGCATCCTAGCGCATCTCTCCTCTTTCCCTCCAGAACACTCTTGGCTTCCATCAGCCTCTACTTCCAGCGAATGTTCACCAGCACCTTCAAGGAATCCCGGGAGGGCGAAATTGTGCTGATGGATTTGACCGCCTCCTCCCTCCAGAGGCTCCTGGATTACATCTATACAGGGGAGCTGCTCCTCCTCTCTGAAGACGTAGAAGAGCTGTTCACAGCAGCCAGCAGGCTTCAAATCATGTCCGCGTTGGAAATCATCACCAGGTAATAAGGAAGGGGTAGGTCAGTGCATCAAAAGCAGGGAAGGGGAAACTGTGGCCCTTCACATGTTTCCAGGCTACAATTCCCCATCACTCCTGACCACTGATGGAGTCCAGAGAGCTGGAAGGCCACAACTTTGCCATTCCTGATCTAAAGACACATCCCTGTGGGGTTGCACAGCCAGTTCAGAACCAGCCTGTTCTCTTCAGTCTCCTTATTTTTTCCCATGGCAAATCAACGTGGCTTACAAAAATGACTTACAACAAAAACCATACGTAAGACTAGGGGGTGGGATACATTAAAACATCCCATCTAAGGGGTTAAAGGCCAAAGGCCTGTTTAAAAAGGAAGGTTTTTGTCTGGCACCTGAAGATATGTAATGATGGCACCTCCCTGGAGAGAGCATTCTGCAAATAGGAAGCCACCACTGAAAAGGCCTTGTTCTTCTGTTGCCACCATCCCATGGAAGGGGCACATGAAGAAGGGCCTCAAATGATGGTTGCAGGGTTCAGGTTAGTTCGTATGGATAAAGGCAGTCCTTGAGGAATAAGGCTTTGCAGGTCAAAAGCAGCACTTTCAATTCCTCTGCTATGTTCTAATATTGTAAGTTCTGATATTACGAAAGAGGGAGAAAAGCATGTCCCAGTCTACCTATTTTCTCTCCGCCATGCCATATATGAGAGAAGTCTTTCCTCCTCTGCTCCTTGCAGATTCCTCATGGAGAGGATTTCCATGGAGAACTGCTTGGGTCTTTACGTGCTGGCGTATTCCCACAACCACCGGCCTCTCCTCCGCCCGGCCTCGCGCTACATTGCCTTCCATTTCGAGCACCTCATCGAGCTCACAGCCTTCCTTGCCCTCGACTTCAGCGTCCTGGTCAGTATAATTGCCTCGGATGGCCTGGAGGTGGACTCCGAACTGACCATCTACAGGGCCATGCGCCGCTGGGTGTACCACAACCCTGACGAGCGCCTCCTGAAGCACGCGGCTCTGATGGACCACATCCGCCTCTCTCTCCTGAGCCCCGAGGAACTGGCCGAAGTCCGGGCTGAGACAGAAGAGTTTTATGAGTGCGTCCGACTGCCGTGGGAGGAACTCAGCGTCCCTGAACGGCTGTGGGCCAGCAGAGGCCTACGGCAAGGCATGTACCACAAGGGCGTTGTGTGCGTGGGGCTCCCCAAATGGAGCAAGATGAGCCTGGGGGACGAGGAGCTGGATTCTCACGTCCACTTCTTTGACCCGTCCACCGAGCAGTGGGAGCAGCTTCCCGACCTGAAATCGCTGACCTCGCCTAGCTGCGTCTCTCTGGGCCACAAGCTCTACATCACCGGCGGGCAGCATTTAGATGGCTCCTACTCCAATAACCTCCTGGTATACGACACTCTTGGGGGCCACTGGTCCAAGCTGCCTCCCATGACCACAGCCCGGGCATGGCATGCCTTCCTCCTATGCCACAAAAGGCTGTATGCTGCCGGCGGCTGGGACAGCACCGGGACTCTTGTGTGCGCCGAGAGCTACGACTTGGAGCGCGAGGAGTGGACGGACATCTCCAGCCTCCCCTTTGCCTTGACTTATTTCGCCTCTGTGACACTCAAGAGCAAACTGTACCTCGTCGGCGGGGAAAGGGATGACTCCGAACTCCCCGTCCCTCACAAGGGGTTCCTGGTTTACGACATCAAATCCGGCGCCTGGTCCCAGGTCCCCATGGCCTTTGAATTCTACGAGGCCAGCGCTGTCACCTTGGGCGACTGCATATTTGTGGTCGGGGGGCTTTCCGGGGAGGGCAACGAAGGCTCCCGGTACTTCACCGGCCGTTGCGTCTGCCTGTTGAGTGATGGCACGGTGAACCAAGAACTCTCCATCCCTCTCCTCCCCATCGCCATCTCTTACCCGGGCGTCGTCTGCTGGAGGAAGAGGGTGTATGTCTTCGGGGGCGACAGCAATGACCGCTATTCCAGCGCGATCCATTACTGGGAGCCAGGCCAGCAGAACTGGGTCCAGTGTGGGGCAACTTTACCTGACCCCCACTACGGGGCGTTTGGCTTTGGCTGCATTCCGCTCAACGTCCCGAGAAAAAACATCCTGGCTGTCTTCCACCGGGGATCCGCCTTCGAGGTGGAGGAGCAGGAAGAAGACAGCTTGGAACCCTGCCCGGTGGCCAACCTTACTTAGCACATTTTGGGTCCTTGTTATTTTTAATTGGTTTATTTAAAAAGAGAGAGACCAAATTCCCAGTTGTTGCTGTTGTTGTAACTGCTGAACCTACCTTTTGGTAGCGACCAGTGTGCTGGTGCAGAGCTTTGGAGCTGTCCCAGCAGGGGCATCACTGCAGCCTACCTAGACGGCTCTGGGATTATGCTGGGGCAGCTCTGAGGCAGCCCTGAGCTCCTCACTGCCATGTCCAACCCCAGCAGCAGCAGCCAAGTAAGGAGGGCAGCCCCACAGCTCCACCACCCACCCACCACTGTAGCTCCCTCTGCAGACAAGAGGATATGGTCTCCCTTATCCAATGCATGTTTTCATCACCTGTCTCTCATTCCTGACTCCTCGAAGCCTCTGATCCTTTGCTTCTGCTCCCAAAGCCCACACCTCAAAGCTCTCTGAGTTTGCTTGTTTTTCTCCCTTGGCCCAACTGACCTTCCATTTCCCTGATTTCTGACATCCTGAAATGGTCATTTCACCGCTGGAATGTTTGTGAACATTCCCTGATGCTCTGAGTTCCTTTCTTTTCCTCCCTCAGCCCAACTTGCTTTCCCATTTCCGTCACAGGAGCCCACTTGGTCTTCAATGTCAATCAGAAGTTGGAATGTTTGTGAACATTCTTTGACATCCTAGAACATTCTGAGCCAGTAGAGTCCAGCTAGCAGGCAGGCAGTGGCCAGTGTTATTGTAGACTGAGCATCATTGGGCCCTAGGAGCATTTCCCTTCACTCACACAATTGCAGGGCGACCTCACAGCCGCTTTGTGTTGCACTTTGTAGTACTCTTGACAGGACTACTTACAGACTCCCTCATTTATTTAGAGCATTTCTAAGCTGGGACATGGGTGGCACTGTGGTCTAAGCCACTGAGCCTCTTGGGCTTGCTGATCTGAAGGTCAGCGGTTCGAATCCTTGTGACAGGATGAGCTCCTGCTGCTCGGTCCCAGCTTCTACCAACCTAGCAGTTCGAAAGCACGCCAGTGCAAGTAGATAAATAGATAACGCTGTGGCGGGAGGGTAAATGGTGTTTCCATGCGCTCTGTTTTCCGCCACGATGTCCCGCTGCAGCGGCTGTCATGCTGGCCACATGACCCGGAAAACTGTCTGCGGACAAACGCCAGCTCCCTCGGCCTGTAAAGTGAGATGTGCACCACAACCCCAGAGTCGTCTTTGAGTGGACTTAACTGTCAGGGGTCCTTTACCTTTACCTTTTAAGTTGTATATACCAACTGGAGCCCCCAAAGTGGCTTAAAATAATTTTAAAAAGGAAGCAAAACATACAAGATTTACTAGGGAGGGGCAAAGGCACTGATATGCCCCCCACTTCAGATGTTCCAGCTGATATTCTGCTTCTGAAGCTCTGGGCTGTGGTGGATCTCAGAGGAAATGGCTGCTGCGGTAACCAGATGTTAACCTCTTTCATGTGGGCCTACCTAATTCACTTCCCCCCAAACAGTACACCGGGTTGAGGAACCTTTTTCACCCTGAGGATCACATTCCCCTCTGTGCGACCTTCTGAGGCCCACATGTCAGTGGTGGGAGGAGCTAGCAGGGAAAAAAGGGTGGAGCAACAGACACCAGATTTACCTTTGTACTGTTTCTAGGTGGGAAGAGTGAAATTTCCCATGCTGCCTAGATAAAAGCAACAGGTCCCTGCTTTGCCTGCAATGCAGTCACGGTTTGAGCTTCTGCCAGTGGTGGACAGAAAGATTTCCACCCAACCCAGCTTCGGTTATGCATTTTCTACAGAAAGAAGCATTCAGAGCCAGTGCGGTGTAGTGGTTAAGAGCAATAGACTCGTAATCTGGGGAACCAGGTTCGCTTCCCCGCTCCTCCACATGCAGCTGCCGGGTGACCTTGGGCCAGTCACACTTCTCTGAAGTCTCTCAGCCCCACTCACCTCACAGAGTGTTTGTTGTGGGGGAGGAAGGGAAAGGAGAATGTCAGCCGCTTTGAGACTCCTTCGGGTAGTGATAAAGCGGGATATCAAATCCAAACTCTTCTTCTTCTTCTTCAGAAGTTCAAGCAACACACTGTTACTGTCATTGGTTTTTTATACTTGCAAACCAATCCTCTTCCTAGCACAGAGATACAGTCCACATCCCTGGAGCAATACCCTTTTCCCATCATCCCGGAACTTACCTCTCAAAAGCTGGGATGCATTCCCCTTAGGTGGGCGTCACTGAGCAGGCTCCAGGCCTTCTCTCCTCAAGAACACATCTCCTCCGGGAACTGGGATCCCCTCTGCTTGATGCTTCAAAGCCTGTGAGAGGACGAAAAAGGAGGAACCTAAATATATTCCCATGCGCACCTGCCCCAAACCACCTGGCAAATTGTGAAAAGCCGAGGGAGAGATTTGGAGGTGCAGTCCAAACCACAATTTGCACCAGGCATAGTAGATTGTGTGGAGATGTTTCCCACCTACTCCAACTGAGCAGCGGGCCGGATTAAGTTAACTGCTTGCACCAGTGGAAGCCCACACAAGGACCTGATAGGGCAACAGAGCTTCCCCCCTCTTCTTTGCCCTGACACCCCCTAAATTGGCTTGGGAGAGATCAGGAGAACCCACAGAGCAATGTGTTGTGGGGGGATGAAGGTAGATCATTCCATTCGACAAGAATTTCTTCTAGATGGAGCAGTCTTCTTGTGGCTAGCTTGAATTCGTCCCTTGCCTCTGATGCCAACGTCACAATGCCAGCTCAGACCTCCCTGTGCTTCCTACCAAATACATGGGCAGGTAGAAGTACCCACCTGCAGGATCCCCACCAATAGGGAGCCCCAAATAAGACATTCTGGTGGCTGATGGTGGGAGGGACTGAGTTGGCCTAGAATCCCATTGACTCCCACGCCAGCCCTACCAATGTCACATGATGGCATCACGCCCAATCCACGCCTGATGGCACATCAACATACCCACCCTCTCACCTTCCACCTCAGACTGTGTGTGTATGTGTGGCAATTGGGGATAAGATTGTGCCCTCAAAGTCATTTCTTGTGTTAATCCTTCCCAGAGTAGACATAGGCCACATTTGCACCATACGTTGAAGGCTCTATGATACCACTTTGAACAGTCATGGCTTCCCCCAAAGGATTCTGGGAGCTGGAGCTCATTAAGGGTGCTGAGAGTTATGAGACCCCTATTTCCAGTGCTTTTTTTCTTTAAAAAATGTTTAGGGGTACTCTTATTTTATATTGAAATACTGCCCCTCAATGAGGCCAAACTTAGATTCACAAAATGTTTGGGGGTATGCGTATCCCTGCATCCCCCCAGAAAAAAGCACTGCCTGTTCCTCTCATGGAATGACAATTCCCAGAATTCCCTGGGAAAAGAGAATGACTGTTAAACTTCTTTGGGAATGGTAGCTCTGTGAGGGGAATAGAGGGGTCTCGTAAGAAATCTCAGCACCTTCAACGAAATCTCTAAGAAACACAATAAATAATGACTATGGTGATCATAATAACAAAATGCTATACAGAGGCACCTCAGGTTAAGAACTTAATTCATTCTGGAGGTCTGATCTTAACCTCAAACTGTTCTTAACCTGAAGCACCACTTTAGCTAATGGGGCCTCCTGCTGCCGCTGCGCTGCCACCACGCGATATTTGTTCTCATCCTGAAGCAAAGCTCTTAACCTGAGGTATTATTTCTGGGTTAGCGGAGTCTGTAACCTGAAGCGTCTGTAACCTGAAGTGTCTGTAACCTGAAGTGTATGTAACCCGAGGTACCACTGTATATGTTAGGCAAGACTGTGTATGAACATGTATATTAAGGGAAATGTGAATGGATGCTGATAAATTACCACGAGATGTTTAAGACTGGAGAAATGCATAAGCTAAACTGATGGCTCTGTCTATCTCGTGGTGCAGCCAAACTCCCTGCCACTTTCATCTCTTGACTGAGGAACCAAAATGAGATGAGAGGGCCTGACCTAAAGGCCGACCTGAGTCCCAGAGCTTGTTGATTTATTATTATTATTATTATTTTAAGAAGAAGAAAGAAACCACGGGCTGGGAAAAATAATTAGCCCCCCTCTGATCCACAGCCACCGTTTTAAAAATAATCTGAATTTCTGGCAGACTTGTGGGAGGGATCCTGGAAAACAGCACCGCTAATGGGCTTCGCTGCCCCTACTCCCCACGGTGCCCACTTTGGGCTTTCTGATCCCTTTTCTCCTTTTCAGAATCTCAGTCAGGGGCGTTTTATAGGCAAGCCAAGCACAATGCGAGGGAAAGAGGCGGGATGAAATAAAGTCACAGACATGAGTAATAGGACTAATAGCTAATAAAAGCTGGTGCATTACACAGGAGGCATGGATGTGGTGCCGGGTGATGGGGGGGATAGAGAGATGGCTACGCAGCAAAGAACAATCCTATTATAAATAGCTGCTCTACACACACACACACAAGCTCAGAGGCTCAGCCCTAGCAGATTCGCCAACTATAATCCTAGCAGAACATAAGCCCTTGAAAGACACCATTCTGGGGAGAGTAAGAGCTGCCTTGTCTCCCTGCCCCATCCAAAAAGATGGGGGTTGGCAATGGAGATTTTCAGAGGTGGGTCAAATTAAGTCGCTGGTCTCCAAATTTCCCCAGTGTCATCACCCCCTCAAGGGGAATTTCCCCCACCTCCAGCATCACCCCTCAGATTCAGAATGTGCAGTGCTGAATGGCAAAATGTCAGGACGTGAGTGCATTTGAATGAACTGGTTATTTGGGTGGGCTCCTCCCAAGTCACTGAGAGCATAGGAGCCAACTCCTAAGGGCTGAGGTCCCATTAAAGGTAAAGGTACCCCTGCCCATATGGGCCAGTCGTGTCCGACTCTAGGGTTGCGCGCTCATCTCACTCAAGAGGCCGGGAGCCAGCGCTGTCCGAAGACACTTCCGGGTCATGTGGCCAGCGTGACGAAGCTGCAACTGGCGAGCCAGCACCAGTGCCGCACACGGAAACGCCGTTTACCTTCCCGCTATAAAGCGGTACCTATTTATCTACTTGCACTTAGGGGTGCTTTCGAACTGCTAGGTGGGCAGGAGCTGGGACCAAACGACGGGAGCTCACCCCACCGCAGGGATTTGAACCGCCGACCTTATGATCAGCAAGTCCTAGGCACTGAGGTTTTACCCACAGCGCCACCCATTGCTCCCCCACAAAAAAAATTTGAAGGGAATGGGGGCCACCTAAGTTGATGGACACTGCCATTCAAATGGTGTGTGAACACTGTGTCTTGTGATTGATTGTGCAGATTGGGCTTACCTGGGCCCCTCAATATTTTATTCAAGTTGACACCCCTGACCGAGAGCCAGTGTAGTTTTAGTGATGGATGAGGACCTGGGAGACCAGGGTTCAAATTCCCACTTGGTCATGATGACACTTGCTAGGTGATCTTGGGCCAGTCACTGTCCCTCAGCCTAACCTACCTCACAGGGTTGTTGTAAGAAGAACCAGGAGGAGAGGAGAACCATAGGCACCACCTTGAGCTCCTTGGAGGAAAGGTGGGTTATAAATGTGATAGATGATAGATAGATAGATAGATAGATAGATAGATAGATAGATAGATAGATGGATGGATAGAATCTGCTGTCCATTCAGGCTAGGGTTGCAGGATGTCAGCAATCAGCTGATTGTCAGTGTCTGCAAAAGCCTGCACTTTGCAGGCACCAAGGATCAGTTGATTGTCAGGTCTCACAAAGCACTGTTCTTTTGTCCACATGGTTTGATTTTTAAGCTGCACAGGTGGAAAGCTGTGATGGCAGATGATCTACAGGTGGCAGGAACAAGTGCTCTGGGGCAAGAACATTAGCCATGATAAGGAGAAGGAACCTCAGGAGACAACTGTGTGAAGAAGAGTGGCCTTTGGTCTGGTCCTGCAGAGCTCTTCTGATGTTCTCACTAGAACCTTTCTCAGCCCAAGGGCCACATTGCCTTCTGTGGAACCTTCCAAGGGCCACAAATCAGTGGCTGATAGAACCCAAGGCAAAAATGGGTGGATCAACTAATGCAAATTTCACTGTTCTATGGTAAGCTAGTTTCTAGAGATGCTGAGATACCCCTCCAGGCAAACGAGGTATTATCAGAATTCAGGGACACATTCCAGCTGGGCAGAAACACTCATGGGTGTGAAGCAGAGCTTGTGAAGAGCATGGCCTGGAGAGAGTTCTGAGGGCCAGACAGAGAAGCCTGGAGGGCCTCATTCACCCACAAACCCAAAGTTCTCCACCTCTGCACAAGAGCTTTTCAGCACCTTGGACAGCTCTTCTGGACAGCAAGGGCGTGAATCTAGCAAAATCCCAAATCCAAGTAATCAACGCTTATTTATTAGAAGTCCCAGAGAGATCAAGGAGGTTTTCTCCCTTGCAAGAGTGTCCATGATTGCAGCTTAAAGACCAGATGCGGAGCACTCCCCTCTGAGGAAAGGCTACAGCCTTTGGGATGTTGGAGTTTAGAGGAAAGACGAGAAAGAAGTGACATGATAGCGGCTTATAACATTATGGAGGGCATGGAGAAAGTTTAGAAAGAAACAATTTCCTCTCCCTCTCCTAATGCTAGAACTTGTGGACATCCAATGAAGCTGGATGTTGGAAGATTCAGGAAAGATGAAGAAGAAAATCCTTCTTCACACAGCGCAGAGTTAAACTATGGACCCCCCCCCCTCCCAAGGGAGGAAGTGGTGACCACCAACCTCGATGGCTTCAAAAGAAGATTAGACAAATTCAATGGAGAGGACTGTCAATGGCTACTAACCACGATGGTTCTGCTCTGCCCCCACAGTTGGAAGCAGCAATGCTTGTGAATGGCGGTTGCTGGAAACCACAAGGGCTCTTGTGCTCAGGTCCTCCTTGACGACTTCCCTTTGGGACAACTAGTTTGGCCCTGTGAGAACAGGGCCTCTTCTTATGTTCTTACTGGAGAGTTACCTCAAGGACCCCGGCTTGGATCCAAGCATAGCCATTCCTCCTTGATACAATATGGAGGGTGTGGGGAGTGATCCACCCCTTGTTTTGAATACAAGGGTGATGACATCTGCCCCCAGTCTTTGGGAACAGGATGAGCCATAAATCTAATTAAGCCAACCCATTTATCCTCCTCCACCACCATCTGCAGCGCCCCTCAAGCAGCTTCAATCGAGCGAGCAAGAAAAGCATCTAAAATGCAGCAATTATCGTGATCTCCGACTTTCTCTTTCTTAACTGACCCATTTGTCCAAGCACCAGCAGCTTTAGGGGGAAACAGCTTCAGAATTCCCTGTTTTAAAAGTCAAGCATCTGCTTTGGGCCTGGCAGAGGGGACTCGCTGTGCCCCGATGCTCCCACCCATCTTACGACTCCAGCTTTTCCTTCTGCCATGTAAACATGAGTGAGCAATTCCCCCGGGAGCAGCCACTGGGGAACAGAGGACTTGGGTGACGTGATGGCCATCCGCCGGCCATCTGAAATGCCCCTGATGTGATGTAAGGCTGCAGTGTGCTGCAAACCATTCTCTTGATTCTAGTGAGAACGTCAAAAGAGTTCTGGAAGATCAGACCAAAGGCCACCCTGCTTCACACAGTTGTCTCTTGAGGTTCCTTCAGGCCCCAAACCAGAATCTTCTGGGATGTTCTCCCAGGCAAGTCACTTAACCTGCACCTTACTCTCATTCCCCCCCCCCCAAAGCACTTTTTTCAGGGAAAGATACTGCGTGGCACCCAAAAACAAGTGTGTGTGTGTTTGTTTGTGTGTGTGTGTCGAGAGTGCAGGATGTGAGTGTGAGAGATAAAAGGTAAAGGTGCCCCTGCCCATACGGGCCAGTTGTGTCTGACTCTGGGGTTGTGCGGTCATCTCACTTAAGAGGCTGGGAGCCAGCGCTGTCCACAGACACTTCCGGGTCACGTGGCCAGCGTGACGAAGCTGCTCTGGCGAGCCGGCACCAGCGCAGCACACGGAAACGCCGTTTACCTTCCCGCTATAAAGCGGTACCTATTTATCTACTTGCACTTAAGGGTGCTCTCGAACTGCTAGGTGGGCAGGAGCTGGGACCGAAAGACAGGAGCTCACCCCACCGCGGGGATTCGAACCGCCGACCATACAATCGGCAAGTCCTAGGCACTGAGGTTTTACCCACAGCGCCACCCGCGTCCCAAGTGTGAGAGATAGCAACACCCAAAATGGCCATGAAAAAACAGGATGTCTCCTTTTCCCCGCAGGGCTCTCGGCAGGGCTAGGTGGGCCTGATCCAGCAGACTCTCCTTATGTTCTTCCACTGGTTCTAGTTTTTAAAGGAGGAAAAAAAACAGAGAAGGGGAAGGCTCATCTTATTTTTCCAGAAGGCGATTTCTTCTAACTGGCGAAACATGAGGTTGGCAGCGAGGCAAAACAGGAGGCAGCATCTCCCACAGCAGCCGGCCAAGGTGGAATCCGGGACGCCTGATAACGCTCCACTTGCCTGCATTAGCATCAAAGCACAAGCCAGGCCCATTCAGAGAGCGCGGCTCTCTCTTCATAAGCCGATTAGCAAGGCAGACACCTGGGGCACGACCGGGCAGGGCACCACGGCTTATTCAATGGGAAACCTAGTTAATCACTGATGAATGTGGTTTCCTCCTGTCCTCAAAAGCCAAGCAAGGGGCTTGGCTTTCTTTAGCACTGGCGGACGTGGGCTTTTCTTCTCCAGAAGCTAATTTCAGGGAAAGCAAAATATTTCTCTCTCCACACACACACGCCCACCTTACCACGGTCTGGCTGGAAAGAAGTTGCTGCATTAAGGGGTCATTGAGCGATCGAAGAACATTGATTTGCCTCACCTGCCTTTTTAACCAGAGGAAAGGCTTGTTAGTCAAAAAGATTTTGACAAATCATAGGAGCTGCCTCATGCTGAGTCGGGTCATTGGGTCCTTCTAGCTCAGTACTGGCTGCACTGACTGGCAGCTGTTCTCCCGGGTTTCAAGCAGGGTTCTTTCTCAGTCCTACCTGGAGGTGCTGAGGATTGAACCTGGAAACTTCCGCATCCGAGGCAGATTCTCTACCACTGGGCTACAGCCCTACCCACACTTCATGACTTCGAAAAGAATTGTCAAGCTGGAAGGGGTCTTCAGAAGTCCTCCAGCCCAGCCCCCTGAAGGACTGAAGTTTCAGGATGTGACTGCAGCATCTTTGACAAATGGATGGAGGATTGGAATGCAAAGGCTGCAAGCTCCGTTGGTGAAGCAGAACCTCCCTGCTGAAAGGCAGTCTAGCTTTTCAGTGCTGGATGGCAAAACAGCAAGGGGAGGCTTATTCCCTTCAATACTTCTTTGCAGGCTTCCTGGAAAAATTCTGATGTTCAGCAGGACTCCTAGGAACTAGATGGGCCATTGCTACATATCCCTGCACTGCAGGTGATTGGACTAGATGATTCTCAGGGTCCCTTCCAACTCTACGATTCTCTGATTTGATAAAGCAGGGCTTTGCATAGGATTCTTTTGACCTCCCGCCTGCTGCCTGAAAATGGTACAGTCCACATATACAGATTGGTTCCTTGATGTTTTGGCTCCCCCACCCAATTACCTTGGTTGGTGCCACCATGAAAAGGAGTCTCTCTCTCTCTCTCTCTCTCTCTCTCTCTCTCCCTGGGACTGCCCTTCCCAGTGCAAAACAAGGGTTACAAATAGTCTAATTTGGCAGATGGTAAAATACATCTCTCCTTTTTCTCCTCGCTTACATGCTTAGGTATGGTTTTCTTCCGGAAGGGATGATGATGTTTGTTAACAAAAGGGGCGTCAAGGGAGGCAGGAGCGCTGCCTGAATTATTTAGCAACTCGTTCCTTCCACCCGCCGTTCCCCGGGGAGTCTGGGATCTGCCAATCACCTGTCCATCTGACCAGCCATCCTGCCACCAGGATGGCCGCAGGGGACTCAGCATCTCCCTGAGAGGTGGCTGGAAGGAAGTTAGCCCTGCCTCCCACCCCCAAACATCCCCAGAGATGCCCCCTGCCTCACATTATCCCAGAAATACAATTCAGTAAAAAATGTCAGAGGCCGGCCGGCCAAGGGGCACTTAAGGATTTTATTCGATCCACCTTTTCAGCAAACTGAATGGCTTTCCACTCCTCAGACTAATAACGCAATGCAGATAACCTATAGATCACACGCTCCTTCAAAGCACACCATAGATTCTTTGGCTCAAAAGCTCAAAATGTGCATTTTAGGCTGAACTGAAAGACAGCTGTTCCTTGAAATTTGCATTCATCTGAATTTTGTGAAGCTTTCCTCCAACCAAAAGACGTTAATAATAATAATAATTTATTATTTGCACCCCGCCCATCTGGCGGGGTTTCCCCAGCCACTCTGGGTGGCTCCCAACAGAATATTAAAAACACAATAAAACATCAAGTATCAAAAACTTTCCTAAACACGGCTGCCTTCAGATGTCCTCTAAAAGTCAGATAGGGCGTTCCACAGGGTGGGTGCCACTACCAAGAAGGCCCTCTGCCTGGTTCCCTGTAACCTCACTTCTCACAGGGAGGGAACCACCAAAAGGCCCTTGGAGCTGGACCTCAGTGTCCGGGTTGAACAATGTGGGTGGAGACGTTCCTTCAGGTATACTGGGCTGAGGCCGTAACAAAATTAACAAAAATGTAACACTGTCAAAAATGCATCCATTAGGGGAAATTGTGTATATGTTAGTGAAAATAACACACAAAAATCTTTATATTGGGAGAAATTGCTTGCAAAAAGGTGTATATTAGTCAAAAGTGCATTTAAAAATTTGTTTAGGAGAAATTCGCACTAACAATCTATTATTATTATTTTTAAAAAACCACAGATCGCTGCAAAGATGTGGAAAAATGAATGTAAGCTTGTAAAAAGAAAAAGTGAGAGAAATGAAACTGGCACTTCACTCTGACTCTGGTCCAGGGATGGGAAATCTGCAGCCCTCCAGATGTTGTTCCGCATCCTCACTGGCTATTAGCTATGCTGGCTGAGGATGATGAGAGTTCAGGTTCAGCAACATCTGGAGGGCCACAGGCTCCCCCGTTCCCCTGATATAGACAATACAGAGCTAGCTGGACCACTGTTCCAACTTTGTATAAAGCAGTTTCGTATGCATCTGGTGGTGCAGGGGCAATCAGGAGTGCTCACCTGCCAATAAAGATGCTATCTCTGGCTTGACTCTTCAGTCTGATCAATGTGTCTCCTAACCACAGGGACACGGGTGGTGCTGTGGTCTAAACCACTGAGCCTCTTGGGCTTGCCGATCAGAAGGTCAGCAGATGGAATCCCCATGACGGAATGAGCTCCCGTTGCTCTGTCCCAGTTCCTGCCAAGCTAGCAGTTCGAAAGCACACAAGTAGATAAATAGGTACCACTGTGGCGGGAAGGTGAACTGCGTTTCCGTGCATTCTGGCTTACATCACGGTGTTCTGTAGTGCCAGAAGCGGTTTAGTCATGCTGGCCACATGACCCGGAAAGCTGTCTATGGACAAACACCGGCTCCCTCAGCCTGAAAGTGAGATGAGCGCCGTACCTCATAGTCACCTTTGACTGGACTTAACTGTCCAGGAGTCCTTTATCTTTACCTTTATCTCCTAACCACACACTCCTTGACTGCTCTGTTGTTTGTGCTTACTAGCTCTACCCCTCTCTTGGTCACAGTACCCCTGCTGTCCTGCAAGCTGCTCCACTGTTCTGCAGGCTCTTCTGCTTATTCTTTCAACACAAAAGGATATAAATAAGAAACTAAACTACATTCATTCCAAGAGCCGAACATTCGCTTTGCAGACCCCTCTCCAAAACAGGGCATCAGAAAGAGCCGCACTTCGTCACAGCATTTCAGTGGCATTCAGCAATCTCTTTCTGCCCCCTCCCCCAGCCCCCTCTGAGCTCTGCAGAGCAATATTTCCAGTGTTATGAACAACTAAGGGTGGGAGCAAATCTCAGCAAGAAAAAAAATTAAAACGCTGGTTTAAGAGAACTTGCAGACCATCAGGGATGGAAGTGTTTGGACTAGATGTCTTAACAGACATCCAGTTGGTCAGATCTACTTTCTTGGAACCCCAAGATCTACCAAGCAAGGCCAGATGCAAAGGATGTACAAGTAGAATTAAAGAGCAAGAGTGCCTCTGAGCACATTCTGAGTCTAGGCATTTGAACTGAGCTCATAATCCTTTATCTCAAGCTTACTTTGTTTGAGCAGTGTAATTCAGCAAAGGAAGGCAGCTTTTTGAGGTCTCCATCATTAAACAGTGGGAGCCACTAAGAAGTCTTCTCACCCTTTGTGCTGATTGGAGCCAGAGTGAAAGGAGGTGAGTTGGCCACTGAGGACAGGCTCCTGGGGTCACTCTAGAGAAGATGTGTGGAAAGAACAACGTGGAGGAGGGGTTGCTCTGTACGCTTCAAAGCTAAGAATTTAGGGACCCTGAAAACCTAGCAGTTCAAAAGCACATCAAAGTGCAATTAAATAAATAGGTACCACTCCGGCAGGAAGGTAAACGGCGTTTCTGTGTGCTGCTCTGGTTCGCCAGAAGCGGCTTAGTCATGCTGGCCACATGATCCGGAAGCTGTACACCGGCTCCCTTGGCCAGTAAAGCGAGATGAGCGCCGCAACCCCAGAGTCAGTCACGACTGGACCTAATGGTCAGGGGTCCCTTTACCTTTATGGCCAATTTAGAAGTGATTGCTGTGAAAACTCAACTGCCTCTTTTGTTTTAGAGATGGGCTCATTTGCTCCCAAGAGCTGGATCTTCCTGAAGCCTCCTGAATGGCTGGGTCAAGGGTAGCCAGTGTGGTGTGCTCCAGATGTTGGACTACAACTCCCATCATCCCCTCTTTGTGGGCTATGTTGGCTGAGCGTGATGGGAATTGGACTCCAGCACCATCTGGAAGAGCTACCTCTAGGGTAGCTGATAGCTGAAAATGGGGGTGGGGGTGCCTGTTTCCTCCCATTGCTAACTAAGGAGGATGGAATCTAGGTCTCTGTGTGTAAAGAAACAATAGACTGCAATTTTACTGGTGCCCACTGGCTCAAAAACATTAGCGGGGCTCCCCTATAAACGGCCTCCAGAAGGAGAAGAAAAGAGGGACGGTGGCTTTGCCATCTCATTAGGCATCAAAATCCACCTGGTGACAATAATCTTGGGCGAGAAGAGGAATAGCTAGATGCTACAAAGGGGTTTCTCCCCCCTCCCACATTCCTTTAATGTCATACTTTGTTTGGCAGAGGAAATATAATTAAGATCAAAGCTCCTTCGGATTGCAGCTGAGCTTGCGCAAGCAAATAAAAATGAGAGTACAGGATTGTGGGTCCCCCCTCCCAGTTTATAGTTTGTTTGGTTTTTTAAAAAAATACATGATTAAAGAAAAGAAATTGGCACAGGACACCCCCCCCACTTTCCCCCTTCCTCTGGGTTGTATCCAAGTAAGGTCCCTTAACAACATAGGACCAGTTCACCTGAGAGGTGGCCTAACCCCACATATGCCCAGTCGACCACTTCGAACTGCAAAACGGGCACTGTTACAGATGCCCCATAATACCCACTGCTCAAGAAAGAAATCAATATTTTGATGTGGCAGCACCTACACTTTGGAACTCCCTCCCTATTGATACTGTGAAGGCACCTTCTCTGTGCTCTTTTTGGTGCCTGCTAAAAACAGATTTGCTTAAACAAGCCCGCCCAGACATGCAGAATGTCACTATATGTTTTAATCTGTTCTTAGTTTATCACCGATTTTATTTTATGAATGGTGCAGTTAGTTGTTTTTAACAGTTTTTACTGATAATTATATTGCTTTATTCTCTCTCTAAACCGCTTTGAGGTGTGTGGATTTCTTAAACCAAGCAGTGTATAAATTTTATGAAATAAATAAATACTTGGAACTACTGGCATTAATTGATTTAAGTTAGTCACATTCATAAATTTCAACAGGTCTACTCTAGGTACAGGCCTCTATTTTTGGTGGCCACCAAAATAGAATTTCCAGAATTTCCCAGGCGTCTGCTAGCATTCACTTGGTCTCAAAAATTCAGTTGAGAAATCATCCATGGAGAATTATGACCTTGAAAATTTGGCAGGTGATTTTCAGAGCCCAAAGGTAAGAATCATATCTTGGTGCAGGGGTGGAAGAGGCCAGAGGCAATGGTGGGCAGGTGCCAAGGCAAAAACAGGTGGAGAAACAACTTGGCATATAAATTTAATGATTAAGTAAACTATTACTATCTGGAGAGGTTGAAGCAGTTTACAATAGGTTAAAGTACGTAAAGTTATTTATATCCATCTGTCTCTATCTATTCCTATATACATACGAATGTAAGGCTGTTTTCACACTGCAGTTTGTCCCACTGCCAACAGGGGGCCATGAAAACTGCAGCATGATGGCAGGCTGGCGAGTGAGCAGCGTGGGTGTCAGGTGGCCAGGTGAGCTGTTTAATGGAAGGGAGAGGTGCTTCACAAAGTGGCATGGCAAACCACTCTGTGATGTAACTGCCTTCCTCTCTCACCCTGCCCTGCCTGTGACCTTGCTCACCACCCATGTGGTCCCTGTAAAGTTGGCCCATGAGCTCATGTGGCCCTCTGGCTGAAAAGGGGTCCCCTACCGTGGCGTAAAAGAACAGTATGTGGGCCCGCACAATGCTGCTCCAGCTGGAAGTGGCACAGTTAGAGAAGAGCCCGAGGATGGCAATGCTCTGGCGAGGGCAGACAAGACAGCATCTCAGATATCCAGCTGACGCGAGGCTGTATCTCAGCTGAAAGGCACAGCTTTGTCTGGACAACATCTCGCTTTCCGGAGAGTTATTAATCATTCATGCAGCTCTTTTAATAAGCGTGGCGCTGATCCATCTTGAGCTGCCTCGTCCTCAAAGGCAACTAATGGGGTAAATCACAGTTCTACCCTCTTTCAGACACTGGAGGTCAATTCACATGTTTGGAGGGAGCTTCAGTTTCTCAGACTGTTTCTTCTGTGTTTGGGGAGGGGCGTGTACACGCTAAGTGTGTACTTGGAACTGTCAAGTGTGACATAGTCTGTGTCTGAAAAAATGTGGGACCTACATGCACACACGTCTGGGAGCCACAGTTAGCAGTGGCTTGCAGCGGAATGTACATTCAGTAGCAATGATCTTAAGAAGCGCTCATTCTGCCAATCAAAGTGGTTGTGTGGGCATATATGGGGCAAGGCAATCTGGTACGTTTTGCCATGATTGGATGCAATCTATACAGCCAGAGAGAACCCAGACTTAACTGTCCTGCTCTGGTCCAGTGCAAAAGTTCACAGGGTGAGGCAGGTTGGTTGTTTCAGCACCACGGAGAGCTCCACTTGGCAACTTGTGCCCATACCAGTACATAAGAGCCTCTTGGATCAGGCCAATGACCCACCTAGTCCAGCATCCTCTTCTCACAGCAGCCAACCAGATGCCTCTGCTGGGAAACCCACAAGCAGGACCCAAGCACAAGGGCACTCTCCCCTCCAATGGTTTCCAGCATTACTGCCTCCAACTGTTGAGGCAGAGAATAGCCAATAGGGCTAGTAGCCATTGATGGCCTCCTTCTCCTCCATGAATTTGTCTAATCCTTTTTCAAAGCCATCCAGGTTGGGGGCCAACACTGCCTCCTGCAGAAGTGGGTTCCATAGTTTAATGATGTGCTGCATGATGAAGGATGGGTTTTCCTCTGTCCTGAATCTCCCAACATTCAGCTTCATGGCATGTCCATGTGTTTGAGTGTTATGAGAGGGGCAGAAAAACTGTCCTCTATCCACTTTCTCTATGCCATGCCTAATTTTATAAACTTCTATCATGACACCTCTCACTTGCCTTTTCTCTCAACAAAAAGCCCTGCAACCTTTCCTCATAGCGGGAGGTCATTCCATTGTCTTGATTATTTTGGTGGCCCTTTTCTGAACCTTTTCCTACTCTGAAATGTCCTTTCCGAGGTGATCAGAACTGTCCACAGTAGTCCAGCTGGATCGAGTTGCCCACTCCTGCTCCATCCTCTTTTGGGCTATTGTGGGGGGTCCCTGAAGGATTTCCCACCTCTTGGACTTCGGTGGTGTCATTCTGATTACAAAATGAATGGCACGCACAGCCTGAACATCAGAAATGGAAAGAATGAGAAGCATGTCCCCATTTTCATCTGCCAAATGCTGGAGGGGGCAATGTTCTCTCTCTCTCTCTCTCTCTCTCTCTCTCTCTCTCTCTCTCTCTCTGCGTGTGTGTGTGTGTGTGTGTGTGTAGGCAGATGTGTCTTCTCCTTCCTTCATTCTGACCTCCTTTGCAGCATGCTCCAGAGCCTGTGTGGTTCACATTTCTGGGTTAACCCAACCGCATTCTCCCGCCCCACTGCTGCTGATGTCGTGCCTGACCTTTCCCTCTGGATTTGCAAATGCCTTTCTGCTCTGCTGCCAATTTAGCACTGACCTAAGTGTGTCTAAATCCGGAAAATGCTGGTGGATCCCTCTGTGTGGCAATGGGGAGATAAGCTACTTGAAGGTTTCATTGGCTGCCTCCCTCCACAACAGCCACCCCACATCGGTGTGCTTCCAACATTGAGCAAATGATATTCCCTTTGCAAGCTGTGGCCGAAGAGATCTTGGACGCAAAGAAAGTGATATACCTGTATGCAAAAGGATCCTTTTTAAGCATTGCAAGAAAAGTCAATGCGTTATATATTCATCCACTAAGGAGTGGAGAGGTCCCATAGCACATATTCACCACCAGTTTAATAGTCATTCTTCATCCACATAGATGGATAAAAGGGTCAATTTCAACTCCCTGTTTCTCATTTTTCCCATTCTTAATTTCAATTTCCCACAGCAATTTGTGAATTTTCATTACAATAATCCTCATGAAATCCATCAGCACTTTGGTGCAAAGGTTCCCTTAATAAACAACATTGTTATATGCAGTTTTGACTAATGTACACATTTCTGCCAGCATTATTCTCTAATATAATGCTTTTTCTCTGTGTTGTTTTGTCCAATATATTCATTTTTATACTCACTTCCCTCTAATGTAGTTTGTTAAGGGTGCTGAGAGTCATAAGGAGACTCCCGTTTTCTCCTCACAGAATGACAATTCTCAGAGTTCCCTGGGAAAAGGCATGGACTGTTAAACCACTATGGGAATTGTGGCTCTGTAGGGGTCTCCTAGCAACTCTCAGCCACCCAAGATTATTTGGGGGAAGCCATGACTGCTTAAAGTGGTGCTGTAGTGCTTCCGCAGGACCAGAGCACATCCACCGCCTGTTATGATGACAACATTATCCTCAAAAACAAACATCATCAAACATGCCGCCCTTTTCAAAGGTGGTGATGAGAGGGAAACCCATGTTGTACTTTTGTTGATGGAGATGCACAGCTGGAAGAAGGAGAGAGAGGCAGGAATTAAATAATAATAAAAAACCAGGGAAATTAGTTGGGGCACATGTTGGTGACCCCACTCTGAGCAAGGGATTTAACCTCTTTACTCCTCTCAACAGAGTTTAGATAGCATCCCAAGTAAGATCACCATTGGAACTGCCTATCGAGGACTCTGATGACCTGGGTCTGGAATTCTTGCCAAATCTACGGCCAACAGATGTGGTTTAAATTAACTTCCTCCTCCCACCTCAATTATATAATATCCCCCCCCACTGTTTCCAAAAATATATGCTTGTGGATTCTGCGGAAGGAAAGTCAGGAAGGAGTCCTGTTGCTTAGCAACTGCCTCATTGCTGGACCAGGGAAAGCATCCTCCTGTGTGCGTTTGTTCATCTTCCTCTCTCTTTCTCTCTCTCTCTGTGTGTATATATATATATACCCACAATTCATGCCCCTCACCCTGGCTCCTAAGCCCATTTGGAGACAGCCGGGTGAACCCGCAACCAGGTTGCTTAGCAACCAGTGATGGGCGCCAATCAATCTAATAGGAGATGCAATTCCTCCTCTCCCTCCATGCCCTGACATTCCCATTAGTCAGAGTTTGGGAGGGTGGATGGGTGGAAAAGGAAGAGGAACAGAATGAGCCGCCTCTTAGACTCATCTGAAGCGGCTTTAAATTTGCAGAGATGTCATGGGAGCCCTGGAATTCTGAGTTTCTAATGGCATACTTTGCCATCTTTCCCACCACACACAGCACCTCAAACCAGGGCAAGCAAATGTGTGTGACCTTTGCAGGAATCCCAAAAGGGGCGTGTGTCCTTCCATAAATTTATATCCCATCTAGTCTCCAAGGAGCTCAAGGTGGTGTACAGTGGTACCTTAGTTCTTGAACAGCTTAGTTGCCAAACAAATCGGCTCCCGAATGCCGCAAACCCGGAAGTAAGTGTTCCGGTTTGTGAACATTTTTTGGAAGCTGAATGTCCTGAACACAGCTTCCACTTGAGTTCAGGAAGCTCCCGCAGCCAATCGGAAGCTGCACCCTGGTTTTCGAACTGTTTTGGGAGTCGAACAGACTCCTGGAACGGATTAGGTGTGAGAACCAAGGTAAGACTGTACTCACTTCTCCCCCTCCCCATGATATCCCTACGAGAACCTTGCAAGATGAAAGACCTCAAGGTGCAGGCCAGGTATGAAATGAAATGAAACTACGACTTCAATAATAATAAAGGTGTGTGCATCTAATGTATCATACAGCCTCCAGCCTGTTTTGTTGCTGCTGCTTTACATCACAAAACCCATCACATTCCCATGGTTTCTAAAGCTCCAGATGTTGGGTGAATGCAGAGCAAAATGATAGATGCTGTCTCAGGTGGACAACAGACATGGCACGGTGGAAGAAGTGGGGCTGCCCCAGTGCACGTTGAGGTGGGAACTGAGGTATTGCAAGTGAGGTGAAGGGCCACAGCACAGTGACAGAGAGCCCCAGCTTTACATGCAGAACGTCCCAGGTTCTGCGTCCCCAGCATCTCCACATAAGGTTAAACAGTGTAGACCAGGCACGGCCAAACTTGCCCCCCCCAGCTGTTTTGGGACTACATTTCCCATCATCCCTGATTACTGGTCCTATTAGCTAGGGGTGATGGGAGTTGTAGTCCCAAAACAGCTGGAGAGCCAAGTTTGGCCATGCCAGGTGTAGATAGTACAGAGCTGGAGGAAATAAAAAATGTCTGATTCAAGGTAAGGCAGCTTCCTATGTAATTTATGTTCTGGTTTAAATCAGAACCATGAATACCAGCGACTTACGTTACTTTTAATGGAAGCACCACAGTTCAGTGCCTAGTTCAATCCCTAGAGTCTTCTGGTAGGGCTGAGAAAGACCCCTGCCCCAAATCCTGGAAAACTCCTGCCAGCCAGTGCCGACAATATTGAGCTAGATGGACCAATGGCCTGACTTGGTATAAGACAGCTTCTGATGTCTGTTTGCAAAATTGGGGAGAGGAACATGATCTCCAGAGGAAGCTGCTTGCTCCTTTTGAACCTGCTCCTTATAAGTGGAGGAAGGCATCAGCAACCTTAATGTCCACAGATAGTAGGCATCTCAGAATCACCTTCTCAAAGGCATCTGGATGCCTATGGATGGATTCCTGTGGGCTACAGGCCTCTACCAACAAAGGATGGACAGATCCACCTATTTCTGACCTCCGTCAGTTTTGTGCATGCTCTGTCATAAGCCTGCTCCATTTCTGTATCCACCTGAAAAAAATCATTTTATCTTATTTTATTTGTAAAATCCACACAGACATTTGAATTGTTTGGGAACGTGTCTCTTCCACAAAATACTCATTTTTTTCTCCATTGTACCCTAAAATATGCATCCCCCCAAAAACCTTGCTACCCTAAGCTACGCATCACATACATAAGAAGAGTCTGGCAGCTGGATCAGTCCTGCTTCCTGTTCTCACGGTGGTCAACCAGATACCTGTGAGAAACCCCCAAGCAGGACCCGAACACAAGAGCATCTTTTCCTCCTGTTGTTTCCAGCAGCTGGTGTCCACAAGCATTGCTGCCTTTGACTGTGGAGACAGAGCACAGCCGTAGTTCTTTGTATGCATCTTGGGGTTGCTTTTCTTTCCAGCTGAAAACCAAATCCCAAAATTTGCAGATGTGCAAAAAGAAGAAGAGAACTTCATTCTGACCCACTTTTTGCATGGGATGTGCAGATTAAAAAATGGTCCAGATGAGACTTTCTACCGTGTCTACCACCAACGAGGAGTCCTGGATGAGGGGTGATTACTTCTTATTTCCCAAGCATCTTATACATATTTAAGTGCTCTCGAAACACTGACTAACAGAGAAGTGCCCAGCGGTAGATGTCCCTCACTTTTTATATAATACCCCCCAGCCATTTATAATTCCACCTAAAATCCTTCTTATATTATTTCCAGCGATGCGCTAAATCCCAGCTTACGATATCTCCCCCACCCCTGAGTGTTTTGATGCTGCCCCCTCCCAACCAGTAGTTATTAAAATCCGCTGAATGTCAGAACTTAGCATATGCTACCCCAACACCACACCACACCGCCCTCCCATGGCATTTAACTTCTTATTGTAAGTGAACCAGATTTTCATTTAGGGTGGTTCTTTGTTTTTTGTTTTAGAATTGAGCCTGACCAGCTGCAAAATGAGAGAGCAAGCTGTCAAACATCTGAATAAAAGAGAGAATTTTGGCAGGTGCAACTTCTCAAATAGGGGGAGAAACATTGAAGTTGTGCACGCTGTGGTTGACCCGATTTATTAGGGACAGTCCTGATTTTCCTCAGAAGTGATATCCCTTTGTGAATCCTTGTTCTACTTATATCCATATTCTTGTATTTTATTAATGCCATTTTTTAAAAAAACCCACATAATAGTAGTTACTTTTTTGTCATTTTTCAGGGTTCAGCTCCCTCCCTAGAGTGGCCCTAGAGCCATGTTGACCCTTGCCCCAATTTCATGTGGATCTAGGATAATTTCATGGGGACAGCAAGGAAGGAGGAAGGGGTAGCACAGAAAGAGAGAAAGAGAGAGAAAGGGTGCCAGGAAGTAAGAAAGAGAAGTGGGTTGATAGAGGGAGGGAAAGTAGCAGAAAGACAGAAAGAGCAAGGGGTGATGGTTTCAAACATTGGTAACATTTTGCATGTTTTATATTCCATATTCTCTCCCTCCCCCCTTAGTAAATCAATTCCTCTTTCATAAACCTGTGTGGTCTCAGTATAATGCAAACAGCCTGGTGGCTATAGCCTTCACCCGTGCCACCTACAGAAGCAACAGAGAGACCCCAGGGAATGCTTGGAGCTTGTTTGATAAGCAGCAGCCTGGAAGATAATTAATCTCCTATCTGGTGGCAGCGAAGCTCTCAAGGCAGGGCGAGAGTGGAGGCAAGCGGTGGGGTGCACTCCATCGCAGAGTGCACTCCCTTCCTCAGATGGCATGGGACCCAGTCTATTTAAGCCCACAACTGGATCTGGATCTTTGCTGAAGCAACATTCATTTGTAGCTCCACTTGGAGCTGTCCATGGTGCTGCTCTCCTGCCTGGACCCTCACTTTGCTTTTCTAGTTGTTCCTGTGGATTCTATCTGGAATGAGACAACAGCAGCAAAGCATGAGGTCATAAGCCTCTTGCTATTTCATACCCAGCTACTGAAACCTTGAGTTGATGGGCAGGTTGTTGTTGCTGCTGCTGCTACTGCTGTTATCTTGGTTTTCTTTGGCACCACAGTTTTCTCAGTTGGTCATGATTTTTCCTTTTCCTTTCTGGTGCTGTTTTAAATTTCTTCCCGATTGCATGCCCATGCTCATATTTTATAGCATTAAGAAAAATATCTCTTCCCTACACTGCCTGTATTGTTAACGGAAAGTAATAAAAACATTAAAAATAAAGTATATTTATTTACTTATTGCATTTATATCCCACCCCAGTCTCACAGGGAGCTCAAAGTGATGTACTTCATCTCTCCCTCCACATTTAATTCCTGCTATAACCCTGTGAGTTAGGCTAGGCTGAGAGGCAGTGACGGGCCCCCAAGGCCATCCAGTGAGCATCATGGCTGAGTGGGGATTTGAACCCTGGTCTCCCAGGTCCTAGTCCGACACTCTAACCACTGCACCACACGAAGTGGATGCAACTCCAACCTGTAAATCAGGAAGATTTCTTGCAGAGGTGGCGCTTTAAACCCCCTTCATTCCAGGCGTGGAGGAGCACCTGTGACCTTCCAGATGTTGTTGGACTATAACTCCCATTGTACCTTGACCTTTGGGGGTTGCAGGTGGGGCTGAGTCCAACAACATCTGGGGGGCCACAGGTTCCTGCTCTTTGCTTTACTGTGAGCATCAATACAGAAGTTTGGTCATCAGAGTGACTGAATGGTGGATTTCACACCCACCCACCACTTTAATCCTAGTGATCTATCCACATTAAGTGTGAAACAACTGTGAAATTATCACCATGGTGGACAAGGATAGCCTACTTCTGTTGTCAATGCTGAGGGCCCCAATAGCTCAAGGACCGCCTCTCTCCATAAGAACTGGCCCAGACCCTGAGATTGTCATCTGAGATCCTTCTCTGTGTTCCCCTCCATGGGGGGTCTGGAGGGTCGCAACACGAGGACGGGCCTTTTCAGTGGTGGCTCCCCACTGGTTGAATGCTCTCCCCCATGAGACTTGCCTGGCAACATCATTACATTTCTTTTCCTTCAAACTTTTGGCTGTTGGTTATCTGTTGCCTCCTTAAGTGGGTGGATCCTAAAAATAGGATCATCTTTTAGCTTTTTCTTTGTTCTATTTTATGCTGGTTTAAATGTATGTCTATGTCTTTGTTTCTTTGTTTGCTGTTATAAGTCACGTTGAGATACTTTTGTTTATAAAATAGATTATTCAACTTAATTAATAAATAATAACCATTATTGTTGTTTTATATATGGCTTATCTACCTACCTACCTACCTACCTACTTATTTCATAAAATTTATATACCGCTTGATTGTAGAAAACCTCACAGCAGTTTAAAAAACAATAAAGCAGTATTTGTAAAAACAATTGAAAAGAGTAATAAACTAAGCTAAAAATAAAACATCAGCATTCTAAATGAAAACGCTTTTAGCAGGCAGTGACAAAAATACCGTGAAGGCGTCTGTCTCATGTCAAGAGGCAGGGAGTTCCAAAGGGCACACTAAAAGATCAATTTCTTTAAAATGCAGAACAGGTATTTTGTGACGCCGACAGATCTATGCCAAAGTGGCTTCTATGTGGGTTTTATAATTCTATTTACAAAATTTATAATCAATGCATAATTAAAACACAAAACAGCAAATCCATCAGGACAATAAAACAGCCTCATTTAAAATATACAGTGCAACAAATTATTACTCATATTCATTATTTAAAGTGGCATGCCCATGAGCCCTTTGGAGAAGCGACGTAGCTCGCTGCTCTCCCTGCCCCCCACCCCCCGCCCAGGTGCAAGCCCTCCGTCGCTTGCCAAACAGATGCTAGTAAACAGACCCTGACACTCACTTGTGAGAGTCCCCCAGGGGAATCCTGCAAACACGGTGCCTGCCTCTCCCCATGGTAACCTGGCTGCATATCAGCCATTGACTGCAGAATGTAGGGATCACGTTGCTGGAGCAAACAGTGGCCATGTTTACTCTAATACTCCTTCTGTTAACAGTGGTCAGTGGGATGCTTTTAGGAGGCTTATGAAAAGGGCTTTAACACCAACACCACCTGCCTCATTGCTTAGAATTGTGGAGTTGGAAAGGGGTCCCCAGAGCAGTGGCGTAGCGTGGGGGTGCAGGGGGGGCCGGCCGCACCGGGCGCAACATCTGGGGTTAGGGCAAATCCATGGGTTAGGGGCGCAAATCCACAGGTTAGGGGGCGCAAATCTACAGGTTAGGGGGCGCAAATTACTTGCCTTGCCCCGGGTGCTGACAACCCACGCTACGCCACTGCCCCAGAGCCATCTAGTCCAGCCCCTGGCATTGCAGGAATCACAGCTAAAGAAAGCCAGCCAACCCCTGCTTCATACCCTCCAATGCAGGAGAGTCGACCACCTTATTTAAAACATCTGGGGATCAGAGATATACTGTGCACCAAGGGCAGGCAGACGTCAGGTTTGCAGAATTTATTTTTATTTTATTTTATTTTTTCTAGACCCTGAGCATCTCAGGAGGGCGGATCTATGCTAAAAATGAAGGCGCAAGGGTGCTTCTCAGCACATGCTCAGCCTAGGGATTGAAGATCAGTACTGTGCTCAAAGACCCTTCACACAAAAATCCCCTCCCCCTTCCCCTCCCCTCAAAAAACCCCTTTGTTTCAACATCCTAATTTAGGAAGGGAAGCATTTCATTTCTTGTAGCTTATGTCAGCAAAGCAGGACTCAGAAAGCAAACTGGCCCATTGTAAATCACCCAGTTCTATCTACAGCTCCTAATTTACCCCATGGAGGTTCCACTCTGAACCATTATGGCCAATGGGACTGTCCCTGGAAAAGAGGGACACTTGGAGGGTCTGATAATGTATACAAGCAGAAGCTCCATCTGGGTAATCGCAGCTGAAGCTAGACCATGGTGGGTGGGTGTGTTTAACACATGTGTGTGGAAGCCTTTCCAGAAACATCCTGCAGCAGCGAGTTCCACAGTTTCCCTGCCGTAGGGCAGCCCTGGGCTACACAGATCATTGGTCTGGCTCAGCAGAAGGCACCTTCAAATGCTCACATATAAAATGGGGCATCACTCAGGGGTAGAGCACCCAAGAAGCTCCCAGTTTAATCCCCTACATCTCCCACAAAAATGGGTAATGATGAGAAAGTCCCTTTCACAAGAAGCAGCGATGGCCACCAACCTGGAAAGAGGATTAGACAAATTTATGGAGGAAAAGCCTATCAATGGCTCTGCCTCCATGGTTGCTTCTGAATCCCAGTTGCTGGAATCCACAGGTGGGGAGAGGGCTCTTGTGCTCGGATCCTGCCCGCAGGCTTTTCACAGGCTGGCCACTGTGGGAACAGGATGCTGGACTGCATAGGCAGCTGACCCAAACCAGCGGGTCATTCTAATGTTCACACATTCTAAATTTATTTTCTATTGTTTAACTCCATTTTTAGGCCACTCCTCATCCCTTGGAATTGCAGTCCGGTGAGCACACATTATATGTGCTGAGCAAAAACAAGAGCAGTCCTCCATCTGTGAAACATGAAAATACAGAGTGCCAGGCAGGCAGCAATGTGATAATCCAAGTCTGGAGTGCCAGGTGGCACCAGATTTCCTCCATAACCTACACAGGGAAGCTGCCTTATATAGAGTTGCAACACTGGTCCATCTAGCTCAGTATTGTCCGCACTGACTGTGTTTTTTCTCCCCTCCCCCCCCCAAAGTGAGCATACCTGGAGATGCCAGGGACTGAACCTTCTGCATACAAAGCACAACTGCTCTACCCGCCCCATCCCATGTCCCCAATATTTTATTCAAGCTGGCACCCCTGATGTGGAGATTAATAGGCAGAGAGAAATGTTGGGGGGATGGAATAAACTGTGAATGCAGCCCTAGTCTCTCATAAGAAAAGAGGACCTTGTCTTATCTTGAGTCAGACCAGCTTATAGACATCCAAGAAAGCTGAATGCTGGAAGATTTGGGACAGATATAAGGAAGGACTTTTTAATGCAGTGCCAAGTTAACACTATGGAACTCACTCCCACAAGAGGCAACAATGGCCACCAACAATGATAGCTTTAAAAGGGGAATGGACAAATTTGTGGAGGATCAAGGCTTATACCTTATACCTACGGGACCGCCTCTCCTGGTATGCCCCGCGGAGGACCTTAAGGTCCACAAATAACAACACTTTGGAGGTCCCAAGCCTCAAGGAGGTTAGTCTGGTTTCAACTAGGGCCAGGGCCTTTTCAGCACTGGCCCCGACGTGGTGGAACGCTCTGTCACAAGAGACTAGGGCTATGCGGGACTTGACATCTTTCCGCAGGGCCTGCAAGACAGAGCTGTTCCGCCTGGCCTTTGGTTTGGACTCAGTCTGACCCTTATGTTTCCCTCGCCTTATGGCCTTGATTTATCAGCTACTTTAAAATGAGGCTGCATTTTAAATTGCATTTTAACCTGCATTTTAAATTGGTTCCCTCCCCCTCTTTTTCCCCTATTATGTTTTTACAGTGATTTTATTGGTGTTAACTGCCCTGAGCCCGGCTCTGGCCGAGGAGGGCGGGGTATAAATTATTATTATTATTATTAACATTATTATTATTATTATTATTATTATTATTATTATTATAGATGGCTACTAGCCATGCTTGTTGTTTTCTTGGCCGGGATACAGGAGTGGTTTGCCGGTTCCTCCTCCAGGTGGATCACGTTTGGTCAAAACTCTCCACTATGACCTGTCCATCTTGGGTGCCCTGCCTGGCATAGTTCATAGCTTCTCTGAGTTATTCAAGCCCCTTCGCCATAGTTAAAGCTATGGTTTTCCCAGTAGTGATGTATAGAAGTGAGAGCTGGACCATAAAGAAGGCTGATCACTGAAGAATTGATGCTTTTGAATTATGGTGCTGGAGGAGACTCTTGAGAGTCCCATGGACTGCAAGAAGACCAAACCTATCCATTCTTAAGGAAATCAGCCCTGAGTGCTCACTGGAAGGACAGATCCTGAAGCTGAGGCTCCAATACTTTGGTCACCTCATGAGAAGAGAAGACTCCCTGGAAAAGACCCTGATGTTGGGAAAGATGGAGGGCACAAGGAGAAGGGGATGACAGAGGACGAGATGGTTGGACAGTGTTCTCGAAGCTATGAACATGAGTTTGACCAAACTGCGGGAGGCAGTGGAAGACAGGAGTGCCTGGCGTGCTCTGGTCCAAGGGGTCACGAAGAGTCGGACACGACTAAACGACTAAACAACAACAACAACAACAACTAGCCATGCTGGCTGTGCTCTGCCTCCATGGTTGAAGGCAGCAATGCTTCTCAATACCAGAGGCTCGAAACCACAGGAGGGGAGAGTGCTCTTGTTGCTCAAACCCTGCTTGTGGGTTTCCCACTGGAGCATCTTCTTGGCCACTGGAAGAACAGGATGCTGGACCAGATGGGCGATTGGCCTCATCCAGCAAGCTCTTCTTCTGTTCTAACACTCTTAAGTCTCGGGAGTCAGCAGAGTGCCAGGTAAACAGCTTCAATAAATCTCATCTCTTGGCAGGAATGTGCTGACAGGGCTGCAATGGCTAGAAAAAACATTTTGGCTCTCCCGGCATCAAGGTCCAGCTCTCTTTCTTTCTCTCCGTCTCTCTTCCCCTGTCGTTCTCCCTTTAAGCGTCATAATTCCTAGCAAACTACAGGCAGCGGGGGTTGGTTGTGTCAGCCGCAGTGTTAAAAGCAGGTTTGGGACAGAGCGCCAGCTCAGTTGGCGGTGACACCATAAGGGTGGGAGAAAGAGAGATCTGATTCAGTTCACCTTTCAAAGCAAACCTCCCACATCTGCACATTCCAAAGCAATGCAGCAACCAAAATGCAGCTGTCCTTCGGAACCCACACTTTTTTGAAATTTGCAAGGCAGTTCTCCAACCAAGTGAGATGTACAAACATGTATTGACTGGGGTAAAGTGTGTTTCAATAAATGCACAGATTAGCCCCCCCCCCCCCAAAAAAATAGCAGACCCAAATGCATCCTGTGAGAGAAAGCTGCTTTGCAGATATGGGTGCAAAGTTGCACAGGAACATGTGTTTAGTTGGGGAAAATGCTCATGCAAAAACTGGTGGGTTTTCATGCAATCTTTTCCCGCTAAAGAAATTGCAAACTGATGTGGGAATGTGGAAAGCTGATCCCTCGATCCCTAGTGATGTGGGAGTCCTATCATGAGTGGAAACTTTTAAATGGGTTCATTGCATGGTTGGACCTAGATCTCTTTTTTCTTGTCTGAGGGCATTCCCCATACGAACACGGATGGGAATGTCATCCAAGGCCACATTCATGCCATAGAGAACACCGATAGAACAGAAATCTGATACAATTCGCACTGAAAGATGCATCCATCAAAACAATCTGAGAACTGAATCACAACTTTCCCTTGAAATCTACACCTATCCGAATTTTGCAAATGCCGTTCCCCAGCCAAAACTGCATGCATTTGGGGGGGGGGGATAACATACAGAAAGATATTTTACATTAGGAGAGACTGTTTGCAAAAATGTGCAAATTAGTCAAATCTGCATAAACAAATGTGTTTTTTAGGAGAAGTTTGCATTACGATGCTGATGAATTTTCACAATGGTTTTTTTTTCTTCCAAAAAAAAGATAATAGCAAATTGTTGCATAAGGTGGAGGAATGAATTTCCTCCGAAAGGACAAAACCGAAAAGGATAGATCTTCTCATCTGTACAAGCAAAAGGCACTCTCATACATCGTTAAACAACCCTATACCGAGCCAGACCTTTAGTCCATCTAACTCAGTATTGTCTACACTGACTGGCAGCATCTCTCAAGGTTTTTAGGCAGCCCTACCTGGAGATGCCACAGGGGATTGAACCTGGGACGTTCTGCATGCAAGGCAGGTTCTCTACCACTGAACTATGACCCTTCCGCAATCACAATTCAAGGACACATTATTGGCAGCCAAAAGCACTTTGGTAGACATAGCTGGTGAGGGGTGTGTGCCCTGAGGACATCCACAGCAAAGGCTGAGGATTCACATCTGGCCCAAAGGTTCTCCCCTCCCCAATATGTATGCATAACAAGAACATAGGTGCATCCAGTAGCACTGAGTTCCGTAGTTTAACCCTGTGCTGCATGAATCTGCAGCTGTGGCCAGCATGGCGATGCCTTGCATTTCCTCTGACCCACCTGGCTTATTTTCTGTCTGACGGCTTTCCGTCCCGTCTTGTCTCTCATTGATCACAGTTATATAAGAGAAGCAGCTATTCCTGGGCTGATAGGATTATGTAAGTTGATGTGCCACCTGTCCAGAGAATGGCGACAGCAGTGCGAGGCGGGGGGAGGGGTGGAAAGGGAGGAAAGAATATATCTATAGCTCTGCAAACACTCACGCCAACACACCAATACACCTAAAGTACCGTCTGCCTTGTTTAGCTTCTCTCCTTAAAATGACCTCCTCCGGTATGTGGTATGAAAGCTGGGAAACTGCCAGACAACATGTATATATGGAGATTGTTTTCTTTTCCTTAGCCAAAAGAAGAAGAAACCTGAACATTATTTTATTTTATTACCTGAGGGCTGAATTCTGGTCTGGGCAACGTTTTGAGGGCTGCGTGCCGTTCTCAGAGGCAAAGATGGGTCCATCAAGGGGTGCCAATTTTGCCTATCCAAAGTCAGCTAGTTTCTTTTTGCACAAACTTCCATCCCATGCCCATAAAAGCAAGATCAGGGTTCAAAGGCACATCCCAGCCAAGGAAAAACACTCAAGGAGAGTGCAAGGCAAGGTCATTAAGGAGCATAGCCAGGGACAGTTCCAAGGGCCAGGCAGAGAGGCTTGAGGCTCACGTCTTCTGACTTCCACCTTCACTGGGTGGCCCTAAAACACCCCAGTGGTTTCCTCCACAGCAACTGTGAGCAGGACCAAAGGTGAGGAAATCCTGAGAGGGTTACTGCCCCATGCAACTACGTCCCTCTCTTCCTGCCACTTGCCCTCCCCCTAATAGAACATTTAATTTGTTTTGTTGACAAAGTGTTATAACTATATTAATAATATAGTTTTATAAGATGGGCGTTGACAAGCTGCAAGGTGTGCAGAGAAGGGCAATCAAAGATCAAGGGTCTGGAAACCAAGCCTTACAAAGAGCACTCGAAGGAGCTGGGTATGTTTAGCCTGGAAAAGAGGAGACTGGGAGGAGATAGGATAGCCTTCTTCAAATATCTGAAGGGCTGTCCCATGGATGTGGTTTTCTCCTGCTCTGGAGGATAGGACTCTAACCAAGTTACACGAAAGCAGATTCCATCTAAGCATCAGGAAGAACTTTCTGGCAGTAGGAGCTGTTCAACAGTGGAACAGCCTCCCTCAGGGCATTGTGGACTCTCCCTCCTTGGAGGTTTTGAAGCAGAGGTTGGATGGCCACTTGTCAGGTATGATCTAGTTGGGATTCCTGCATTGCAGGGGGTTGGACTAGATGACCCCTGGGGGTCCCTTCCAACTCTATGATTCTACGATTCTAATAATAAAAGGGTGTCTAAGCTCCATGTATAAAATAATATAAAACAGTTATCAGGAAGACACAGGCCGCCTTCGCACCATGCATTAAAAGCACTGTGATACCACTTTTAAAAGTAATATCCTCCCTCAAAGAATTATGGGAGCTGTAGTTTGCTATGGGTCCCCAGAGTTCATTGTAAAGAGGGACTGAGTGTTAAACTACCTTGGGAATTATAGTTCTGGGAGGGGAAACCCAGCCAGATGGGCAAGGTGTAGTTGTTGCTCTTCTTCTTCTTCTTCTTCTTCTTCTTCTTCTTCTTCTTCTTCTTC
>JAXCMG010000018.1:12918433-13001746 GCA_034642415.1 Podarcis siculus
TTCTTCTTCTTCTTCTTCTTCTTCTTCTTCTTCTTCTTCTTCTTCTTGTCTCTTAGCACTCTTAACAAACGACAGCTCCCAGAAGAGCCAGCTGCACCAGGCCAATGGCCCATCCAGACTAGCATCCTGTTCTCACAGCAGCCAGCCAGTTGCCTCAGTGGGAAACCCACAAGCAGGATTTAGCACAAGACATCCCAATATATGAGTCACAGGACAGGAATCTCAGGCCAAATGTGACCCTCTTGGCTGATCTATCCGGCACTCAGAAATCTCCCCAGGCCATGCCGACTTCTTGGGCCACACCCACTCTACCCGAGCCACACCTACTTCTCCCTAAGCCACACCCCTCACTGGCCCTTCTTTGTCCACTCCTTAGATGTTTTTGCCTAGGTGGAAAGTGCCCTGTCCATTTTTCACCTCCCACCCTGGGAGGAATGTGGTGGTCGAATTGAAAAGCTTCCACCGCCTCTGTCCTGGGAAGTGAGGGCATATTTAACAAATCGCTAACCTCAGTGGCAGCTTCATCTATGGGTGGTTCAGTTGTCTAGCTAGACTGGTGTAATCAGGGCTCAGATTCCTTCCTCAGCCACCATGAAGCCCATTGCTCTCATCTTGCCACCTAGCCTACTTTGAAGGACTGATGTGAATTAAAATGGGGGTGGGTGGAATATAGCTGTAATGATGATGATGATATCAACAATAGTTTAATGCTTCCCCCCATTAGACATACCCTGAAAGCAGAGCTCCAGACCATCACACTACAAAAATAGTATAGTATTATATTTATCTAGGGCTGTATGGGGTGTTAGGGGAGGGGTAGTCCCTCTGGTGGGGAACACATCGTGCCCCTTCTGGGGGAGTTTGTTCACCTTTGGTCCCCACCCTTCACTCTGCTCTCACCTGTGGCTCCTAGAAGCTGTCAGCATGCAACAGCGGCCACACCCTGGGGACGACTTTGACTGGCCGGCTAAACCAGATGAAGGTAGCCAATGGGTCTCAAACCCTCTGTGAGTTAGGGACTTCCTCTGTTTGTGAAGACAGGCTCTGGTGGATTGAGCGGAGGAGACCAATCGTGGGTCCACGAGTCAAGAAGGTGGTTTCTGCCTGTGCTGTAGAGGGAAGTGAGGGGCACATGGGGCTCATCCACCTGGGAAGGCAGCCCATCTAGGAGAAGGGAAACTGATTCTAAACCTCGCTGCCTTGAGGGATATTTTCAGGAGAAGAAAAGACTAAGGAGTAAACCTTACGCAGATCTGGAGTGGAGTCCCTAAGATGGTTGTATACCTCCTTCTGGCAACTCCTGCAGCCAAACTGCTGCCAAATGCATGGTTCTGCTTTCCTTTGGACCACATCAGTGAGGCTGAGAGGGGGGTCTTGTTGCCTGAGCAGCCCAGGACCTCCATACACACTGTCCAGGCTTGCGCCCCAGGAAAGTCACTTTGAGGCTGCTAACACAGTGGTTTGACTTCACCCCTGGAAGCGCACTCCAGACAGATGGGTGTACAGTTTGGGTGAGTCACAAGTGATTTTGAATGGCTCAAGCAAATAAGCCCTACTACAAGTGAGGCCACACCCACCCACAAAAAAAAGCCCTCAGGAATGCTACATGCTTAAAGCCTTGCAAGAAATTATAAACAGCTGGAGCAACTGCCACACAGGGGTGGAAGGGGGAAGACCTCTGCCCAGGAAAGAGATTGGTTGGAGTATGGGTGTGGGCCTACATTACTGGATTGTTGTGAGGATTATTCAGGCCATGCCTAGGAAGCATTCTGGACACTTGAACTGCACTTTTGTAAAAGACATAATGGTCTTTGACTTAGATCTGTGCTGGACTCAAAATTGTTTTTATGTAGGTTTCTTATTGCTAAATGGCTTTGGGATGCTTTATGTGATGTGATTCAGAAATGAAATGAAGAGATGCAGCAGCTCATTGGCTAAGCGGGTGCCCCTGGCTGGGTTTGATCCATCAAAAGAAGATCTCCAGCAGCATTAAACCTTGGAGAGCCACTGCCAGCCAGGGCAGACCAGGGCTCGTGGTCACCACTGTGCACCTGCAAAAGATAAACAAGCCCTCCAAAAACCATAATGCGCAGGAGACACTTTGCTCTCAATGGCTACCAGCCACAATCACTACGCTCTGCTTCCACAGTTGGAAGCAGTAATGCTCCTGAATGCCAGTCACTGGAAACCACAGGAGGGGAGAGGGCTCTTGTGCTTGGATCCTGCTTGGAAGTTTCCCACAGGCTTGGCCACCGTGATAACAGAATGCGGCACCAGATGGACCATTGGCCTCATCCAGGAGGTTCTTCTTCCTGCTCAGTTCCTGTGTGCATTGGCTTGGTCCCTCCTACCTTGAACACAGCTCCTCAAACATGCCCACGTTTCACTGGATGCCAGGACTGGGCACCCTCTCTCCCTTCTGTTTAGAACAGATGAGATGTGGAAAGAGCATCTCTCCGTCAGCAAGGGAGGAGGTGGGCTCCCCACACACAATTGATGAGGCGGCTGATTGGCGGGGCATCATTTTGCAGCCCTGCCTCTTTCCCACTCTTTCCCGAAGTGGCACCCATTTTGCGTTGTGCCACACACACCCCTCTTTGGTGACTGGCACCTACGGCACTTTCTCAAAGTTCCAAACATGCCAGTTGCTGGAGTTGACAATCCAGGGCGAGTTGCTGTAACGGTGGGACACCATCACCTTTATGATGATAATGGGATTCATTAGCTGAAATTCCTGCATTGCAGGGGGTTGGACTAGATGACCCTTGGTGTCCCTTCCAACTCTACTACAACTCGATGATTCTTTTCTTAATATATCACCTTCTAAACCACCATCTCAAGGCGATTTATGCATAATTAAAATCGTTAAACACACAAAACCAACCAATACGTTCAAAGCAAGCCTGGATAGCTCAGTTGGTTAGAGAGCGTGGTGCTGATCACGCCAAGGTTGCAGGTTCGATCCCCAACAGCTGCATATTCCTGCATTTCAGGGGGTTGGACTAGATGATCCTCAGGGTCCCTTCCAACTCTACGCTTTTATGATTCTAAGACTAAAACCTCAACAAGCGGGCACTCATGGTAAACACCTGCTTATGCAGCCAGGAAAGGCCATGAGAACAAAGAGGTCTTCAACCATTTCTGGAAAATGCAGATAGTGGTTGCCTGTTGTATGTTGTCAGGAATGTTGTTTCATAGAAATAGGAGCAGCCACCTTGAAGGCCCTGCTCTGAGGTCCTGCAGAGAAGGATTCTGAGATCTTTGGAATTCGCAGGAGAAACTCCTCTGCAGTGACCTACTGTGTGTTTAACGGAGGAGGTGACCTCTTAAGTCACCTGGTTCTGAGGTGTATGAAGACTTGTGTTTTAGTAACGACACTTTGAATTTGGCCCAGTATCAGACTGGCGGCCCATGCAGATCCCACAAGCAAGGTGCCATATACTGGTGGGAGCTTGCCCCCACAAGCAACCAAGCTACTTCATTCTGCAGCAGCTGTAGCCTCCAGAGCCACCCAAGGGCAACAAGGCAGCTTCAGATATGAACCATTGTAACTTCTCTCTATCAGTCAACCAGGTGACCCTGAGTACCCTCAGGCAGGCATGAAGGTAAGGACTGTACCTTGATTATTTGCCCCTGATACCTGGGACTCCAAGGTACAGTGCCTGTGTCCATGAAGGCTCCATTTAGCTAAAATTTACAGTACATTCACAGGCTTATCCTCTATTTGGGTATAATTATGCTGCATTGTAGCCACGGCATCTGCCTGAAACTGCCATTGTTCCTGTACTTATTTGATGCCCCAGGACAACAAAACCAAAGGGGAGCAGCACATTGTCCCTTCTGCCCTTGGCCAGGGCATCAGGGGCCCTGGAAAAGATGTATCCCCTGCCTGACCCCATCCATTGGCTAAAGAAGCAGCAGCAGTAACTTTACTTCCTCCCTGCCTCCTAGGAGGAGCGGAAGACTCCATTTCAACTGTCAGTTGTCCTGGGGCTCCAGAGCAGAAAGGAAGAAGACTGTCCTCTAGCACCAACCAGGGCCACTAGCACCCCACCATGACCCCCCAGGAAAAACACCATGTCAAAGCAAGAAGCAGTCTGGCCTCATCCTCCAGCTAGTGAAGGAGCAGATGTCCCAATGCTTGCATTCTTCTTCCCTCCTCATTCCTTTTTTCCTTTTGTGTCATGTCTATTAGGTTGTGAGCCAGTGGGTGGGGACTGCTCACCTTTTAACATATGCACAGCACTTTAAAAATATCAAGCGTGAGATAAATGTTAGATAATAGCTATTATTGTAATTATAATTATTGTTAAGAATAATTTCATACAAAACCCTTGACTGCTTCCTTAAATGTTGACAAAGTTTGTGAGGGTTCCCTCTCCTCTCCATATTCTTGTATGTCAACTCACATTCAATACACAAAACTTTGATTTACTGTGCGAATCCCCACATGCCCAGATATATAAATATAGATATAGGTATACACACCTCCCCCACCTCCACCAAAAAAGCAGTCACATCCGTATTATCAGAAGAGCAGTTCTTCCAGTGATCTAATACCAACTGAAACCCACCGCCCTCCCAGCAACGCCCCTTCAAATTTACAGCTCAGAATTTCCTGGGAATCCTTCCAAGCCCTCCACGATGAATAATTCAGAGGTTGCACACCATCCTCAAATTGAGCAAACTTCTTCTCCCGGCTACCTTGGGTCAAAATTGCATTGATGAGATATCGCCCCCTGAGCTTGGAGGACATCTGAGAGACCCCCGAGGAAACCCTTCCATCTCCTCTTCTCTAAGAATGGCATTTCTCTCCCCTGGAAAACTTTCCCCTCGTTTGCTCCTGGCTGCAAACCTAGAGAGACAAAACCCGTTTGGGGGAAAAAGACCCAACCTTTTTGGGGGGAGGGAACCAAAGCGACTCTTTTGCCTCTGACATCCCAGCATCCACTATCCGTGTCCCTAGACAACTAAGCTCAGCTAGTCAAGGAGAAGACCAGTGTCTGTCCTTTTCCCCACCAGCCTCTGAAGGAGAGCTGTCAAATTACTGTAGTTCAGTGTCCCCTCCATCTGTCTCCCTCTCCCCCTCCCTCCCTCCCTCCCTCCCTCTCTCTCGCTCACTCTCTCTCTGTGAGTATTGCTCCCCCTTTTCTATCCTAGAAAACTGAGGTCTTGGGCGTGTGTTGTTGGGGAGAGGCATGGCACCCCCCCCGCCTCCCTTTGCATAGACCCAACCTCAACCAGAGTCTCATCCCGTCCAGCCTAGCTTATTTGTTTTCCAACGCATGCAGGAGAACAGGGTTGTTGGGAGAGGCCAGCCTTTTCTAAGCCTTCCCCTCCCGGGAGACACAACGGCGGACAATCCTCCCCACCCCCAGCCCTTGCATGGTGCCTTCCCCCCCTCCCCACCTGCTCTTTGCAAAGAAATATCAAGCACACAGCAGATGGGACTGCAGCCAAGATACCTCCTGCTAGCTCTGCCTCCCTCCCTCCGCCCCAGACGCTGACACCAAAACTGCTGTGTCTTCTAACAAGCCTTTGCGATCTGTAATGGTCCCCCCCCCCGCTTGCTCCCACTTCCCCAGCAGACGCAGGCAGAGCGTACACCTTCAGCCCCCCAACCCCCAGCCAGGATTTCCCCCGCCCCACATCTCCTTTCCCTACCTTGCTGGAGAAGGAAGCGCAATCTTGTGTCCGTGCCAATAACTGCAGATGGGGTTTGGCCTCGCTCTTGCCAGCCTCGTTCTCCTTGGTTCCGCTGGAGCTCAGTCCTCCTGGCTCCCTGGGCCCTCCAGCCCAGGGCCAGCCAGCCCTGGGACACCCCACCCTGTTCTTGCAGCCTCCCCAAAGCCCACCCTCTCCGCTCCCGAGCGCACCCAGCTCCCCTCAAGGCTCTTTCGGGCTCCCTCTTTGCAGCATCCTCCACTACTGAGCTTCGCCTCCTGAAGTGCTGGACAGCTCCGTGCCATAGAGCCGGCCCTGGCTTGGTGCAAGAAGGGACGGCCTCCTCCCCGATCCACAGAGCCCCCTAGAGGAGAAGAGCGGGAGGCGCAAGAGAAAGGGGGGGGGGGAATCACGCTGAATTCTGGAGAAGAGTCTGAGAGCTTCTCGGTTTATTGCACTCGGCGCCGTTGGCTTTGAAAGCCGCTCCGAAAGTATTCGACAGGGAAAGGGCAAAGGGAAAAATGTTAAAAAGGAAAATGCCAAATAAACCGCAGGAATCATAGAGAACCTCTTTGGAAATCGACGTTTGGTCGATGCAGAAGTTTTTCCATATTTTCCATATTTTCGTAGGTGCATTTTCTCATTTTATAGTTTTTCCAAAAAGGGGGGGGGGAATAGTGAGAAAAGGCTAGTGGGGGGCAGCCTGATTGCATTTATTTGTTGCACTTCTAAATCAAGGTCTCCCAAACTTAGGTCGCCAGCTGTTTTGGGACTACAATTCCCATCATCCCTGACCACTGGCCCTCCTAGCTAGGGATGATGGGAGCTGTAGTCCAAAAACAGCTGGAGACCCGAGTTTGGGAAACCCTGTTCTAAACTGTTTTTTAGTACACACTGGGGCACCAAGTCTGGTTTTACTGCTGGAAGCAATGCAGCAAGGGCCATCCTGCCCTGCTGCCATCCACTCCTTGCCCCTGCCAAAGCACCCTTTACCTGGGTTATGTGGCGGCAGGGCAAAGTGTGATGGTGGCAGCAGCAGGTTCTGCCAGCATCTCAGCCAAAATTGGCACTGATGCCTGTGGCGTTTCTCCACCAACAGTGGAGGTGGCAGTGTAGATGCCACCTCAGGAGTTTCTGCCACCCGAGGCAGTTGCTTCACCCCGGCTCATGGGTGGGCCAGTCCTGAGTGCACAACTCCCAGGATCCCTTGTTGCTTGTTAATACAGTAAAGCCCATTTGATATTGTTAGAGCTTAGTAACAAAGAAGCAGGTCTCTGGTCCAAGGAGCTTAAGTTTTTAAACTACAGTACAGTGGTACCTCGGGTTAAGAACTTAATTCGTTCTGGAGGTTCATTCTTAACCTGAAACTGTTCTTAACCTGAAGCACCATTTTAGCTAATGGGGCCTCCTGCTGCTGCCACCACACAATTTCTGTTCTCATCCTGAAGCAAAGTTCTTAACCCGAGGTACTATTTCTGGGTTAGCGGAGTCTGTAACCTGATGCATATGTAACCTGAGGTACCACTGTAGTTGCCAACCATTGTTCTAGATCAAGCTTCCCTGCACCAGCTATGGCTGATAGGTCTTGTAGCCCACAACATCTGGACTGAGGCAGATGGGAGCCGTGGTTGAAAACATCTGGGTTTGGGGCTGGTGGACATTACAGTCCAAAATATCTGGGCTGAGGCAGGTGGCAGTTGTGGTCAGAATCTGTTGCAAGCTGTGGTGTGAATCATCTTTGCTGGGGGCTGATGGGGGCTATAATCCAAAACTTTTGGTTTGGGGCTGAAAGGAGCTGTGGTCCAAAACATATGGCCAGGTTGATAAAGGCTGTTCTAGAGTTCTCCACTCCTCCATAGCAGAGATTTTTTTGGTGGGTGTGTGTGAAACCTTGTCTCATTTTTATCAATTTATTTTCCCAGACACTTCTTTAATTTGAAGCAACTTCTGGGATCTGTTGTGCGGCTCTCCTCACATTAGCAGAACACTGAAACTGTAGCAGAGCAAAGCTTGGCGTGTTGCTGCTGCTGCTGCTGTGCGGTGCGGTAAATCACAGCCAGAGAAATTAAAATCCCTAAATAAACCGGTAAATGGCAATCATAAAACCTGCAAACACCCTGCATAAATCAGGAAGGGAAGCCTTCCTTTATATATATAGTAGAGTCGAGGAGGGGGTTGGGTGAGAGCAAATGTTTGAGGACACTTTGGGTAGAAGAGAGAAGATTAAAACGGGGAAGGAAGGTGACTGTGGGGTGGATGGATCCCTGTGGGGCAGGGGAGAAAGAAAGTTGTGGGTCAGAGCACAAACAGAAGGTTGCAGGCCATCAACAGATACACAGCTGGAATCAGGAAGGATGCAGCATTCCTTAAGGGAGCTCCATGCTGGAGCATCTATTTTGCATGCAAAAGGTAAGCACATAAGAAGAATCTGACGGATCAGGCCAATGGCACATCTGGTCCAGCATCTTCTTCTCACAGTGGCCAGCCAGAGGCCTCCTTTTGGGAAGCCCACAGGCAGGACCTGAGCACAAGAGCCCTGTCTCCTCCTGTGGTTTCAGCAGCTGGTATCCTGAAGCATTTGCTGCCTCCAAGTGTGGAGATAGAGCAGAGCTATCATGGCCAGTAGCCATTGATAGCCCTCTCCTTCTCCATGAATTTGTCCAGTCCTCTTTTAAAGCCTTCTAGGTTGGTGGCCATCACTGCCTCCTGTGGCAGGGAGTTCCACGGTTTAACTGTGCACTGAGCAAAGAAGGACTTTCTTTTACCTATTCTGAATGTTCCAACATTCAGCTTCATTGGATGTCCACATGTTCTAGTGTTGCCAGAGAAGAATAAATACTTTCCTCCATCCACTTTTCCCATGCCATGCATAATTTTATGACCTTCTAATGTCACCTCTTGCTCACTGTTTCTCTCCTGGTATGCCCCGCGGAGGACCTTAAGGTCCACAAATAACAACACTTTGGAGGTCCCGAGCCTCAAGGAGGTTAGATTGGTTTCAACTAGGGCCTGGGCCTTTTCAGTACTGGCCCCAACTTGGCGGAACGCTCTGTCACAAGAGACTAGGGACCTGCGGGACTTGACATCTTTCCGCAGGGCCTGCAAGACAGAGCTATTCCACCTAGCCTTTGGTCTGGACTCAGTCTGACCCTTATGTTTCCCTCCCCTTGTGGTTTTGATCTATGGGCTACTATTAAAATGAGGCTGCATTTTAAATTGCATTTTAACCTGTATTTTAAATAGTTGTTTTTTCCTATTATGTTTTTACTGAAATTTTACTGGTGTTAGCCGCCCTGAGCCTGGCTCTGGCAAGGGAGGGCAGGGTAAAAATTATTATTATTATTATTATTATTATTATTATTATTATTATTATTATACCAGTGGTTTTCAAGCAGTGTGCCATGGCACCCTGGGGTGCCTTGAATGATAACCAGGGGTGCTGTAGGCAACACTGGCCTCTGCCTCCCAAAGGCTTGCATGGCTGTTTGTTGCAGCAGCCCTGGCTACAAGCTCTGCAGGTGAACAGTGCCTCTAGGGTTGACCAGGGGCTGCTTCCCGGGTCCCTGTGGGGCAGTGGGAGGAGGAGGCACCTGTCTTTGGGACAGAGGGGGCAACTCAAAGACCAGGAGTAGCAGCTGCAGCTGCCTGGAGGACTCCCAAGGAGAGGGGAGAAGAAGCTGAGGGAACACTCCCCAAGGGAGGGTGTTCAAGAAGGGGTTAGGGGCTGCCGGCTCTGCAGGTAAGGGGTGACATAACCGGGCTTCTGAGCCCCACAGGGTGCTGCAGAAAGAATGTAGCTGGTCAAGGGAGCTGGTTGAAAACCTCTGTGCTAAACTAAAAAAAATCCCAAATGCTGCAGCCTTCTTCACTGGGGAGTTGCTCCACCCCCTTGATCATTTTGGTCTCTCTTTGGACACAGGTGCAATCCCTGGCATCTCCAGGTGTGGCTGAGAGAGACGCCTGTCGCTGATACTGAACTGGATGGACAAATGGCCAGTATAAGGCAGTTTCCTATGCTCCTCCTTAAGGCAGCCCTTTATTCAGAATAATGGCCAGAATCTTGCTTTGGCCAAGGCATCTGCTTTTCATGCAGCAGGTCCCAGGTTCAATCCCAAATAGCATCTCCAGGCAGGGCTGCGAGAGGCTGCTTGTCTGAAACCTCAGAGATCTGCTGCCAGTCAGAACTGGAGGAGGAAAACAAAGGTGTCTCAAAGGTGCCTTACTGCAGATAGACCCAATGTGTTTCAGGACAGTTGCCTTTCTTGGGAGCTCAGTTCCTTACTGCTTTGAGAAGTTGATGAAGGTTTTTTAGCTGGGGCAATCAGAATAAGGTCCGCTATTTGACTGCTGATTCAGGACCCTAAACTGTGTTTTATATAACCAGCTTTTTATTTTGTTCTCTGTATATCGCAATGTCTTTTGTTGCTATGGCCGACGGCTGACGCAAATAAAGTTCCATTCATTCATTCATTTGAGAACTTGATCAAGAAACCTCTCTTAAAGAAACTTGCATTGTAAAAGACCTTTTAAAAAAACTGTGGACTTTGCAGAAAACTACAGCTAGCAACTGGATGCTTGCAGGACTTAGGAAGTGAAGTAGTGACAGGCTGTAGCTCAGTGGTAGAGCACATGGGCATGGCCGAGGGGGGGCAGGAGGGCAGCTGCCCCCCTAGATCCACAAAAATTATTGAAAAGCATTGAAAATGCTCAATTAACTGAGATTCTCTTCCCCCAGCAGTTGCCTTCCCCTCCGGTATTTTTGTCTGTGATTTCTCCACAGAAAGCTCAACCATTTTGGTGGGCGATCCCCTAAAAAAAACCTCATGCAGTCCAAGGTTGGAGGATCTATGATCCTCCAGATATTTCTGGACTCCAACCCATTGACAACTGGCAATGCTGGCTGAGTTGATATCTTCTGGCTTCTTAAATAACAATTTTGATGTTGTTGTTTAGTCATGTCCGACTCTTCGTGGCCCCATGGACCAGAGCACGCCAGGCACTCCTGTCTTCCACGGCCTCCCGCAGTTTGGTCAAACTCATGCTGGTAGCTTCAAGAACATTGTCCAACCATCTCGTCCTCTGTTGTCCCCTTCTCCCTGTGCCCTCCATCTTTCCCAACATCAGGGTCTTTTCCAGGGAGTCTTCTCTTCTCATGAGGTGGCCAAAGTATTGGAGCCTCAGCTTCACGATCTGTCCTTCCAGTGAGCACTCAGGGCTGATTTCCTTCAGAATGGAGAGGTTTGATCTTCTTGCAGTCCATGGGACTCTCAAGAGTCTCCTCCAGCACCATAATTCAAAAGCATCCATTCTTCGGCGATCAGCCTTCTTTATGGTCCAGCTCTCACTTCCATATATCACTACTGGGAAAACCATGGCTTTAACTATACGGACCTTTGTTGGCAAGGTGATGTCTCTGCTTTTTAAGATGCTGTCTAGGTTTGCAAATAACAATAGACATTGCATATCTGGCTTTCAAGCACAAGGACTAGAAACTTGACGTTTTCTTTTTCAAAGCAAGGATGAGGAAGCTGTGGCCTTCCAGGTGTAGTTGGATTCCGACTCTGATCACCCCTGATGATTGGCCGTGTTGGCTGAGGCTGCTGGGAGTTGGAATCCTCTGGCTTCTGAAATAAAAATAGCCATTGTGTACCTACTTTCAAGCTTAAGGACTAGAAACCTGACCATTTTCTTTTTAAAAGCAGGGGTGGGGAAGTTGTGGTCTTCCCGATACTTGCTGGACATCAACTCCCATCATCCCTGACCATTGAACATTATGGCAGAGGCTCGTGGGAGTTGGAGTCCAACACCATTTTAAAGGCCACGGGTCTCCACTGTGTCACAGCAGTCATTCAAATCTGCCATCGGTGGTAGAGCTGGAACAATCTGGCCCTCAAATATTTGTGCTAAGATGATGCTAGTTTTGCAAAAAATCTCTCCACCCCACCTTCCACAACACACACACACACACACACACACTGCTACACATGTCAGCTCTAACGATGCATTTCTGAGATTTCCCCCTGGAGCTGCCAGGAGAGATGTCTGCCCATGACACTAACAGAAACCAAAAATAAGCATCTGTGTGCCCAAAAGGTATCTGTGTTCTTCCTGGATAGGAGTGGGGATGATGTGTGTTGAAAGAAAAGGAGGACATATACACACAGGGAGGTAGGAAATTGTGTGTCTGCCATGTGGCACCTTGAAGACAAATACATTTATTGTGGCATACGAGGACTTGGAAGTTTCCTGTTGCTAACCACCAAAGAAATGTACAGTGGTACCTCGGGTTACATACGCTTCAGGTTACAGACTCCGCTAACCCAGAAATAGTGCTTCAGGTTAAGAACTTTGCTTCAGGATAAGAACAGAAATCGGGCTCCAGCAACGCGGCAGCAGCAGGAGGCCCCATTAGCTAAAGTGGTGCTTCAGGTTAAGAACAGTTTCAGGTTAAGAACGGACCTCTGGAACGAATTAAGTACTTAACCTGAGGTACCACTGTATTTTTATAGGATGATTCAGAAAGATTCAGCCCAAGACAAGAGACAGATGGAGAAGTTGGAGAGGGGAGTGAAACTGGCAAGGAGAGGGAAAATATTTATTGCATTTATGGTTCTCCTCCATGCTCACAACAACCCTGTGAGGTAGGTTAGGCCGAGAGGCAGTGACTGGCTTCAGGTCACTCAGTGAGCTTTCTGGCTGTGTGGGGATTTGAACCCTGGTCTTCTGGGTCTTAGTCCAAAACTCTACCAGCTGCACCACACTGTCTTTTTTTGACAAGGGGCCTATGCTGTTCTACTACAGTAGCAGGGGGGTACCCAACACTGTGCCTTTCGGATGTTGTCAGGCTCCAAGTCCTACCGGCCCCGGCAGCTGGGAACCAGGCAAACCTGGAGACTGCAGGCAAGACCTGGAGGTCTGGCAATCCTTGTGCTGTCGCAGCAGCCGTGCAAGATAACAGTGTGAGGCCCACCTAGCCAATTTCAGCTGCCCTTTCTTTCCCCTGACAATGAAAAATTCATGAGCCTCCTCTGAGCTTTAGCTTCTCTCTCTCTCTCTCCCCCCCCCCTCTTTTTTTAATGGCTTGCATATTTGAGAGCTTGCATGCAATTTGAAAGGGAATGATGCACGCACTTCAAATTTGGAAATGTCTGTACAGTGGTACCTTGGGTTAAGTACTTAATTCGTTCTGGAGGTCTGTTCTTAATCTGAAACTGTTCTTAACCTGAAGCACCACTTTAGCTAATGGGGCGTCCCGCTGTCGCCGTGCCGCCAGAGCATGATTTCTGTTCTCATCCTGAAGCAAAGTTCTTAACCTGAAGCACTATTTCTGGGTTAGCGGAGTCTGTAACCTGAAGCGTATGTAACCTGAAGCATATGTAACCTGAGGTACCACTGTATTGTGGGAGGGTCATTGGTTTGGTTTTACTCCCCAGGAAATTCAGCCATTAAATTTATGCACAAAAACATTCACGGGGCAGGTGAATGTCTTCACAGGGCAGGTGAATGTCACTGGCCACTGGCTTCTTCCTCTCTTTTAAGTGGTTGCAAGGTCTGAGGTCATAATGCTTCCTTTAGTTACAGTCTTAGATGCACAGCTTTAAGCCAGGACATGGCCAAAGAGGGGGGGAACTCCTGATATGGATTTACGCCTTACTCCTCACACCGGTGCATGTTTGGTTCTATTTTTGAACCCACAGTGTCAGCGTCTTTGGGAGGAAAGGCGGGATGGGAATGTAATCAATCTGATCAATCATTCAATCAATATTTAGAGAGGAGGAACCCGCAGAGTAAGCGTCTGTTCTTCTTTACCACTGGAAATTTAAAAACAAAAAAATAAAGATTGAGGTGTGGTTTTAGCACCAGTCAATATTAAATTTATAAATCTGCCCATCAATAAATATTCCCTGGGTGATTTACATGAAAAACTAAAATTGCAAAGTATCATTGTTAAAAGAAACAACAACAACAACATAGTTTTTGGTTTTTTAAAAGTTTTTTTAAGCACAGACGGCCTGGAACTGAAATATAATTAGGAAACCCGGGTGAATTAAAAGGTCCTTGCCTGGTGATGAAAAGACCATAGTCCTTAGTCTCAGTGTTGCCCTTGTATAACTGAGGAGGCGAAGGACGAAACTAGAATTAGTTGCCTCTAGCTCCCCCTACTGTTGGTCTCCCTTCCTTCTACCCTACCAAACCCAATGGGCACCAGCCACCTTGGAGCCCACGTGGTTCCAAATTCCACTCCAATGATTCCGAACCAGTGTGAGACAGTTTGGTGGAGTGGTTAGACTTTTGGACTAGGACCTGGGAGACCAGTGTTCAAATCCTCACTGGCTGACCCTGGGGGCTGTCACTGCCTCTCAGTGTGCGGTCATTGGACTAGGGGGACTAGATTAGTTGCCTAAATGTTTCCCTGGCATCTCCTTCCCAAAGCCCGGGAAGCTTCTGCCATGCTTAGGAAGGGAGGTGCAATGCTCTGACGGTTCCCAGAGCCCTCCTACCATCTTCCCAAAGCCCACCTAGTTTTAGGATGGAGACAGCAGGGTCCAGCATCCTCTCAGAGGCCTGCTGTGTCCTTCCCAAAGCCCGGGAAGCTTCTGCTGGGCTTAGGGAAGAAGGCATGATGCTCACAGGCGCAACATCACACACACAACCCGATCGCCCTTACAAGCTGGTGCCTCTGGCCCTAACTGTTCCCCTATGAAAAATTTCAGCGCACACCACTGCAGCCTAGCCTACCCCACAGGGCTGTTGAGGGGATTGAATGAGGAGTGGGAGACCCATGTACGCCACTTTGAGCTCCTTGGAGAAAAAGGCGGGATATAAATGCAATACAGTGGTACCTCGGGTTAAGTACTTAATTCGTTCCGGAGGTCCATTCTTAACCTGAAACAATTCTTAACCTGAAGCACCACTTTAGCTAATGGGGCCTCCTGCTGCCGCTGCGCCGCCGCAGCACAATTTCTGTTCTCATCCTGAAGCAAAGTTCTTAACCCGAGGTACTATTTCTGGGTTAGCGGAGTCTGTAATCTGAAGTGTATGTAACCTGAAGCGTATATAACCCGAGGTACCACTGTAAATCAAATCAAATCAACCACAGCAAAAACATAGCTTGGAGGCCCTGCATTTTTCCTGAATGATGGTTACCCACCTCCACCATATTAAATCTTTCAAGCGATGGGGAAGGTGGCATTTAGTAAACAGGACTTTGTCCCGTATGATTCACATGGGTTTTGGATCCTTGCCTCTCCTCCCCTCGCCAGCTCCTTCTGCGCTAAAACTTCCATCACCACCTTGGCGTCCGTTTCCAAGCGCCTGGATGGTGGTGTTTTGGAGGGCTACCCGTAAACACATTGTGTGGCGAAAACAAGGAGCTAGATCCAAATGCTAACAGCCGGTAATTAATTTTCCTTTCCTTTCCTGGAGAGAGGGAAGCCAAGAGCTGTGGCGTCTCGCCCACCTCTCTGCAATTCACATCCAGGTGGGGCGTCACTCCAACGGGGAACCAGCAAACAAAGTTATCCAGAAAGAGGCCATGACCTATGTGATAGAGAAGGTGGATCATGTAGGAGCTCAATCTTTTCGTGTGGCAGCACTGACACTTTAGGGACGTGGGTGGCGCTGCAGGTTAAACTACAGAGCCTAGGACTTGCCGATCAGAAGGTCGGCGGTTTGAATCCCTGCAACGGGGTGAGCTCCCGTTGCTCGGTCCCTGCTCCTGCCAACCTAGCAGTTTGAAAGCACGTCAAAGTGCAAGTAGATAAATAGGTACCACTTAGGCAGGAAGGTAAACGGCGTTTCCATGCGCTGCTCTGGTTCGCCAGAAGCAGCTTAGTCATGCTGGCCACATGACCCAGAAGCTGTACGTCGGCTCCGTCGGCCAATAAAGTGAGATGAGCGCCGCAACCCCAGAGTCGGCCACAACTAGACCTAATGGTCAGGGGTCCCTTTACCTATACCTTTTACTGACACTTTGGAACTCCCTGCCTATTGATATCAGGCAGGATCCTTCACTGTCCTTTTGTCAGTGCCTGCTGAGAACATTTCTGTTTAGGCAAGCCTGTCCAAATGGTTGGTGCGAGTTTTAATTTGTTTTTAGTCTGTTGTTATTTTAAATCTTTCATAAGCCTTAAATGATTGTTGTTAATTTTTCTTTGTGGGTGTTTTATTGTGTTAGCTTTTCCGCAAACGACTTTGAGGGTCTTTCCCCCCAAACAACTGGTGTATAAATTTTATGAAATATATATATGACACAAGTCTTCCTGGGTCAGCTGTGGAATCACAGAGTGGGATCTCAGATATCATCTAGATTAACTCCATGCTAAATAAAGGATCTGCGGTGCAGGATGCAACCACACCAAAATATTTAAGCCCATGAGCTGATTGGCAAACTGGATAAACTGTTGTGGGCCACCAACACAGACATTTATCCCACTCCATGCCCCCTGCCAGCAATTCAGCAGCAACAAAAAATGTTCTTGCTTTTTCGATGTTTAACTTTTTAAAAAATATATCTTCTTGGAGATATGCAGGAGGGGAGGCAAGAGGTTTCCCTTCAGGAAGATACATTCCCCCAAATGAACAATTAAGCTTGAAAAAGGCCTTCTACAGTATTTGTCCTATTAAAGGGCTTTCTCCCCAGCCTAAATGTGGCAAGGGGGTTATGTTTATAGAGGGAACAACAGAGGCAGGTGGGAAAGGGTCATTGTTCTGCTCCCCAGCTGCAACCTCCTGTTGTGCTCGCCCCCCAACTGGAGACTTAGGGGAGCAAGAATCCCCACCCCACCCCACACATCGCCAGCCCTTAGAATCCAGGGAGAGCCTCTCCAAGCAGTGCTGGATTATACCCCAAGAGAAAGGCTAAAATGAGAGAGGGTTTTAAGACAGGAAGGAAGGAAGGAAGGAAGGAAGGAAGGAAGGAAGGAAAAGAAAGGAAAGGATTTGATATTTCAAAAAGAACATTGGTGGAGTGGTGGAATCAGGACTTTCTTAGACTTCCTTGCCCTCCACACTCATCCCCCTGTTTCTGGTCTCTTTTCGTTACTCATCCCCACCTGAATTGGCATGGTGTGACTGTCCTATTAATGCAAATCAAAATAATGCAATGGAATCAGATCCTGCATGTGTGGCAATAAATCCATGTTTCATTATTCTGAATTATGAGTTCTGGATTTGATTTCTATATATTATTATATATTATTATATTATATTATATTATATTATATTATATTATATTATATTATATTATATTATAAGAAGAAGAAGAGTTTGGATTTGATATCCCGCTTTATCACTACCCGAAGGAGTCTCAAAGCGGCTAACATTCTCCTTTCCCTTCCTCCCCCACAACAAACACTCTGTGAGGTGAGTGGGGCTGAGAGACTTCAGAGAAGTGTGACTGGCCCAAGGTCACCCAGCAGCTGCATGTGGAGGAGCGGAGACGCGAACCCGGTTCCCCAGATTACGAGACTACCACTCTCAACCACTACACCACACTATTTTAATACATAAAACGAGTGTGTACTTTGTTATTTTCCAGTTGTTTTTATTCAGAATTACATGTGGAGGCCTTAAGGCCTCTAAATACCTTAATCTATCTCTGTCTCCAGGGGCCCTCAAAGTGGGTTCCTTGAGTCCAGGTACCAGTGGATGAGCCCCAAGTATAATCACAAGAACATAAAAAGGGCCTGCTGGATCAGGCCAGCAGCCCCTGTAGTCTAGCATCCTCTTCTCACAGTGGCCAACCAGATGCCCATTATGGGAAAACCTGCAAACAGGATTCGAACCCAAGACCGTGGTATTCAGAAACATTGCTACCTCCAATGGAGGAGGCAGAGCATAACTGTTATGGCTAGTAGCTTCTCCTCCATGAATTTGTTTATTCCTCTTTTGAAGCCAATGTCTGGAGAGCACCGTGTTGTGCTGGGTGGGGTTGATGGGAGCTGTAGTACAGCAATGTCCGGAGGGCACCAGGTTGAGCTGACTTGGGGTTGGGGGGGTGCCAAGTTGGCAAAGCCCACCCCAGCAAAACTCGGCAGCACCCAGCTAGCAGCATTGCCATTCCAGAAGTGTCGAGTGAACTAGTTAGGACTGTTAGAAATTGATGGAGCCATCCGTTATGTTCCCGGCGGCATCTATCTCCAAGACGCCAGCCCATTAAAATGTTCGGCTCTCCGCGGCAATCAGGAGCCAGAACAGAAGGTCAACTCTGCTTGAAAACAACCTCTGGTGCACGCTTTTTAATCTTGCCGATCGGAGGAGGAGAGGGAGGGGGTGAATCAAGTGCTTTTAAATGAAACCGCTCCTCCCTGTGGCGGTGCTGGCAGAGTGAGGAAGGAGGGTGCTGAATGATAGCTAGAGTCGGCCCAGGTTGAAGCCGGCCCAACCTGCCTCCGAGAGCAAAGGCCAAGGGCTGTAGGGCTTTGGAGATTAAATACGATGTACCCCAAGTTCCTCTGTTTATCGGGGGCGATCCTTATAATGTCTGGTCCTTGTCCCAGATAAATCAACAAGGAGGGTCTTGTAGTGCCTTAAAGATGAATACATTTAAAGTGATACCTTGGGTTATATATGCTTCAGGTTACACTCTGCTAACCCAGAAATAGGTTAAGAACTTTGCTTCAGGATGAGAACAGAAATCGTGCTCCGGCAGCGCGACAGCAGCAGGAGGCCCCATTAGCTTAAGTGGTGCTTCAGGTTAAGAACAGTTTCAGGTTAAGAACGGACCTCCGGAGCGAATTAAGTACTTAACCCGAGGTACCACTGTATTATGATGCTAGATAACTACAGTGGTACCTCTGGTTGCGAACGGGATCCGTTCCGGAGGCCCGTTCACAACCTGAAAAGAGTGCAACCTGAAGCGCCGTATCTGCGCAGGTGCACAGGGTGATTTAGCGCTTCTGCGCATGCACAAGCAACAAAACCCGGAAGTAACCCTTTCCGGTACTTCCGGGTCACCGCGGGACGCAACCTGAAAAGACGTAACCTGAAGCGTCTGTAACATGAGGTAGGACTGTACATTTATCTAGTTGAGGGTAGAACTCGGTGACATGCGACGAAGCTGAATGTTGGAAGATTCAGGACAGATGAAAGAAAGTTTCACATGGTTAAACTATGGAACTCCCTCCCACAGGAAGCAGCGATGACCACCAAACTGGCTTTATAAAAGGACTGGACAAATACAGGTCCTAGTCCAACACTCTAACCACTATACAACACTGCCTTTTGTTTTAGTACAGTGGACGCTCAGGTTGCGAACGTGATCCATGCGGGAAGCATGTTCACAACCCGCAGCGTCCGCAACCCGCAGCGCCATGTCTGTGCATGCACAGGTTGGAATTCGGCGCTTCTGCGCATGTGCAAAGCATGATTTAGCACTTCAGCACATGCGCAAGCACCGAAACCCAGAAGTTACCCGTTCCAGTACTTCCGGGTTAGGTGCTGTGCGCAACCCGAAATCACACAACCCGAAGCATCTGTAACCCGAGGTATGACTGTATTTGTGTGGTTGGTGTCCTGGACTCCTTTGGAAGGGCAGGATATAAACTGGAAAAAAATTCGATCATTAATAAACAGAAAAGCCAGGGGAAAGGCACAGTGAGGCAGAGGAGGGGTAGGAAGAGGGGTGTGATAGGGGCAGATAGGGAGTGGGGGCAGGGAGCACATTTGGCCCTTCCAGGCCTGAGGTTCCTCACTACAGGCTACACTAATCTGGCAAAGTCTGCCCATTCAGGGCTTGCTTATATATTTGCACATTGTTGTCATTTCGTTATATTCTTATGTCCCACCTTCCTTCCAAGGAACTCAAAGTGGCGCACGTAGTTTTCCCCACCTGCATCCTCACAACAGCTCTGCAAAGTAGGTTTAGGCTGAGGGACCGTGACTACCCCTGTGAGCTGTATGCTCGAGAGGGGATTTGAATCTGGGTAGCTCAGTTGGTTAGAGGGTGGTGCTGATAATGCCAAGGTTGCAGGTTCAATCCCCGTATGGGACATCTGCATATCCCTGCATTGCAGAGGGTTGGTCTAGATGATCATCAGGGGTCCTTCCAACTCTACGATTCTATGAACCCTGGTCTCTCACGTCCTAGTCCAGCACTCTGGCCCCTATGCCACGCTGGCTTTCAACAGATCTCACAAAATCACCAGCTGAGCCTTGTCAAAATTGTGGCTTAACATATAGAATAAGAGAACAAGATGAACATATGTTAAAGAAGATCAGAAAACGTTTATTGAATATATGGGAAATAATTACGTACGGCTGAAAACGCTGGCAGCATTAAGATCAATTCAACAGCGTAAATAAGTTTTGATGGATGTAATAAGGGAAAACTGATTGGTATAGTTTTTGTAAAATATGCAGGGATATAAGATATGTAAAATGAACCATGGAAAGAGAAGAAGGGAAGTCACTGAAATCTTGTTTATCTGAAATTGTAAAACAGAAAATTTAATTAAAATCATATTTAAAAACAAACAAACGAGTGCGGCTTCAGCAGGGGAGGGGTAGCTTTTTCAGCCAGAGGGCCGAATTCCTTCCTGGGTAACCTTCTGGGGGCCACATCATCCCAGTGATGGGTGTGGCAAAATGGGGTGTTGCCAGACAGACCTCACTCTCCATCTTCCATTCAGGTATTGTTGTCACAGTTCAAGGACATGTTCCTGGTTATATCACGAGTGAGAAGCATGGCCCAGGAGCTATGCCAGGGGCCTGATAGAGCAGCCTAAGGGGCCACATCTAGCCCCTAAGCCTGAGGTGCCCCCCCAAACTGGAGTCAGAGATTGACCCAAGAACTTCCTACCATCCAGAGGCTCCAAACAGAATATTTCTCCCAGATTATTTGCAAGAGACCAAAGAAGGAAATGGTTGAGGAGAGATAAGGAGACCCGGCTGTCTGGAGAAAGAGATCGGATTGGAAGGAAGGAGACTGAGGCAGCGGGAAATGAAAACGCAGCCAGCTATCTTTGCAGCAGACGCGTCTCTGTCCTCTCGTGTTCCCGGAGGAGGCTGGTTTTGTAAAGCCGAGAGGAATCCCATTTCCATCGCGCGTCTCATCGCAGAGCAAAGGAGACAATCGCCTCTCTGCCTCTCGGTTTGCTGGTGCCTCACAAAAAGCCTCTTCAGCAGAAGCTGAAGTGAGGATTCCCCAGCGACAGGGAGGAGCAGCGGCATGACCTTGAAATGCCATTTTAAGTTGAATTTTATTTTTCTAATAAGAGGAGTGTGAAAATGCATAAAGAGATAGGAAGGGGAGTCCTTCTGCAGCAGACAAAGGCTACATTTGCACAGCATGTGAACCCTTAAAAGTTGGCTTTATTAAAACCTGACTGAACATAAGCTTAGCCTTCCTACTGCACACTTTCCACAGGATGTTTCGCCTGAACAAACCATTGTTACTGAGGCAACAATAAACCGTGGTTTAAATAAATGGAGAAAGTTGGCGAATACGTCTATTTGGACAAAAGAAATCACACAGGGAAGAGGAAACCAAACAGTGGAAATAAAGAGAAGAACAAAAGCATCATGGGCGGACTTTGGAAAACTCAGCTTTACAACGAAAAATGAAAATATTTCCTTAGACTTGAAAGCTAAAGTATTCAGTACATGCATATTACCTTTAGTGGAGAACTGGAGACACACGAACAGCTTAAGAATAACACAACATGCCATGGAACATGCGGTGTTAGGAAAAGTGTTAAAAGATAGAAAAACTAAAAGCTGGATACGACAAAGATCAAATGTTAGGGATGTAGTGGAAAAGGCTGAGAAGTTTGAGTAGCCATATGAGATGTCTGATTTTACCACAATGAAACACACCTTAGGTATATCCATTTGGATTAGTGAAATGCAGTCCCACATGATGGGGCTGCCTTTGAAAAATGGTCAGAAACTTTGACTGGCTCAGAGAGCTGCAGCCAGATGGGATGGATGGATGGATATTGATAAATACTTATCCAAAGTTATGCGAAAGTTCATATTCAATACAAAGTACATTTTTATCATACACCCAAATAAAAGAAATGTTTCTAAAATATTACCTAAGAAGGAATGGAAGAGGAGAGAAGGAAAAGGGAAAAAGAGGAAAGGAAGGAAGGAAATGAAAAAGAGAGAAAGAGAGAGGAGGGGGAGAAAAGAAAAAAATACTTCTGTTTCTCTTTCCTGCAGCTAAATGTAGCATCCACTCATTAAAATCCAGCTATTCAATAAGCCAATATTTTTTTCCAATCTCCAAATCCTGATATTACAAGTTCATATTCTCTTTCAAGTCCGTAAGAAGATGCCAATCCTTGATAAATGTCAGTAATGATTTTTCTCTAATTAAACATGTTAACTTGGCCATCTTAGCTGAGTCTGGTATTTTTTTATCAACCATTCCTTCGTAGTAGGTAGGGCTGTATCTTTCCATCTTTGTGCATATCTCACTGCTGTAATCATGTAGGAATAATCTTCCATCGTCCTTTTCCAGTTGCTCATCCATTAACCCTAAAAGAAAGAGTTTGGGCTTCAGTTGAATAGCTGCAGCCGGATTATTGACCAGGGCTGGTTATAAGGAGCAGACAACAGCTCCTCTGGCTACTGGTCTGTTTCCAGGCACAATTCCAAGTGCTGGTTATGACTGATAAAGCCCTACATGGTTTAGGTCCAAGCTAACTGAAGATATTGTTGTGAATTGGGGGCGGGCAGCCTCCCCATAATCCTTCCATTCAGTGAAGGGTCAGAGTTTGAGCAAACACATGGATTCCTGGACTTAACAAGGGCTGTGAATAGCACTAGCTAATTCCCTCAGGAGGCCAGCCTGGGGATGGTGGGTCCTTGAGGAAACAATGGAGACGATGGCCATCCCATTGGTCCCTCAGTGGAAGTCATCAACCAGGCACAAGGCTCTGCCAGGCACAGAGGGAGGTTGCCAGGGTAACGGGGGACGGTGTGATGTCACTGCAGGAAAAGAGGGTGTCCTTTTCCACAGAGGGTTTTTTTGGCAAGGCATTCTGGGAACAAGAAGGAGGAAGTTGACACAAATCCATGCAGCGCTGGCTGGAGGAGGCTCATTGAAGGTTTCAGGTGTAAATATGTGGGAGTACTGGGAAATAAGGGACGCGGGTGGCGCTGTGGGTAAAAGCCTCAGCGCCTAGGGCTTGCCGATCGAAAGGTCGGCGGTTCGAATCCCCGCGGCGGGGTGCGCTCCCGTTGCTCGGTCCCAGCGCCTGCCAACCTAGCAGTTCGAAAGCACCCCCAGGTGCAAGTAGATAAATAGGGACCGCTTTCTAGCGGGAAGGTAAACAGCGTTTCCGTGTGCGGCTCTGGCTCGCCAGAGCAGCGATGTCACGCTGGCCACGTGACCCGGAAGTGTCTCCGGACAGCGCTGGCCCCCAGCCTCTTGAGTGAGATGGGCGCACAACCCTAGAGTCTGTCAAGACTGGCCCGTACGGGCAGGAGTACCTTTACCTTTTTTTACTGGGAAATAATTCATAATGAACTGGAAAAAAATGTTTCAAAGCACACACACCCCCCAAAAAACCCCAGCAACACCAGAGTATTTTTTGTTGGGGATAATTCAGATGGAAATTCCCAGGTGTCAAAAAAGGTTATTTATGTATGCCACTACTGCGGCCCGTGTTTTGTTAGCCCAAAAATGGAAGACGAGTGAGGTCCCAACCAACGAAGAATGGCAACTTAAGTTGGCAGAATATGTGCAGCTTGCAGACTTAACATATAGAATAAGACAACAAGAAGAACAAATGTTTAAAGAAGATTGGAACATGTTTATTGAATATATGGGGGTGGGGTTGTGTATATTTGAAAACATTGACAGCATTAAGATAAATTCAGTGTAAATAAGTTCTGATGGATGTAATAGTGGAATACTGAATGGTTTAGTTTATGTAAAATATGCAGGGATTTATGTTATGCAAAACAAACCATGTAAAGAGAAGAAGGGAAATCATTGATATTTTGTTGTTTAAATGAATACTCTAAATTGTAAAACAGAAAATTTAATTGGGGGCGGGATGGAGCTGGGACAGAGCAATGGGAGCTCATCCCTCGCTGACCTTCTGATCGGCAAGCCCAAGAGGCTCAGGGGTTTAGACCACAGCTCCACCCGTGTCCCATGCAGATAGACTAAGGTTACCAGATTTTTTTCAATGAATCCGGGCACACTTTTCAACTTCAATGGATTTTGTATGGGGACTGGTTTGTAAATCCGGGGACTGTCCCCGGGAAACGGGGATGTCTGGTAACCTTAAGATAGACAGACAGATAGTTTTAATTCTATCAATGTTTTATTGTTTTTTAATTATGACTCCCCCTCCCCAATGTTTTAGCTGTTCTAATGCTTATCTGTAAGCTGCTTTGAGACTGTCAGGGGAAAAGACAGACTATAAATATAGAAGAGGAGGAGGAGGAGGAGAACAAATAAGAACAAGAAGAGGCGACTCAGGCCAGTGGAATAAAGCAGTGTTAGTATGGAGATCCTACAATTTTTAAAGACCAAGAGGATGACCAGGGTTGGCCCAGGACGTTTTGCCACTTGAGCCAAAACAAAAGAGGAGGAGGAGGAGGAGGGCAACAAGCTCAGAAGACAGCAAGCGGCACACTCTTCGGGGCAAGGATTTGTCGCTCTTCCCAGCTGTCCCTCAGCCTGCCGCCTGAGGCAACTGCCTCACCTCATGGACAGGCCCAGCCCTGGAGAGCACTACCCATACATTGGGTGGACACGCTAAACAGAGAACAATGGAAAGAACTTGAAGAGATGTATATCCAAAGATGGATGCAAGTCAGATGCTGCAAAAGAAGAAGAGAGATACAGATTACCAAATCCATGAGCAGCAGAGCAGGGGGAGCTGTTGCTAACTCAAAATCTGCTGCCGCCTGGCACATGGATTTGATTGATATTGGCACAATTTGTGTATATATAATCGCCTAAAAATCACATTGTCTCAGAATGTGAGACCCGAGTTTATTCATATTGACTCCATGCGTGTCCAGTTCTGGCTGTGCTTGCCCAATTTGTTTTGTGAGGCTGTTCCGTTTTCCTTTGAGACCCCCGCCCTTCCTCTGCCTTCTCCCCATCTCCCTCCATTCCAGGCTCTTTCATCCTGTTCGGCGCTGATGGATCACCGAGTTGCCTTCATCTCCGCAGCCCTTTGGAGTCCCAAGGAGACCCGCCAACACGGCGATGGTCCCTCTGCGCTTGTGACACATCAAAGGAGCTCCAGTTCAAAGGCTGCTGCACAAACACAGATCCGTTTTTCCCCCCTTTAACAAAATCACTTACCGTTCGCTTAAATGATTTCGGGGAAAGGGGAGAGTGTTCAATTGCCTTTTAAACCATCTGCTCTGCAGCAGCGACCAAAGGAGGAACTGGAAAAGGAAGTGGGAGTGAATTCTACTTCATTTTTTTTCCATGCAGGCATTAATTAGGAAACGAAGGTACAAGAAGCTAATAGCCTTTTAAATGGAGAAAGAAATTCTCCTGGGGCTACCGTTTGTTCATTAGTTCATTATATTTCATTTCATTTCTATGCTGACTTTCCTTCAAGGAACTTGGTGTGGTACACCCCATTTTATCTTCAAAACAACCCTGTGAGGTTGGTTAGCTGGGGGTGGTCCCACGATCTTTCTTTTTCCTTAACTGCCGCTTGGAAGCAGCTACTCCAGCAAGCTGCCTCAGTGGAAGAGATGGGAGCGCCAGTTCATTCAGTCTCCTCTATTGGGCTCTTCGTGTCCCTTAACTGGTGCCCCAACAGCTGGTCATTATGAGGACTGCTATTTAAGAACCGTTGCCTGAGTTTGCTTTGCTTTTCCTCTGCCCTCCTCATCCCTTTTTCCTTTTATGCTGTGTCTTTCAGACTGGTGGCAAAGTACCGGCTTTATCTTCTTCCTCCGTTTAAGCCTGCCAGTCCAAGCCCAATTGTAATGGTGTTGTGGGGCTCACTGCATGTCCAGGGTCTAGCACTACCAGAGCTACAATTTGCAGAATGGCTTGCCGATCAGAAGGTCGGCCTTTCAAATCCCCGTGATGGGGTGAGCTCCCGTTGTTCAGTCCCAGCTCCTGCCCACCTAGGAGTTCGAAAGCACGTCAAAGTGCAAATAGATAAATAGGTACCGCTCCAGTGGGAAGGAAAACGGCGTATCCGTGCGCTGCTCTGGTTCGCCAGAAGCAGCTTAGTCATGCTGGCCACATGACCCGGAAAAACTGTCTGTGGACAAACGGCCTATAGAGCAAGATGAGTGTGCAACCCCAGAGTCGTCCGCGACTGGACCTAATGGTCAGGGGTACCTTTACCTTTACCGAGGGGGAAAGTGGTCACCTGACAATTCTCAGCACCTTTAAGAAACTACACTTCCCAGGATGCTTTGGGGGGGGAGCAATGGTTGTTTAAAGTGGTATGGTACTTTTTTTTAATGCATAGTGCGGATGGGGCCTTAGTCATTCTCAGAGCAGATCTACTGAAATCAATGGATGCAAGTAACAGGTACATTAATTTCTATCAGTCTGAAACTTAGTTTGACACAATCCTAGACTTCTAAGTGGCCTACGAAGTATAAAAACCAGTTAGGCATGCATTGAAATATAAGCATCCATAATTAAAATCTAAAATAAAGCAATCCTATTAAAGCAACAACAGAACGGCTGAAGGACTGGAGCAACTCTCTTCTGAGGAAAGGTTGCAGCATTTGGGACCTTTTTCATTTAGAGAAAAGGTGACTAAGAGGTGGCTTGATAGAAGTTTACAAATTACGCATGGCATAGGGAAAGCTTATAGAGAAACAGTTTTCTCCCTATCTTATAACACTAGAATTCATGGGCATCCAATGAAACTGAGTGTTGGGAGATTCAGGACAGAACGTCCTTCTTCATGCAGTGCATAACTAAACCTTGGAACTCCCTGCCACTGGAGGTGGTGGTGGCCACCAACTTGGATGGCTTTAAAAAGAGGATGTATTAAATTCATGTAGAACAAGGCTATCAAGGGCTACTAGCCATGATGGCTCTGCTCTGCCTCCATGGTCAGAGACAATAATGCTTCTGAGTACCTGTTATGTACTGAAGTTCTCACCCTGGGCCAGCAGGGGGGTACTGTAGATAGTTCAGGTCCACATATGCAAATAAGGGATTGAAAGTGACGTTCAGTGATTGGATAGTTACAGAAAATGGTTACTGTTGCGTTGTAGTGGAACTCTATATAAGCAGGCTGGCTGAACCCTTCAGTTCAGTTCAGTTCTGGCCTTTGAATAAACAAGAGCTGTTTGAAGAATCGCTGTGTCGTCTGATATGCTCACCCACAACTTAACAATACCAGTTGCCAGAAACCTCAGGAGGGGAGAGGGCTCTTGTGCTCTGGTCCTGCTTCTGGGTTTCCCACTGGGGCATTTGGTTTGGCCCCTGTGAGAACAGGATGCTGGACTTGATAGGCCAGTGGCCTGATCCAGCTGGCTCTTCTTCTGCTCTTGTGTTCATCACAGCAATTAAAACCGGAGATTCGGGTCAGGTCGAGAGACTACACAGGGAACATTGTTTACATCTATGGTGCCCTCCGCAGACCAACAACAGCCACTTCTCTTGATTTTCAGGAAACAGAAAAGATCAACCAATTAGTGAGGGAACGAAAACAGCTTCCAGATCTGTGCCAGGTTTCTTTTCCATTCCTCCAGTTGACTGAATCACTATATCATTCCCCTGACAGGTGAGCTGACCGTTCTTGGTCAGTGATTAAGACATCCGTCATCTGGCCCCGAAGGAGCTGTCAGTTCTCTGCCGTCTCCAAGTATCCGCAAATCGGATGCCGTGGGACACGTAGAAACGTCTTGCAGATATTTCCTGTAAATGGAGGCGGTAGCTTCAGGAAGAACCTCAGGAGCAGGAGCCATTCAGCCCCAAGGGCTAAATCCTGCCACGCAGAGGGGCTTACGTTTACCAGGGGCTGAGTCTTTAGCACAGCAGGCCTGTGGGATACCTTGACAATAGGAATTTGGAAGGGCCATCCCCACATGCTTTAAGACATCTTCTGAAACCTGTATTGTTCAGACAGAGGTCTTTCGAACCTGAGATCCTTTGTCCACCAGCATACCCTCTGGGCGGCTTCCAACAGATATAAAAACATAATTGAACATTAAACATTAAAAAATATTCCCTATACAGGGCTGTCTTCTGATGTCTCATAAAGGTTGCATAGTTACTTATCTCCTTGGTTCAGGGATCGCATAACTCCATACCCTCCAACATTTTTCTGATGAAAATAGGGGCATCCTAAGGAAAAGTGAAGGGATGCGGGTGGCGCTGTGGGTTAAACCACAGTGCCTAGGACTTGACAATCAGAAGGTCGGCGGTTCGAATCCCACAATGGGGTGAGCTCCCGTTGCTCAGTCCCTGCTCCTGCCAACGTCAAAGTGCAAGTAGATAAATACGTACCGCTCCAGCGGGAAGGTAAACGGTGTTTCCGTGCGCTGCTCTGGTTCGCCAGAAGCGGCTTAGTCATGCTGGCCACATGACCCGGAAGCTGTACGCTGGCTCCCTCGGCCAATAAAGCGAGATGAGCGCCGCAACCCCAGAGTCGTCCACGACTGGACCTATGGTCAGGAGTCACCTTTACCTTTACCTTTAAGGAAAAGCGGGACATTCCAGGATCAAACCAGATATTGCGACTGTCCCTGGAAAATAGGGACACTTGGAGGGTCTGTACCAGCTTCTACTGATGTGTTCCTTGTTTTTATTCCAGTGTTTTTAGGCTGTACATCACCTGGGGATATTTCATATGAGAGCGTGTTAAATCACTAAAGAAAATCGTTTTCTTCTATGTCTCAGCCCTTCAAGGCATTTGAATAAACTTCTCTTATCCAGGCTCCTTTCCTCCTAGGACTTGTTTTCCATCTTTCCTGCCCTCCCCTCAACCTGTGTCTACATCCTTATTTAAATGTGACACTCAGAATTGGACTCAGTCCTCCTGGTGGCTAGTGAAGAATAGAGGGGACCAATGATATCCCAGGACTTGGAAACTATGATACTATTAATAAGATTGTGTGAGCCTTTTTTGCTGCCTCATCACAATAATGGCTCATGCTCAGATCGTAATTGATTGGGATCCCAAGTTCTTGCTCAAATGGCTCTTTCTACAAACACAAACAGGTACATGTAGAGAGAGAGAAGCTAAGGAGGCCACATTTTAGGATATGGAGGGGATCCCTGGCCCCCCCACCCATCATCACCTCCTCAGTTTGGCCGATGTGTAGAACCAGCTGCTGACAAGGATTAACAATCCCTCCTCAGCACTCTTTTGGTATTCAGGAAGCATTTATCTTATCTATTTCCAGCATTTCTAATAAATATTCAGGGCGACTTCCAAAAATGAAAGGAATAGAGTATCACTTCAATACAGCTTCTGGAGAAAAGATTAAGGGGAGTCCTGATAGCCATTCTCAAATATCCATCATGCATAACCGTCTGCTCCAGAGGGCCGAAGTGGAAGCAGCAGGTGTATGGCAAGGAAGCAATTTTTGAGAAGCTTCCTGAAGGTAAGAGCTGTTGGGAAGTGGGGTTTCTCCAGCAAAGGAGAGCCTACCATCTCCTGAGGCAGTCTGTTCCACTCTCAAACACCTCTTACCTTTATGAAGCTGCTCCTAATGTGGAGGCCAGATGGCTCCTGGTCACTGCTTTTGGAGAAATTCACACTATAATGCTGGCCAATTTTCAGGAGGGTTAAAAACTGCAAATTGCCACTGTGTAAGTGGTGGTGGTGGTTTGCTAGGCCAGAGCTCCCCTCCAGAACATCAGATGTTCAGAGGATAAGTCTTGTTGGCCTCTGTTGCTTTTCTCTCTACGCATATTTGCTTGCCTTTGCAGAAACGAACCCTTGAAGTAGAACTTGGGACCCCAAAATTACAAATCAATTTCCATGATCTTAATCTTTTACCAGTTTGTGAGCTAACCCCAAATTGGCCAAGACAGATTAAGATTCCTTCATCTTCTTGCCCTAGAAAATGAGACATCAGTCACCACTTGTGGGGAGCAAAAGGGGGTAAGCACATCTCGGATGCCATGAGACAGACTTTTTATTCTGCCTGTATCTCTCTCTGCTTCCCTTCCGCCTTTGTGTCTCCTCCACTGCTGCTTCCCCACAGGTTGAGGCAGCTGAGGAAGACACTCCATACACTCTTCACAATCCCCATTTCTTTTTATATTGAAAAAATAGGGCACACCTATGTAAAAAAGGTAAAAGGCAAAGGACCCCTGGATGGTTAAGTCCAGTCAAAGGCGACTATGGGGTTGCGGCGCTCATCTCACTTTCAGGCCAAGGGAGCCGGTGTTTGTCCACAGACAGCTTTCCAGAACACCGTGGTGGAAACCAGAGCGCACGGAAACACTGTTTACCTTCCCGCCGCAGTGGTACCTATTTATCTGCTTGCACTGGTGTGTTTTCGAACTGCTAGGTTGGCAGGAGCTGGGACAGAGCAATGGGAGCTCACCTCGTTGCAGGGATTCAAACCACTGACCTTCTGATCAGCAAGCCCAAGAAGCTCAGTGGTTTAGACCACAGCGCTACCCGCATCCCCCCTTCAAAAAAATAGGGCACACCTATGTATCACTCCCCAGATACATGACCCACACCAACATTCCCTAATGATAGGGTAAACTCAACCCTTCAAACAGCAAAATTCTACAGGAATCTTGGAGAGCTCTGTAAATGAGATAGACATACAGATTCCTCTTTCGCGGAGGAGAAAACTTTGCAAAGTTATGAGACATGTTCAGCATCACACACACACACACAAACACACACACACACACACGGCTTGTGCCTAATCACTCGCCACAGCACTCCCTTCCTCCTCGCAAGGAATCCATCCATCTTGTAATTGAATTGTGTGACATCACTAGCCCAGGAGCCCGGCAGGTCAAATTGAGATAAATTGCTCCAATCCAAGTCCCGGTGGGGACGTGCCGGAGGGAACGAAAGATTCTTTTGCGGGGGGGGGGGGGCGGATGCAGCACTGCTGTTTAGATGAGGATGAGGATGATAAATAATAATATACCTAAGATCAGTAGGTGTTGGAGAGAGAGGCAAGGAATAATCTGGGTCGCGCCAGGCACGCAGGAGAAGAAATCAAGAAATAATAACAATTAATAATAATAATAATAGCAGAAAGAAATAAGAATCATCGTTAATAATAATAGAAGGAAATGAGGATAAACTGAAAGTGACTATATGCCTATAGATTTAGGAAGGCAGTAAATAATTGCACAGGAAAAAGCCATTCAATAGATGGGTAACTCATTTGACCATGAAGAAGGTTTAGAATCCCCGGAGTGAAATATGGTCAAGGTTCCACTGGCCGGTGATAGCAGGGGGTGCGAGGGCACCAGTGAGGTCATCCACACACAGAGAGAGAGAATGCTTGGCACCAACAGACCTGGCCTGCGAGAGCCCAATTCCCCTGGCACATCCCAGGAACAAGTTTTCTGTCAGTTTTGGTTTCTCTCAGGTCACATTCACAATATTTCTTTATTTAATTAATAATATTTTTATTAATTTTCACAAAAACAAAAACATTACTTTTAAGGGGGGAAAGTCAAAAAACAGCAACATATATACTTTCGGGTATTTGGGACCTAAGTCATTTAGGGTTTCGTACAATAATATGAGCACCTTGAAATGGAGCTGGAAATGAACTGGCACCCTATGCAGCTCATTTAGAAAAGGGGTTAGGTAAAGGTAAAGATACCCCTGCCCGTACGGGCCAGTCGTGTTGGACTCTAGGGCTGCATGCTCATCTCGCTCTAGAGGCCATGAGCCGGCGCCGTCTGAAGACACTTCCGGGTCATGTGGCCAGCGTGATGAAGCTGCAGCTGGCGAGCCAGCACCAGCGCAGCACACAGAAATGCCATTTACCATCCCGCTATAAAGTGGTCCCTATTTATCTACTTGCACTTAAGAGTGCTTTCGAACTGCTAGGTGGGCAGGAGCTGGGACCAAACGACGGGAGCTCACCCTGTCGTGGGGATTCGAACCGCCGACCATACGATCGGAAAGTCCTAGGCATTGAGGTTTTACCCACAGCGCCACCCGCGTACCTAGAAAAGGTGTTATTCGAGATCTAAATGGAACCCCAGCCAGTAATCTGGCTGCTGCATCTTGGACCAATTGAAGTTTCCCAGTTATTTTGAAGATAAATGATGTATAATTTCCCCGGTTTGCATCATGTATACAGGTCACCAGTTCCTGTTTCTCTGGGTGCAGGTTTATTTATTTATTTTTGCTTCATTTGTCCCATCTAATCTATTTTTAGCATGCATATTGCGTGCATGGAGGATAGTTCATTTCTATTCTTTATGTAGGGCTTTCCAATCTCTCCAGTGCTCCTCCATCAAGGACGTAGCTTCCCAGCATACCCGCTGAGATTTACATCCTTTGGCTTTGCTGGTGAAGGCTGTTTTCCCTTTGTTTGCCCTTATGAAAGGAACAGAGTCCTCCTCTAGGGCTGAGGGCGTTGGTGGGAACTTTGAGCCAACACGTCTTGGTACATGTGACACACAGCTTGTGAAACAATGCAACACTCTTGGATAAAGCTGAATGGCCAAGTATTGTGGGTGGGGAAGAATAAATGAAATGTTGGCCTTGTGTGTTTGTGTGGGTGTGTTTGAATATGAGTTTAAAACTAGATGTATCTATTAACTACGATACGATACGGTAATCTTTATTGTCATTCTCCCATACAGAACAATGAAATTGAAAAAAATCTACATCAGACATTCAAAAACCAACAAGCCTGCTATCCCAGTCTGGTTTAGCCCCCTAAAAACTCTGATACCCCATAATTAAATACAATATCCTCCCACAGAGACTACCTTACACTGTGTTTAAAACCAAAATCGCATTTGGATAGAAACAGTTTCTCAGGCAGCTAGTCCTAGTCTTTATAACCCTGCACCTTCTTCCAGAAGGCAGAAGCTGAAAGAGAGCAGGGGTGCGCACTATCCTGCACTATCTCTGCAGCTTTCTTATGACACCTGGAAGCGTAGATTTGATTCAAGTTGGAAAGAGCGCACCCAATTATTCTCTCCGCAGTCTTTACAACCCTGGACAGCATTGTTTTTCCCCTGACCGTGCAGCTCCCAAACCACACACAGAGACCATAAGTTAATACACTCTCCACAGTACAATGGTAAAATGCCATCAACAGGTCCTTTGAGAGATTATTTTTCTGGAGGATTCTCAGAAAATATAACTAATATAGCTAAATGAAATGTCTGTGTTTCAAAGAACATGAGAACCTAAGGCGAGCCAGTCGGATCAGGCCAGTTGGCCCACCAAGTCCAGCATCCTGTTCTCACAGTGGCCACCCAAATGCCTCTTTGGGGAAGCCAACAAGCCGGATTCAAGCACAATAGCCCTCTCGCCTCCTGTGGCTTCCAGCAACTGGGATTCAGAAGCGTTATTGCCTCCAACTGTGGAGACAGAGAATAGCCCTCACAGCTAGGAGTCTTCGATAGCCCTCTCCTCCATGATCTGTCCAACTTTTTTTTTAAAAAAAAGTTGACCATCGCTGTCTCCTGTAGGAGTGAGTTCCATAGTTCATCTATGTGCTGTGTGAAGAAGTCCTTTCTTTCATGTGTCCTGAATCTTCCAGCATTCCGCTTCATTGGGTGTCCACAAATTACCAGGAAGTAAGTGTTCCAGCTTGCGAACATTTTTCGGAAGCCGAATATGCTCTGTTTTGAGTGTTACGCTGAGGTCTGTCCGTTTTTGCTATTTATTTTGCGTTTTTGTGGCTCTTTGTTTTTGTTTTTGTGACTGTGTGAAACCCAGTTCAGCTACTGATTGATTGATTGATTGATTGATTGATTTTGTGACTGTAGTACATTGTTTATTGCTTTCAGTTTATGGATCAATGGTCTCAATAGATAGTAAAATTCATGTTAAATTGCTGTTTTAGGGGTTGTTTTTAAAAGTCTGGAATGGATTAATCCATTTTGCATTACTTTCTACAGGAAAACGTGTCTTGGTTTTGTAACGCTTTGGTTTTGGAACGGTCTTCCAGAACAGATTAAGTTTGAGCACTAATAATAATAATAATAATAATTTTTTTTTATACCCTGCCCATCTGGCTGGGTTTCCCCAGCCACTCTGGGCAGCTTCCAACAAAGTATTAAAATACAGTGGTCTGTTAAACATTAAAAGCTTCCCTAACCAGGGCTGCCTTCAGATGTCTTCTAAAAGTCTGGTAGTCGTTCTTCTCTTTGACATCTGGTGGGTGATACCACTGTTCTGTCTTCTTCTTCCTCCTCCCTGGAAGGGTCAGGATGGGGTGGTGGTCTCCACCATTTCTCCTCTGCCCAGTCCCTGGCACTATGCTCTGGTTGTACATGTGTGTAAATAAAAATATCTTAAAGGCACCACCTTCATGCCAAAGAAACCAAAGTGCAGGCAACCTTGGAGTCTTTTGACACTCAGAGGTTGGAGGTGCTCATAACAGTCTATAATCCACCACCCAGAATTCAGCCCAAACCACCTCAGGCTCCTCCTGGCTTCAGCCAGGAACGCTGCAACTTTCTGAGATTCCGAGCAAGGCGATGGAGACGTATTGCTTGTGGCCTGGCGACATGCTGCTGGCAATATTCCCACACACGCTGGCATTGGTTGTAGCAGAAATTAGCTATTAATCTCCACAACCGCTTTACCTTGCGACCTTCATTCTGAGAAGGGAAATCTAGCAATAAAGAAATAAAGCGAGTGAGTTCTGTGGTGAAACACTGGGCGAGGAGCCAGGGCATTTAGAGGAAATGAGGCGATGGGCCAAAGCATCGCCTAGACCCTCGGTTCTGATTTTGGATCGCTCCCTGAGCGGTGACAGACTCTAGGGCTTCCAGTGTTTAACCAGGGTTTGGTTTCCTTGCAAAACTGATGCAGGAATATGGAGAACTGAACTGAAGAGGTGGGGGGATGAGAAACTGGAGTGAGAGAAAATGAAATTAACAGATTTCTCTACTGTAGCAGGATGAGGACAAGTGGCACATTATTCTGATCAAAAATCAGTCAGAGTGGCTTCAGACCAGAAGTCTGGAGGATGGAATTCCTAGTGCATGGCCCTGTTTCCTGTAGGGCCCTTTCAGCCACCATTTTTCCTCGACCTAGCAAGTGGCAGTGTAAGGGACTTTAGAATATAGACCAGAAATGAAAAGTCTCAGGCAGCAATATTTTTAAAAAAGTTTTATATTCAGTTTGATTTTGTCAGACAAAAGCAAAGCAAATGGGTGCATTCAAGAAGAAATAAAAAGGAATGCCCCCCTCCCCTCAGATGTAGATAGTTCTTATACCTTATGGCCCATTAAAAGGTCAGCCCCTTAGCAATCCTTCTGGCCAATGATATGGTTTCTAATTGCATATTCATTAAAAGCTCTACCAATCAGCATTGGTGGTGGCCTTGGTCTGTTTCAAGCTGCCTTATCCACTAGATGGCGCTCCAAGCTTATTATTGAAAGAGAAACTAACTGTCCTACTTTACAATTTCCAGCAAACCCTCTGCCCACCTAGTTCTTGGAAAATGTACCCAAAAAGATTGTGGTTTTAGCAGTTTCTGCTTGTGGTCAGCTAGGCTTTTCCTGTTGCTTGCTCTTTACAGATGGGGGCAGAATCAGGGGTTCGTTTCTCAGAACTCGTCTAATTCTAGCAAACTGCCCTAACCGCAACTTTGCAAGCAGCTGCATTTGCAAAAATCCCCTGACCACAGACTTGCTAGCTTGCTAGCTTGCTAGCTTGCTGCATCTGCAAGTTGCCCTAACCACAGAATGCTGTTGCCTTGCTCTTGTAGAGAGAAATAGTTTTTGGCTTTTGTTTGCTCTATAAGATGGCTCTCAGCTTCTATAAAAATGGCTCTTATAGTATTCCAAATGGCTTTTCCCAATATTCCAAGGTCCCCTGGTCTTCACTCCTTCAGCAGGACTTAGAATCAAAGAATCATAGAATTATAGAGTTGGACTTCTTTAGGAGTTGAAAGTGGACTGCCCGTTTGACTCGCTATGGTCAACTTCAACAATGAAGAAAGGTTGTAGCTTTTTGGACCTTTTCATTTAGAGAAAAGTTAAGAGGTGACAAGACAAAAGATTATAATATTAGGCATGGCATGGAGAAAATGGATAGAGAATTTTTCCCCCTCCCTCTCTTCTACCTACGGGACCGCCTCTCCTGGTATGTCCCACGGAGGACCTTAAGGTCTTCAAATAAAAACATCTTGGAGATCCTGGGCCACAGGGAGGTTAGGCTGGCCTCAACCAGAGCCAGGGCTTTTTCGGCTGTGGCCCCGATCTGGTGGAACGCTCTGTCACAAGAGACGAGGGCCCTGCAGGACTTGACATCTTTCTGCAAGGCCTGCAAGACAGAGCTGTTCCACCAGGCCTTTGGCCAAGGCGCAGTCTGACCCCCTCTCTCCTTCTGTAATCTTCATAGAACTCTAGCCCAATGGTTGCCATTAATTTGATTCTGAACTGATTTTAGAATGTATTTCAATTAATTGACTGTGATTTTATGTAACCTGTGCTATTTTTACTGTTGTTAGCCGCTCTGAGCCCAGCTTTGGCTGGGGAGGGTGGGATATAAATAAAATATTATTATTATTATGACACTAGAACTCAAGGATATCCCATGAAGCTGAATGTTGGAAGACTTGTGACATATAAGAGAAAGTCCTTCCTCATGCAGCACAGTTAAATGATGGAACTCCCTCCCAAAGGAGGCAGGGATAGCCACCAACTTGGATGGCTTTAAAATAGGTTTAGGGAATTAATGGAGGAGAAAGCTCTCAATGGCCACTAACCACAATGGCTATGCTCTTCCTCCATGGCGATAGCGATGCTTCTGAATTCCATTTGCTGGAAACACAGGAGGAGAGAGGGCTCTTGTGCTTGGGTCTTGCTTGAAGGTTTCCCACAGGCATCTGGTTGGCCAATGTGAGAATAGGATGCTGAATTAGATGGACACTGGCCTGATCCAGAAGGTTCTTCTTCTGTTCTTATATCCATTGACCTTACTGCAAGTAAATGACTTAAGAGGAATCTTCATAGGAAACTGCCTTGGACAGAGTCGGACATTGACCATCTACCTCAGCATTGTCTACACTGACCAGCAGCAGCTCTCCAGGGTTTCAGAGATGTCGTCCAGGATTATCTACGATCATGGATGAGGATGTTGATGCACGCAAAGCAGATTGTCTAATCCTGTGCTATGGACACCCCTAGACTTGGGAATCTTCTACTGCATTTAAAGGGACTTTGGGATTGTCACCCTTTGGAAATGTGGCTGATCGGATATAACAATATGAACAGAAGTTTCAGCAAACCTGCAGACGGAACAGCAGGTGCTTCAAAGTTCTGAAGAAACACCAGGAGGGGCAAGATTGGCCCAGGGTCAATGTGGGTGGGTTGCCATGGTAACAATGACTTGCCCTCCTTTGTGACATCTCTTGCTTCTCACTTAAAAGCCACCAGCTATAGGTGTCCATTGTGGGTTAGTGAGGAGAGATCAGGAGAGACAGAGGTGTGGATGCGGTTGGTGGAAGGAGATTTAGGAGAGGCTTTGGATTTGGATTTTCTCATTTTGACTTTTATTTATTTGTTTTTTAAAACTGATTTTAATTGTTTTAATTTTAATTTTAATTTTAATTTTAATTGTTTCTTTTTGTTTGTTTTTTACTTTTGTTCTTTATTTTAATATTTTATTTTTATTTTAATATTTTTATTTTAATATTTTTATTTTAATATTTTTATTTTAATATTTTATTTTATACACACCCTTTTGTCCTTTATTTTAATTCTTTATTTTTTATTTTAATATTTTTTTATTTTGCATTTTTATTTTAGTGCCCCCCTGTGCATAATATATTCATTTTGTATATAGAGGAATAGGTAGAGTTAGGCATAGGATTAGGGCTGGGCTTAGGGTTTAGGTTTAGGGCTGCGGTGGAGTGAGGGTTGGAGTTAGGCTTGGGTGGGCATCTTAGCTAGTTAGGTAGTGTAGACAGGAGGGAGGGACTTTTTCTGGACACCATGTTGAGACTGTAAGTAGGATTTCTTCCCCTTCTCTTTGTCTCCTGGGGTGGGGTCCTGGGATCCCCTCCACAGCCTCAGCCCCCTGAAATCATCTCGGCCAGTAGCTCCCCTCCCAAAGAGCTCAGCTCCTCCACACTCTTTCCCATTTCCTCTCCTCTCCCATCTCATCAATTACATTCATTGATACATTCATAGGCCAGCTATCCTCCAAGGAGCTCAAGATGGCATACATGGTTCTCCCCACCCTCACATCAACCCTATGAAATAGACTAGGCTGAGGAAAGAAAGAATGGCCGAAGGTCAATCAGTGAGCTTCATGGGGATTTGAACCCTGGCCTTCCAGGTCCTCCTAGTCCAACAGTCTAACCGCTACTTGTCTCCCCGCCTCCATCTTCCATCTCTCCAATGATCAAGCCCAATAGGCATTCTCCCCCTTTTCTGTGGGTCTCTCTGTCTCTAAGCAAGTCTCTACCACCTTCTTCTCTCAGCTGCCCAACACTCTTCTGCTCATCTTCTTGAACCCATCTAGCGGACTCCTCCCTCTTTGGGCAGGGCTGTCCTCAAAAAACTATGCAGAGGTGGCCTTTAAATGCTGGCAGTGCTTCTCTTTCCTTAGGGGTGGAGTGTTGCAATCCCTCATGGGATATAGCATAGCAGGAAAAGGAGAGCAAAAAGCCTGTTTAGTCCAGTGGCCAACCAGATGTCTCCAGGAAGCCCACAAGGAATAGCCCAATCCTGTTGGTTGTCTTCTAAAAGGTGGCTTCAGTGGTACCTCCTCCAGACCTGGAAGTTCTACATACTGTTGCTATTTCAGATCATAACCGTAAATACTCTCCTCTTCCTCCATGAATAGGTGTGACCCCCTCTTTCTAACCTTGCAAGCCAGTTGTCCTTTGCACATCTTTCGGCTGCCAATTTCACAAACCAATTAAGTGTTATGTGAAGAAGTGCCCATCAATGTTAATGAATGACCCAAAGCTCTGCTATTCGATGGGGCAAAAACCTCCCCCGTCTCCCTATTTATTTTATTTGTTTGTTTTGTAAAATTTATATACCACTTTATTGTATATATGAAAAAATTAAAAACCTCTAAGCAGTTTACAAGAAGGTAAAACAATGTAGGTGCTATATGTCAACAAGGCCTTGCTCCTGTCAGCAATCACATTGCAGCATCCTGCACTAACTGCAGCTTTCATTCAATGGCAGAAAGATGGAAGGAATTGGTAGAGATGTGCCGGCAGTTCTCTTTTTAAATAATAATAATAATAATTTTTATTGATTTTTGCACAGATTTTCCAATGTAACAACAAAACCACATAACAAATCTTTGGCTATCACAGACTAAGACTTCCTTCAACCCCTTCTAATGGTTTTCTAAATTTCTTTCTAATTTTGCATTTTATTACCATGCTTATATGCTGTAAATCCAATCTTACATCAGTTAATCTTAGTCCTTTTCACACTAATTTATATAGTCCTCCTTATAAAACTTATTGTAATCCTACAAGCGGTGTTAGGTAATTACAGTTATCTTTCAAATACAGCTCCTGCCAACCCCGCTGTTCGAAAGCACGTCAAAGTGCAGGTAGATAAATAGGTACCACTCCGGCGGGAAGGTAAATGGCGTTTCCGTGCGCTGCTCTGGTTTGCCAGAAGTGGCTTAGTCATGCTGGCCACATGACCCGGAAGCTGTACGCCGGCTCCCTCGACCAGTAAAGCGAGATGAGCACCACAACCCCAGAGTCGGCCACGACTGGACCTAATGGTCAGGGGTCCCTTTACCTTTTACTTCAAATACAACACAAATTTCTTCCAGTCCTTTAGGAAAGTCTGGTCAAGCTGGTTTCGAATTTTTCCTGTTAGTCGTGCCAGCAATTCTCTATTAGGCTAAACGTATTTCTGTCCTGCATCATCTCTTCTAGGCTCAGGGAACTGAGAAATTTTATGAACATCAAGAGGAGCAACAAAGTGGCCCCACTCCAGCGCCAGGTGAGCAAGTGCCCTGGCCACCGCCGCCATTTTGGGGAAGGAAAGGGCAGGAATAGGCTAGGGTGGCAGCTCAGGGTATAGGATTTGTGGGGGAGAGGAAAGTAGTAAAAAATAAAATCAAAAGAGCTAGACTGCTGGATCCGACCCAAGGCTTATCTGGTCCAGCATCTGGAAACCCACTGGCCAGCTAGTTTTGTGGGGTCTGATGAAGATGCTATTGACTGAGAAAGGAAAAAATGCATTTCTAGTGGAAGCAGGAGGCAGAGGCAGCTGATTGGACAGGGCTGGGTGACAGTTGTCAGTTAGAGGGCCACATTCTCTTGTGAGCCACATTCTGGGAGCTGCAGGCCAAGACTGGTCCCCAAGTCCAGGGGTTTGGCACCCCTGTAGTAGGAGTGTAGAAGCAGGGAAATCAAGGAGAAGATTCTTGGAATAATCTTGGAAGCTGCTAAGGGATGAACTAACTAGCCCCCATGTCCTTCTCTTGTTGCAGTTGTGCCACAGCTCTTCAAGGCTTTTCCAGAGCCTGAGGTTAGTACTGGGAAAAACAAAAGAGTAGGGGCTGGATCCCTCAGACCCTCTGCCCACTGACTGTGGTCTTTGCCCCCAATTCTGCAGTCTCTGAAGTGGAAAAGCCCTCACCTCACTATGAACTAAGAGCCTGACTTTTGCCATTTCAGCCACTGGACCTTGAAAAGCTGTTTCTTTTAATGGATAAAGGTTGTGGTGGTAGTGTAGCCTTTTTAGGCCTTTTTCACGGGTAGGAAGAGCATTGCGCCCGGGGAAGGGAAGAAGGAGTCAACAGAGACACCAAAGGGTTAAACCAGAGAAAGAGCTGTTTATTCTACCTTCCGGGCTGGTAAAAGGATCATTCACAGCAAGCACAAACCGAAATCGTTTTACAAGCAGGTTTTCTCCATTTTTTCAAATCCCCCTTCCCTCCCAATCTCCTGAACTTGCATAGAATTGTTTCTCTCTCTTGTTCTACTGGCACAGTTCCAGGATAAAGTTGCAACAAGCTATGTGCAGCCGGCAAGGTCAAAGGCCTGAGAAGCACAGAGCATTGTTCTTCTCAACTACCTTTGTTACAGCAGAGCAAAATGCTTAGCTAATGCTTTTAACTACTGAGAAAGTAATTTTGAAAAATCTTGAGGCCTGGTTTGAGGCTTGAGGCCTGGTTGGGGGGGGTGACTACACAGGCCTCACCTCCTTCAGTAGCGCAGAGCTCTGGGATAAGCTTGGTGTGGGGAACAGTGGTCACCAATGATAAGAAGCTGAGGGAACTGGCTGCCAGCAGTGTATCTTTGCTGCTGGCCTATGCCAAAAGGTTCCCTGACCTCAAAGCAAGCAGCTCACTTTTGTATACTCATTTCTTTGAATACTTCCACCCCCACCCTCCAAGAGGCTCCCAAAGCAACTAATGTGTGTCCCTGGGGTGTCAGCATGATGCCAGAGGCATGTCCGGCCCTCTTCCCTGGTGCTGCCCTTCCACCTCTGCCCAGGAGGCTGCAGGGCCCATGGAGGTCCTCTGGGACAAGGGATTGGGCCCAAGCCTGAGGGAGGCCAGTCTTTCCTGGCTTGGGCCTGCTTGTGGGCTCCCTTGCACCTGTCAATGGTGGGTTTTGTAGTGTCACAAAAGGCGTCTCATCCAGCTTTCTCTTTCCTCTGCAGAAGACAATAGCCCGACACCGGTCCCATGTTCGGCCAGCACCTGAGGAAGGTAAACGAATCTCCACACCTTGGGGATGCAGAGTGTGTCCACGGAGCTGACATTTCACTTATTAGCTTCATTGTTTGACATCCCAGGTCTTCTTGCTGCGTTTGCTCTGCCTTGCAGGCCTTTTCCACTTGGCCTGAAAAGGCAGGGCCCTGACTGATGCCAGCTGAGGTGACTGAACCCTTGGGTTTGGATATCGTTTAGTGGGTTTTGTTGAGAGGGCTGCTAATTCAAACCTCTCTTTTTCATTCTCTTCCAGATGACATAATTATTGAAGATCTGTAGGGTTTCCGGTTCTGGTCTCTGCCATGGTAACGTCTCCCCATTCTGGGACCAGACTCAGACAGAGGGGAGGGGGGTTACCTGAGGCTGTAAAACCCTCCGAAAACCCCTGAAGGCAATTGGGGGACAAGGGCACCTGTGGATGTCTTTGTGCCTGCTCCTGCTGCTGAAGAAGCAAGGGGGTTAAGATACTGTGTCTCAAGCCCTCCACCGCTGAGGCAATCTCCAAGTCCGCCATTGCAAGACGCAGAGCTCCTTCACAATTTGGAATATTGGATCAAAATTAAAGGTGCCTCCAGAGATGTGGACAGTGAGCTGTAATCTGAATGAGACTATCGAGACTGAGGGATGAAATGTGAGGGTCCTGCCTTGATTAAAACTGGAGAGAAGAGAGGAGAACTTTTTATTATTCATTTTATTATTATTATTTAAAGTCAGTGAGGCCCTGTATGATGGCAGTCTGGTGCTGCTACTGAATGTTTAAGTTTCCTGATGGCCTCAGGGGTTGTTAAGGACTTGAAGAAACTCCATTGGGTGGGGGCAGTGCTTGACATCTTTGGCTCAAACTGGCCCCCTGACTCTGAGGTGCTCTTTCCTCCCGCAGGACCTCAGACGTTACACAACCGCCAATGGTAAGAAGCTGAGGGACCTGGCGGCCAGCAGCGTATCTTCGCTGCTGGCCTATGCCAAAAGGTTCCCCAACCTCAAAGTAAGTAGCTCACTTTTGTTTACTCGTTTCTTTGAATACTTCCACTGGCGCTCTGCTCCAGTGTCCTAACCCCCTCAGGTAGAAAGGAATGCAAAGAGATCATGCGCAGCGGTGTGTTGCTTAGAAAGAGTCCTTTGTTTTGAGACTAATGAATGGGTAATGAAGGAAAGACCATACATGGTATAATTAGTATTGTATTGTAACTTCAGTTTGGAGGAACTTTATGCATATGTATTGCTTTAACAGATAACAGCTACGTATATTAAGGAGGCCCCACCCTTTTGGGGCTTCCTCAGCTTTTGGAGAGTAACCCACTGAGCCTTTATCACTAGCATTAAACACCCTTTGCTTTCTCACTGCTGCGTGATTTCCTTTAGCCTCAAACGTTGATTTTTGCAACACCACCTCCACCCTCCAGGAGGCTCCCAAAGCAACTGATGCAAATAATGTGGCGTGTGTCCCTGGGGTGTCAGGATGATGCCAGAGGCATGTAGTGCTGCCCTTCCACCTCTGCCCAGGAGGCTGCAGGGCCCATGGAGGTCCTGTGGGGCAAGGGATTGGGCCCAAGCCTGAGTGAGGCCAGTCTTTCCTGGCTTGGGCCTGCTTGTGGGCCCTCTTGCACCTGTTAATGGTGGGTTTTGTAGTGTCACAAAAGACATCTGATCCAGCTTTCTCTTTCCTCTGCAGAAGGCAATAGTCCAATGACAGCTGTCATGTATGTGGCCAGAACCCAAAGAATGTAACCAAATCTCCACACCTTGGGGATGCAGAATGTGTCCACGGAGCTGACATTTCACTTATTAGCTTTATTGTTCGACATCCCAGGCCTTCTTGCAGTGTTTGCTGTGCCTTGCAGGCCTTTTCCACTTGGCCTGAGAAGGCAGGGCCCTGACTGACGCCAGCTACAAAAATGACGTCCCATTCTGGGACCAGACTCAGATGGAGGGGAGGGGGTTACCTGAGGCTATAAAACCCTCCGAAAACCCCGAAGGCAAGCGGGGGACAAGGGCACCAGTGAATGTCTTTGTGCCTCCTCCTGCTGCTGAAGAAGCAAGGGGGTTAAGATGCTGTGTCTCAAGCCCTCCGCTGCTGAGGCAGTCTCCAAGTCTGCCATCGCAAGTGGCAGAGCTCCTTCACCATTTGGAATATTGGATCAAAATTAAAGGTGCCTCCAGATATGTGGACAGCGAGCTGTAATCTGAATGAGACTATCGAGATTGAGGGATGAAATTTGAGGGTCCTACCTTGATTAAAAATGGAGAATTATTAATTTTTTTATAATTGTTTAAAGTCTGCAAGGGCTTAACACCTACCCCATCTGGATTAAAGAAATGAAAGTATCACAAATGAGGTCTGTTAAAGGACAGCTGGAAGTTTGTGAAATGCTTGAAATTCCTTTTCTAAAATGGATTGCAGACTAAGAGAGGACCGGACATAAATTTCCAACTTAGTGAACTGTGCTGATATCAGACTATAGACATTACAATAGACTATAAGTGATGAGAGGGGAACCATTATCTGGAAAATAAAGAAAATTGTACAGGAAGATTTTTGGATAAATGGATCTGGTATGCTAGCAGGTTTTAAGGTTATCCGTCAGGAAAACAAAACGACTATAGAAGAGCAAAAGACTGATGGAGAAAACTGGATTTAAAAGTGAAAAAAAATAAAGTATTTAAGTTTTACTGTATGAACTGTATGTTATTTCAAAATAATTTTGTTAAGACATGGATAGAAATCCAAAAGGATATGTTAAGATGGAAAAACTAAAACTGTCCTTGCTGGGTAGATTTTCTGTGATAAAGATTATACTTTCTCCCTCCCCGTTATTAAGGAAATTCAGGCAACTGTTCCCAGAGTGGTTTAATTATCAATCCCTCCTCCCAGGGAATTGTAGCTGTGTGTGGAGAGTATAGGGCTCTCCTAGCAACTCTTGGCACCCTTAACAAACTACAGGTCCCAGAATTATTTGTGTGGAGCGGTGACTGTTGAAAGTAGTATCCTGGAGCTTTAAATGCATGGTGTGAATGAGGCCTCAGAATCTGTACACTCTAGTAACTGCCAAACCAATTTCAGTGTTTTTAAAAGCCCGTTCTCCTTTATCTCCGCCTTTTCTTCTTGGTGCTTCCCAAATAGCCGTTATTAAGCAGATATAAGTCTCATGCTTCTCCAGTCTGTTACAGGTTTATGATTTTATCTCAGCCTCCTCTGGGGGACTGCTTCTTGCCAGCCAAGGGGACTCTGATTGATGGCAGTCGAGAGTATTTTATGCTTGGTGAATGGCAGGGAAGGCTGCTCTAGAGTTGGGCATCTTCCCACCTGCCCTGCCCTGCATCACTGACACCAACCAGGAAGAAATGGAGAAAAAGCGAGATTGTCCTTCCTCGGTGACTTCTCTCCTGCTGAGTTAGGCCTGATGGCATGAGGAGGGCATGGCAAACATCTGAGAAGCTGGCACACAGAAAATGGAGGCTTCTGAGGCTGGTGTCAGGGTTGGGCATCTGCTGAAGTGTGGGTCTCCGTAGGCCGACTCCTGCAGCATCTACTTCTCACCCTTGCTGTTCCTGCCTGTCCACTTCCCCTGTCCTTGAACACATAAAGAGCCTGCCTGCTCAATCAGGCCAATCCCCCATCTCTGGTCCAGCATCCTGCTCTCTCTGTGTTAACTGATATGTCTACCCTGGTAAGGAGGAGACTGAGAGGAGGTATAATAGCCATCTTCAAATATCGTAAGGGCCGTCACATGGAAGATGAAGCAAGCTTGTTTTCTCCTGCTCCGGAGGGTAGGAGCTGAACCAATGGCTTCAAGTTACAGAGAGATTCCGACTAACCATCAGGAAGAGCTTTCTGACAGCAGAACAGACTCTCCTTCCTTGGGAGGTTTTGAAGCAGAGGTTGGATGGCCATCTCACATGTATGATCTAGTTGAGATTCCTGCATTGGAGGAGGTTGGACTAGATGACTCTCAGGGTCCCCTTCCAACTCTACAATTTTATAAACCTCAGAATGTATCATAAATTGGTATCGTAGTGGCTTTATGAAGTGAAGAAGGTCTTAGTATCTCACTGCCGAATTTCAACCACCCTATAAAACAAGCAGGGAAAGAATCTGCATTCCAGGGACAGCATCACACCTACAGGCAGAACCAACAGATTCAGGGTGCTGGAGGGAGTATTTGCAGACTAGTCCCCTCCAAGCTGCCGGTGGTCACAACTTTACAGACCCTGCCCCCTCCAGTAAAACTCCTTGAATATACATGAGCCCAGAAGGGAAAGTGTTTTGCTATCTTGTCAGACATGTTCCATGTGTTAAGTATTCAAACATCCAGCCTTTCTACCTTTAGCCTGTACAACACACTGCCAGACCCTCCAAGTGTCCCTATTTTCCAGGGATGTCCATGATTTCGAGAAGACATCCCAGTTTCTGGTTTGTTCCCGGAATGTCCCACTTTTCCTTAGAATGTCCCTATTTTCATTGGAGAAATGTTGGACGAATTGTCTGAAGACAATTCTGTTTAAGGAAGTTTTTTAAATGTTTTATGTTTTATTATGTTTTTATACATGTTGGAATCTGCTCAGAGTTGCTGGGGCAACCTAGTAAGGTATGTGAGGTATAAATAGTAAGATTATCGTTATTGAACGTGACGTCTCTATTTTCATTAGAGAAATGTTGGAGGCTATGCACTGCTCTATCAGGCATGGGGAACCTGATTCCCATCAAGAGGTGTATGTGCAGAAACATCAGATGGGCCATATGTCTTCACCACAGGGCTGAAAGCATAACAATCTGCTTACACAGAGGCAAAGCTATCTTAGGACTCCCCACCAACCACCTTAACATCTGCCCAAAGAGGTATGTGGGGATAACCCTATTACGACTCCCAAACTTCCTTGTGGAAAAGCTCTCGAGTCTCAAAGCACTGATCTTGGGAGTGCCTCTTTTAGGGAACAGGCCCAGATAAACACACACAAACACATGCATGTGAACACACGCACACACACACAGATCACCACACACTGGTTACACCCAGGGAACACATTGGGGAAAAATAAACAGGTTGTTTTTTAATTGTGGAACGGAATTCCAATCAACAGATTTATAGGGCAGGGCTAACATCAAGGCCTGGAAGCAGAACTCAATGCTTTGCTCCGGAAGCCTTTAAAGTGACATGATGCACCTTAAAATAAATTAAGGGGGCTGCAGTTCTCTTCTTTTGTCATCAACCGATCTTCACTTCATGCTCTTGGCAAACTCTTCCCCTTTCTTGATGGAAGCTTTCAGCTCCGAAACCGCCTCTGCCACCATCTTCTCTTCGAAAGGAGAAATCTTGCCAATGCCTAGGTTCTTCTCAATGCCGTTTTTCTAAAAGGGGAGGAAGGGGAAAGTGAGGGGTGGGGAGATTAGCACAACAAAGCAGATGCTAGAGAGACAAATGTTGCTTTAGCTGGAAAAGTCTCTGTTACAAAGGCCACATTCACACCACATGTTTAAAACACTATGATGACAACTCCCATCAGCCCTAGCAAGAAAAACACATGGAGGTTGGAGAAGACTTCCCTAAACTATCTAGGACTGGGTAATGCTGAAGACCTCCGTTGCAAAATCTGCCTGGTGTAAAACCCTTGCCCTTAACTCTGCTTTCTCTGTCCAAGCAAGGTCACCCAGCCCGGCCCCAGAGGGATTTCAATGCCCATTCACAACCCATCACTTCCCTCTGGCATTATCAAAGTTATCTCCCTCTACCCTTTTTCCTTCCACTCCCCCTTCCCCCAGTTTGGGTATCTTGTCTTTTTAGGTTTATGAGCCTGAGACCAAGGCTTCTCCAATGCAATGCCAGTGACAGGCATATGCCTGAAAAAATGGGTGAAAAAGATGAGGCAGAATTCAAGAATCAAGTGGTCGGAAGGTGGTCTACACATCTATGCAAATAGACACAAGTGTCACCACAGCTCCATACCCCAAACAGCAGTGGCGTGGAGAAATATGGGCACTCGGTTTCCTCTGACCGGACGAAAGAGCACTCGATGACCCCCTCCTTCCCATTCATCGCATCCAGGACGGAGAAAACAAACCGGGCACCAGCATAAGCCATAGAGAGCGTGGCTGATCCTGTTGGGGGAAATGGGGAAAGATTCAACAGCGTGGAGGAACACGGACAAGGGGTCTGCCTACCTAACATGCCAGCACAATTCTGAAGCCATCATCCGGAGTGATGTGGGAAATGTTCCAGTGGTGAACCCTGCCCCCCACCAGGCCAACTGTTTACCCAAAAGGAATACAGCAAAAGCTTCCCAGCACACAGCATGCCTCAAAAGATGTATGCTGGTGCAGCCTACTAGCTAACAACATGAGCTAATAATCAAGGGGCCCTGCATTTGAATCTCACTTTTGCCATGGACCAGCTATTCTCTCTCAGCCTCAGCTGCCCATCTGTAATAGCTGACATGGTGCCCTCTAGATATCATTTTTTTACTCCTAATGCCTACCATCCCCAACCACTGACCACATTGGGTGGGGTTGATGGGAGTTGAGAGCCCAACAACATCTGGACGGTACCACGTTGGATACCCCGATCTGCAATACAAGGACAGTAATACTCCTCCCTCACTTAACAGGGTTGCTTTAAGACAAGAGAGAAAAACATCTGTGGCCCTCGTCTAGATGTGGTTGGACTCCCAACTCCCAGCAGCCAGTATGGTCAACAGCCAGGGATTATTTGGGGGAGGGGTACAGTCTGATAACACCTCGAGGACCACAGGTTACCCACCCCCGCTTTAAAGATTGCAAAATAATGAATTCATCTGCAGCAATGGGAGATGAACTCATCAGCTGAACAACATACCAGCCACTATATGGCTCCTCCTGAACCATTTTTTTCCATTTCAGTAGGAACTTTGTTCCTTTTACACCTTACTCCTTTTCCTTTTCCCTCCTTTTCCCTTTCATGCCATGTCTTAAAATCTGGATTGTCACCTTCGTGGCAATAACCATCTCATACAGCCCTTTATGAAGTGTCTAAAGTTTCATTGAATGGAAACAAGGGTCACTGGGACACTGCACCACTTTGTCTCTTAGGAAGAATACGAAGGCGGCTGGGGGGGGGCCCGCGGACCAGCCTAAACTCTATCCACTGGTCAGAGAAAGAAACTGCAGGGACCTTGCTTCCAGTGGCCCTGCCACAAAGAACGCTCTCAGCTGCCAGCTATTCTGGGACTGCAGAGCTGAAGGGAAGCTCAACACTCTCGCCTCAGCTGGAGCATTTTCACCTGCTTCCTTTGTGGTTGCTGGGCTGGGAGAGGGATCAGTCCAGCTGGACAAGAAGAACAAGCTGCACTGCTGGCCGACAAAACACCTGGGGAGGAAGGGGCACAAGGGGGGAAGTCTGTGGCTGATAACTCACTAAACTCTACTGGTAGCACTGCCCCACTTAAGGATACTACATGGGAATCCAGAGGGGGAACATTCCCATGAGTCAACCTACCTGCACCTGCTTTTGCCTTGACAACCTCTGTCCCAGCCTCCTGAATCCTTCCAGTAAGGGCTGTCAACTGGTCCTGAGGGAAATCTACTTTGGGCGTACACTGTAAGAGGGGGAGGAATAGATTTATGATTCAGCCATGTATGAGTCATATATTAAGTTTTGTTTATTTTATTAAAATTATTTTAAGAAGCACTACATGTACCCTGCTTAAGCATTTATAAGATTAAGGGTTGTATCCAACATGTGTCACATTCAGAGGAGACCCACTGAAATTAAATGACATAACTCAGGTTTGCCGGTATCAATGGGTTGACTCCCAAGTAGAGTTTGGCTGGATACAACAACATGGGTGGGGAATCTCTAGCCTGCAGGTTGAATGAGGCTCGACAGAGATTCCTATCTGGCCCACAAGGGTGTTTCCTCCAAATCACACTCACTTGCCCCCATGGGGAAATCAGTAGCACACCCAACCCTTGCAGGAAGTAGAGCCTGAAAGAAGTGCCTCTCAGCTGACAGCCACTGACTTCAAGCTTCTGGCATCGACTGTGTCACTGAGCTCCCCACGCAGAATTTTGTCATCGGTCGATCAGGAGAATTTTAAAGTGCAAGAACAAAAGAGCCTTCTGGAGCACACCAAAGGTCCAGCTAGTCTAGCACCCTGTTCTCAGTGTGGCCAAACAGCTGGGAAACCAGCAAGCAGGATCCAAGCGCAAGAGCACTCTCCCCTTCCTGTGGTTTCCAGAAACTGCGATTCAGAAGCATGGCGGCCTCCAACTGTGGAGGCAGAGGATAGTCATCAAAGCTAGTAGCCATCAATAGCCCTCTCCTCCATGAATTTATCCAATTCTCTTTTAAAGCCATCCAAGTAGACATCACTGCCTCCTATGCAAGCCCCCTCTGAACTCACTATCGCATGCTCTAAGATGAGACTGACTGTTGTCCTTTCAGTCTCTCTTTCCAATTGGTCACATAAGCCTTTCTCTTCCCATTCATAGCCAAACTCTCCTGGAAGGCTCTGCTGATATACTTCCGATAACAGACACTTTCCTCACATATACACACACAGGCAACTTTTCCAGAGCTATCATGAAACTCTGGAACAGTTAGGACTCTAACACAGACCTGAGAAATCAGAGGGATGATAGTCTTTCCTGCATGGCCGCCGATCACAGGGACGTTTACACGAGCTGGATCCAAGCCCTGTGGGAGAAAGGCAGGTTTCAGCAAGAATCTGTAGTCAACATCTGCAGCAAGCTGGATGGGCTCATTGAGAAGTAGGAATTGGCACACTGTCTCTACCACAATTAGTAGCAATCATATGAACTTAAAAGGGCAGCAGACCCAACAGTTTTGCAAGTACACCAGCCCTTTAAACTTGTGCCTACCGATGGGCTGGTAGCCAGACGGGCCACAATAATACCATACATTTAAAGCACTATGACCATCATGGCTTCCCTCAAAGATTTCTGGGAGTTGTAGGGCTTTTTTGAGGTTGATGAGAATTGTTATGGAAACTCCTATTCCCCTCACAGAGCTAAACTTCCCAGTGGTTTAAAAGCCAGTCCTCTTCCAATGGAACTCTGGGAATTGTAGTCTGAGAAGAGAAATAGGGAGCCTCCTAACAACAGTCAGCAGCATTAAAAAACTACATCTGTCAGGATTCCTTGGGGGAGGTCATGCTGGCTTAAAGTGGTATCACAGTGCTTTACATATATGGTGTGAACACAACCAAAGATTGGTACATCCACTTCCAATCTGGAAATGATCTGATGCATGTTGTTATTATTATTATTAAAGTGTAAAACTGAACTGTTGAATTGAAAGGAAGGTTCTGGGCACCAATCCCCAAAATACATGTATTATGTACTTTTGCATGACGGAACATACTTTTCTTTTTTTAAAAAAAATTAAAGATATGTGCATGCTCTCTGCACCTGCAGATGAATTGTGATGATACAGAACCAATATTCCCAAGATCCTGACTTTCATTTTATGATAGGGTGGGGGGGGGTGGAGTTCCTATCCCTCATGGAACTCAGAAACACTCAAATTAGTGGGAAATGTCGGGTTAAGACTTGGGCCCTTCCAGGGTGTGATAAGAAGTGAGGCTCTAGCACCTCTGCCATTATGTCTCTCCTAATTCCCATGCCTATCTTTCCTTCCCAAAAAGAAGTGGTAAAAGGCAAAAACCTTTATAAGGTATATATTCAATTTAATTTGCAAAATGCAAATGAACTGCAGGTGGGGGCAGAAAGGAAACATCAAGGTAACTCAACACTGCAACCCTGAAAAAAAGCAGGTATTTAAAGTGCCCTGGCAGCAAAAGAGCAATGAGCACAGATTTGAAAGGCCCGATTTCTGGAAATACAGCTGAGCACTTGAACCCACAATCTGTGCAACTGAACTGCGCTCAGAGGTTCTTCGGCCACCGCTTCTTCCCAACCCTAAGAGCGGGCTAATAATATGCGGAAGATAGATCTGGAAATGTTTTGGCCTGCAGCCGAAGTGCAAAGGAGTAAATCAAAACCACATCATGGGATTTCTATTTATTATCCCTGCAACCTTATGCCAAGGTGAAGGGAGGACATGCTGTTCTGTTTCAGCGGACAGCAGCTGGCCAGAGATCCGTTTTTCTTTGGCCAAGTACAATAGGCCTTCCATGCCTTTCACAAAGTGTGCCTAGCTGGCAAAGAGATCACAGGGTGTTGAAACGTCAAGCTGCCTTCTGCTTTGTGACTGGACAGGCAGAGAACAGGGCCCGCAGAGTCTAAGGAGGTTAGGGCGTTGATCATCCTGGCAGACCTTGAGGCAGCAACCAGGCTGTTGAACGCCAAACCACCCAAGTAACAGCTAATGTGTCACCCATGGCAGGGTGTCTGCCACCCAGTCAACAGCCTGCTGGGCATGGCAGCTTGTAATTTTTATAGGTTTGATTCAGCCCTCTGTAGTTGCAGAGGAAAGATTAAAGGGTACAAGAAATCCAGCTGTTGTTCAACAATATCCAGAGGGCACCACATTGGCTGCCCCTGCTTAGGTGCAATATGATTTGCCCTCTCGACTGGCTACTTCCTCCTGCAGCTGCTACTTTCTGAACCAGGATTCTGTTCACAGTCCCTTGTTTAGATTATCAACATGCTGGAAGACAAGTCCCAAATCTGCACTCAGTTTGTAGCATTAAACACTGGCTTAAGAAAATTAAAATCCAGGTACATTTTTTACAGTGGAGCCATTTCTGGCAGGGGTGGAGGCAGCTCAAGGACTTGGGCTTATGAAAGGACAGAGCCAAAAGTTCATTTTGTAATTGGGCCTGTACCACAGACAGGAATCTGGGGAAGTCCCATCACCACAAATCCTTATGCTACAGTGAGACCTAAGGACATTAATGGAGTCCTGAATGCCAAATGTGAGCCCAGACTGCAACAACATACCTTCAGTTCAGCCACAAAAGTGTTTGCTCGGACAATGTCCAGTGTTGTGACGCCGAAAATTTTGTTGGGGTTGTATACCCCATGCTTCTTAAAGACCTCAGAAGTAATTGGGATGGTAGAATTGACCTGAAAGCAAAAAGAAAAATTCATTGCCCATTTAAATGCACAAAAGCTCTCTCTATATCAGGGGAGAAGTGAGAAAAAGGCACACACCTGTTTCCCAATCCGGCTACTGTCAGACACACTGCATTCCTTTACTCACAGGCAAAGGGAGGCTGGAATTTACTTACCGGATTTGCAATCACACAGATCATGGCTTCAGGGCAGTGCTGGGCACAAGCGGCTGCCAGGTTAGCAACAATGGTGGCATTCGTGTTGAAAAGGTCATCACGGGTCATGCCTACAGAGCACAGTGGAGAAACTTATTAGCTGCTTTCCAGTATCTATCTAACCCCCATTCAGATAAAGAGAAATCACATCATAGGTACACTTATAGGTAAGTCCCCAGCTGGGCACTACACACCAGAGGCAGGGGACCTGAGGGTTTGTGGGATGAATGCGGCCCTCCATATCTCTCTGGGCCTCAGGGCACTCCCTAGGCCATGCCTCTCTGCCCCTGCTACACACCCACCACGAGTGCCTTTGAACTGTGCTAATGCCTCTTACTTGCCTAGAAGGGCAATGGAGAGATGTGGAGACTTTTGCATGGCTGGAATGTAGTCTACCACACCAAAGCAAGAGTTGTATATCCATTGCCCTGCCCATCACTGACTGGCAGAAGGCTGCCCATGCGGGAATGCAGTCCCTGGGCTGAAAAAGAGGCTCCAGCTGTGCTGTCGACATACATGCCCCAGGAAAAGGCAGGTGCCTCCCTTGTCTGCAACACCACTGCACTTCAACCACCTGTGGTTGCCAGCATGGAACAGAGTAGGCTGAAGCACCCCCTCTGGCAGCAGCAGGCAGTGAAAATTTCGGCTCTTCCTGATCCCCTCCAGAGTGGAGGGAGGAATGACGCCCCTGGTGGCAACCTCACACTGAGTGCTCCAAGTACCTCGGAGGCCCAGTGCAATTGTGCAAGCTGGGTTGAATTTCAGGATTCAGCTGCATTGCACTGAACCACTTTGAATGCCAAACAAAGAATACCTCCACCCAAAGCTGACGAAAGAGCAGGGTCTCTCCCCAAGGCCTCACACTGATTTCCCCCTCTGGTTTAAGAAGAGGGCAGGAGCTCTTGACAAATTTAAATTAAAAGGCATGGTTGCCAGAAGTTGGCAAGTGTGTCTGTAGATGCCTGCAGCACTGGGTAGCCCATGAGCCAAGTTCTCAAGTGTCAGATGGAGACAGTGGCAGGAGGCACAACAAGCAGGTAAGTATTTCAAGGAAAAACAGACTTCACACTGCCTAAAAGGGCTCCAGCCTACCTCTCTCCTCCCCCAAACATTCTTGTAATGTGGGGATTAGAAGCTCTGAAGGTCTGCAGGAAGGAATTCAGGTCAGCAAATGTTGGACAAGGCAGCATATTATGGGGACATAGGAAACTGCCTTACACGGAGAGCTGAGTGTTATCTACACCTTGTCTAGCTCAGTCTAGCTCAGAGTTATCTACACCTTGACTAGTGGTGGCTCTCCAGGGTTTCAGGCATCGATCTCTCCCAGTCCTAGATATGCCAAGGATTGAACAATGGCCCTTCTGCAGTCAAAGAAGGTGCTCTACCACTGAGCTATGGGCCTTCCTATGGCAACTGGGAGAAGCCTGGAGAATAGAGAGGGAGGGAATTAATAAAATATTACAAGCTATTTTAAGTTTGCGGCGCTTTCTCCTCAGGCCATTCTGCTGCCAACTGCCCTGTGGGAAGACTCCCAGTTACAGTTTATGCATGCTGACGTTGTTTATTGTGGTTTCTAAAAATACAGTTTAATGTTTCCTGTAAGCTACCTCAGAAAGCAGGATATAAATAATTGTACACAATAAATAAAAATAAAATACAAGGTGTCAAGCGCTTTATTCCAGCTTCACTGAACAGCCACCAAGCGAAGACTTATGCACAGCCCTTTGAGTCTAATAGAAGCTCAAGCAGGAACTGTTTTGATCATTACAAGGGGAGGCAGAGGTACGAGTTGTCCCGGAATACTATACCTATTCCTCAGGCACAAAGTTGAGTGCCTCAACAGGGGCACCGGGAGATGCCAGGTGCACTCACCCAACAATCCCACGTGACTTGGTACTCCTTTAGAATTTCCGTAGATTCAAAGACTTACCCGGCTTTCTAGGAACACCGGCTGGAATAACAACAACTTCACAGCCCTTCAGAGACTCTGGCAACTGCTCAGGTCCTAGGAAACCTGAAGTGGAAAAAAGAGATAGAGCTGCATTTACACTTTTCTATTGGCAGATCACTCATCCAGATGAACTCAACATGCTGAATTATGTGTGTGTGCAGGAACTGAAGACACATTTAGACCACGACATGAGCGGTGCTTAGGAATTTGCTATTGATGAACCTAATTTTTTCTATTGTTTATTTTAAAAATAGCATCCTGAAGCAGTATTCCATTGCATCAAGATGCATCACCTTGCAGCTTCCAGTCAATACTTAACACATTTCTATACCACCCTTCATCTAAACAGATTTTGCCAATATAGGCAATACAGTGGTGCCCCGCAAGACGAAAATAATCTGTTCTGCGGGAGCCTTCGTCTTGCAGGGATTTTCATCTTGCGGAGCTCCGCTATTAGCCGATCAGCTGATAAGCGGTAAAACAGCTGATAAGCGGCTTTTAGCGCTTAGCGGATTAGCGGATAAGCGACAATTTAGAGATAAGGAGCTTAGCGCCTTTCAGAAAAGGCAAAAAAAAAAAGGGAGACCACGGAAAAAAATTCGTTTTGCGAGTAAGCCCCATAGAAAAAAACGTCTTGCGAAGCAGAAAAATGTCGGAAAGCCCTTTCGTCTTGCGGGTTTTTTGTTTAGCGGGGCATTCGTCTAGCGGGGTACCACTGTACATTAACTAAAACTCAACACATCATTTATAATTAAAACTTAAGACAACGCACACTAACATCAGCAATCAACATTGAAATATTCACCCTGAAGATTACACAAATTAAAATATCTAGATAAGATGAAGGTTAAGACATTTTTATTTAAGACATGGGCAGGCCAAGATGCTTCTTCAGGTAAGTGGGTTCCAAACCGTTTATGGCTTTATTAACAGCACTATGCACTGATCCTCAATGGGGCACAAATATAGGCAGATTAAGAGCTTCATGGAGCAGCAGCAGATAGCATGTCAAGCAAGCTAGCCAGACAAGTTCACTTACTCAAATTGGGAAGGCACATTCAGACGGGGTGGGATGGGGGTGGAATCTACAAACAGCTCTGAGCTGAGCAAGCTCAAGCACCAACCAACAGAAGCCTCTCCATAAGCTTTATATCATTTTTAATTAAACCTGCAGTTGAGTGTGACTGAAGCTTTGTCCTTCTCAACACAGAGATAGGGTTACTGTGGAGGACAAACAAAGGGCCACCCTTTGCTGCTTGCTCAATTAAGAGTGTGGGATACTGCAAATTGGAATGTGTTTCTCTCTAGGCAACCTTCCAACAGGGAAAGAGGAACTCATGGAGAGATTCATAGCCACTGCAGCCGCACACACACAAACTTGCATTTCTTACAATATCCTCCAATAATAAGAGGGCAGAGGTAGATCAGAAGAGGTAGATAAGCAGAGATTCTCTGTCACTGTAGTTCCACCTCCCACCAACATGATTCATGGTGGGAAATGGAAGGATGAGGCCAAACCATTCTGCTAACAGCCACAACACAAAAAAAGAACCACCCTGCTCTCCTTTGTTCTACACTCCAGAGCATTCATGGGTTTGCACTTTAGCCCACAGATATGCCTTTGCAATAAACACAAATCACACTGATGCCACATCACCAGCCCTGAACACCCTTTGCCCAACCGCAATTATGACAAGCATCTCCACCTTTTCCAAAGCATGGAAGAACAGGAACTTTTTCAAGACCTCACACACACTTTTCCACTGGGCAAGTACGTTTATAGGACGCCTGTAGTGGTAGGTAGCCCAAAACTTTTCTAGTTTTTTCAGCACAGCAACCAGCCCATTCTGCAAACAATTTGACTCTGTGTGCAAAGCTCTGAAAAACCTTGTGGAGATAGATTAGATCTACCATATTTGTCTGCCTTTGGATGACACAATAAGCAGCAAAATGACACAACCCAAAACAGAAGCAAATGTTTCTTAATCCCTTTCTACAGCCACACCAGAGAAGTGCCCAAGCCAATGGCTCACTGCAGCTCATTCTTGCAATGCTAAACTATGGTTTAGTGTAGGGGTGGGGAACATTTCTCAGCCTAAAGTCCATATTTGGTCCTACCTGGCTGTGCTCACCTGGGTACTGGGTGCAGCACCAGGGCAGACTTGAGGGTTGGGGAAGGGAAGTTGCTGTATATAGAAATACTCTTCCCCTCCAGGCTCTCTGTCCGGTTTTGCCAGGTGGTGAGAATCTAAAGTGTGTATTCCTTGCATTGGGCAATATGCTGATGACACACAGCTCTACTTCTCCTTTATATGGCGGTGGATGTGCTGTTGTCTTGCTTCAGTAATGGACTGGATGAGAGCCAACAAACTGAAGCTCAATCCAGATAAGACTGAGGCACAGTTAGTGGGTGGTTCCCTAGACTGGATGGATGGAAGGTTAGCTATGAATCAGAGGTGGGAACCCAGGATCCTCTAGTTGCTGCTGTACTACAAAGTCCCATCAATTTCTGACCACTGGCCATAGTGGCTATGGCACTGGGAGTCCAAGTTAATCCATATCTGGTGGGCCACAGGTTCCCTGCTCCTGTTATGAATGATTATTATAATCATTTAGAGAAAGCAATGGACTGGATAATCTGAAGCTGAATCTGGATAAGACTGAAACACGGTTAGTGGGTGGTTCCCTGGACTGGATGTACCCGCATAGGGGTACTTCTGAATCCATCAATGTTGCTTGAGGCTCAGGTGGCACGAAGCGCCTTGTCAGCTTCGGCTAGTGGCCCAGCTCACTCTAGTTCTGGGGAACACATATCCATTATGGGTTCTTACAACCAACTACATCTATAAATGTTGTGGATTAGGAGCACACAAATTACATATGAACACAAAGCACTAGGCCAGAAGTTTAACCGGCAACTCATACCTTTCACTTCAGCTCTCGTTTCGATGTGGCTGAGGTCAGCTGCTACACCAGGAGTGTGGGCGATATCATAGAGGTTGAGGCGACTGATTAAGGGGCTGTTCTTCAGTAGGAGAGAGAGAGGTTGGCCAATCCCACCAGAAGCACCAAGTACGGCCACTTTAGCATTGTTCTAAGAGCAGGCAAAGAGAAGAAAATGATTTAAAATGGAATATTTTCATGCGCTAACCAGAAGTGGTCAAGTGATGCTCTTGTGCAGAGCTTCCCAAAGCTTTACATGGTCACATCACAGCCTTCATCATAACACGAAGAACATCTGAAGTTTGCATGACAGACTGGATGCCCTGCGCTGGCTGTAGTGCAAACCTTATGGAGGGTACCAGATTGGCAAATGCTGCCATATAGCATAAGTCCAAATCTTGCTTCATCACCCAACAGTTCCTGCCTCACTTCTGGAAACACAAAACAGCACCCCGGTTGCCCCAAACACCAGAGGTCTAAGTATTTGCCCCATCCAAGGAAGAGTTTTTGAACATGCACCAGAGATCAGTATACAAATTACTTTATATGTTTATGGCAATAGCCAAACAAATTGGTATTCTCTGGTTAGAATTTGTAACCTTCCTGGAACTAAAGATCTCAAATTTGAAAGAGCACCCTATATCCTATACAGGAGTTTCTGTAAAAAAAAATCAGCAGCTTACTAAATCAAATCCTTCCTTAAACCCCACTTTTTCAGCACAGACTCTGGCTTGGCTGGAAAGTGAGCACCAAACCCTTCTCCTTCATTTCTTTAAGAATTTCCCACTATATATTAGTAGTAATTGATTAGGGACGATAGGAGACTTGTAAGCAGCTTTGCTGATAGACAAGAGGGACTTCTATCCTCTGGCCAAGGAGAAGTTAAGCCACTGCCAAGTTCTCCAATTACTTCCATGGCAGACTGATGCCGCTGACAGTGCAGTTTTGAAAGAAGGGAACTGCCAACACTACTGAACCAAGCAAAGGTGATCCCAATGCCTGCGTTACAGGTGGCTAATAGCCCAAGGAGGAGGAAAAGGAAAAACATTGAGGATAATATTGGCTGAACTGCTTCCCCTGCCTTTGGAGGCACTCTGACTTTGACCTCAGGGCTTTGAGACTCAAAATGGAGGATTTTTCAAGGTCAACAGGGACAAGAGGATTCACAGGCCAGATTAACAAACTGGATAACTTTCTCAGGGCTTGTATTAACAATTGACAAGAAACAGAATAAAGCTGCCTGCCAAGTCACACATTTTATTCCTTATGTGGAATGCTCTGGTGAACCGAAAGCCCTGTCTCATCAAGCCAGCTCACTGCACCCACAAAAGCTCTTGTCAAAATAAGCTAGTTAGATCAAGGATGGGCAACCTGCACCCCTGGCGTGTGTGTGTGTGTGTGTGTGTGTGTGTGCGCGCGCGCACAGGCAAGGAAGGAAAAATGAAGGGGAGAGAAATAGAAAGAAGGGTTGGCACACAGTCCTTCCCCCATAGGTTGTCCCGTGGGAATGTAGCCTCTCCCCTGCCCAAAGTAAATGCTTAAAGTGACACAGTCACTGCCTTTCACCTCCAAAGATCTGTGCATACTTTAATCCCCTATTCTCCACTATTACTTCTTGAGTCCAGAAGACGGGAGGGGGAATTTCAGTTTGAACAAGCCAACCAGACAAATAAAGCTGATGTGTATTTTAATCCATAACATTAACTTAGAATACAATTTTAAACTTTTGATATTATGCATTTTGCTTTTTATAAACTTGTATTTTAAATATTATGGTTGACAATTTTAATGTGCATCTTATATTGGTTGCAAACCACTGAGAGATTTAATTTTTAGTTAAGCAGTATACAATTTTCGCTAAATAATTCAAAAAAAGTGGCTCCAGTTTTTTTAGAATATTTGGGCTTGCCCAGAAAGGTTGAGCGTTTTCAGGTTACGCTCTGCGACGACCCGGAAGTAATGGAACACGTTACTTCCAGGTTTTGCTACTCGCGCATGCGCAGACGTTCAAAATTATGTCATGTGCATGCGCAGAAGCAGCGAATCGCAACCCACGCACACGCAGGTTGCATTTTACTCAGGATGCAAACGGGGCTCCAGAACGGATCCCATTCGCATCCAGAGGTACCACTGTAATTGTACAGTTGGAAGGGACCCTGAGGATCCTCTGATCCAGCAATGTGGGAATCTCAACTAAAGCATCCATGACAGATGGTCAACCAACCTCTGCTTAAAAAACCTTCAATGAAGGAGAGCCACCATCTTCATAGGAAGTCCATTCTCTTGTCAAACAGCTTTGAGTTCAAAGAGTTGCTAGACTTTTCCACAGCTCTGGCCACTGACCCATCCACAAGGGTAAAATATAGCCAGCTGCAACACAGCTCTTTGCTACATAGAACTGCCTTCATCCACAGCAGTTCCACCAGGCTACATCTGTGGGAAGCAAGGCAGCAATCCCACCACCACCACGTGTGCCTGGAACCAGCTGCAATCTGGCTCCTGCCCCTCCTAGACCTGTATCATGCCATGTCTGGGGCTGACGGGGAGTTTTAGTCCAAAACACCTGGACAGAAGCAGGTTGGAGAAAGATGACTCCCCTAAAGACACAAGCAGGGCAGCACAACAATAACGTTCCACCAATTGGCTAAAACATTCAAGGAAGCACTCCTGTGCAGTTTTTTTAGTACCGGTTCCACTGAAAATTCTGGACATCTCTAGCATTTGTGCTTCTTTGTTTTTTTACTGGATTATTGCACTGATTTTATCCTATTAACTGTCTTGCTATTTTATAATGAAAGTCTGGCTACAAATCTTTGAATAAATAGAATTAAGCAGAGCAAATGGGGAAAGTTGACAAAAAGTAACAGGCACGAGCAAAAGCCCTGCAAGTTTAAGGCCAGCAGTGAACTGAAGAGTAACAGATTCTGTCTCCCCCCTCGCCCCCTCTGCAAAACCCAGGAATTTGAGGCCACTGATATTGCAGAGCTTTCTGCAGTGAACACAGATGATTCAGAAGGGAGTGTTCTTGCCCCAGTGGGAAGTAGCGGCAATTGTGCAAGAACAGGAGAGCCCCAACCCTGGAAAGAAATGAGCAGAAATGTTACCGTTAATAGGTGGGAGTTGCAAAAGGCCCTGACTAGGAAGGGTGAAAGGTCTGTAAAGTAGCCAGGATGAGGGATGTCGCAAGACATTTGTACAAATTAAATGCGAGGCCTGAACTTGTTAATGAAGTGCTTTCCTGGCAAACAACCAAGAAGCAGAGCACTAATGAGGAACAAAGCCTAAAAAAGGTAATAGGATGAGAGTCCTTGTGTTATTCTGAGAGGCGCATCAAGCTAAAAGGAACTGGTGCAGACAATGCCATGAAACTTTATTTATTGACCACAAGGTCATTTGCCATCAGGAACCTGCGCCTCCACCAACACACACCTCCAAGTCTTGCTGCTTCCATCCTGTACCCCCAACAAATTGAGACTCATTTCCTCAGCAAACCTTCCAACCATGCTAGCCTGACTTGTGCTCCTCCATCACTAGTCTTCCCATCCCATTCTGGCACTGCCAATACAAGTTCCTCCACATCTCTTTTTCAATCTAGCCTCTGCTCAGTCATCTGCAAAAGGGTCATGCCATTCCTACCATCTGAATGGGACTTAAAATACAGTATTAGCCCAAATCTTTACCTGGAACTGGCTTTTCACACCTTCTTGGGCTAACAGGCAGCTATTTACACTAAGCAATTTACTGAAGATCCTTCCAGTGGACTTTTAACAAGTAGTTCTTTCCCCCCACTCCAAAAGCACAGTCCTCCATTCACAATAGAATTTACTCACCAAGACTTCTAGAGCCTTAGTCAAGAGACTGGACAGATCAATTAAAAAACATTTTGGTCAACAGCCAACATTTGTCAGAGACCACAGATTCCTTCTGGAAGTAAAATTTATTTATTGCATTTATATCCCACCCTTTTTCTCCTATATTGTTCTCCCTTTCTCAATTTAATTCCCACAAGTCTGTAAGGTAGGTTAAGCCGAGAGGCAGTGACTGGCCCAAGGTCATGGCTTCATGGCTGTGGAGATTTGAACCCTGGTCTCTCCCAGGTCCTGGTCTGACACTCTAACCACTACACCACACTGACTCTTGGTGTGAATAAATAAAAGGAATTAAAACGAATTACTTTAAAATGAATAAAGAAGACTACCACATTTATCAAGGGGATGACCAAAATAAGACAAAATGTTTTAATTATAATGGTCTCATCCAGGACACACAGCTGTTTTTTATGCAACTTTTCTCCTTGCGGAGAGACACAATCAAGTAATAGCAAAGACTGCAAAATTCCCACCAGCTGCTATTTAAAATAAGGAGCACCCATGGTGCTCTCTGAATCTTACCTTTGTATAATTCTTATTCTAAAAGCGTTACCCCGTTCAGTTGTGTTTGTATATGCCAAATGCATTTCATATAAAAGCTGCAATGACTACGAGCTGCAGCAAATAAATGCATATTAAGACAAAATGCATCAGCTGCATATGCAGATGAATGGATTACACCTCCACTCAACATTAGGAAGTTTCTCTATCATCTGCAAGTGTATGTGACTGAATGAATTAACCAACCCAGAGGGGAAAGATGAAGTCAGCTATAACCTCCAACGCTGAGCCAGTGTGGTGTTAAAGACCTGGGGGAGTCCAGCCCCTGCAGGAAGCTCTCTGGGTGACCTTGAGGGCCAGTCACTGCCTCCAAGCCTAACCTACCTCACAGGGTTGTTGTGAGGATGAAATGGAGAGGGAGGAGAACCATGTGCACCACCTCGAGCTCCTTGGATTAAAATGCAACAGAGTGATAATAAAAATAATCAAGTGGGCAACAGCCGACCAGCCCCCGTAACCACGCGGGCTGCAGCGCCACCGAAACCTGGCTGCCTTGCACAGCGCCGAGCACAGAACACCCCAGACGCATGCGCACTATCTCATTCAAGCAGGCCCAAGCCACGGCTACTCGCTACCGCCGCTCTCTCGTCTCACGTCAGGTAACCCTCGCGGGCCCCCGTCGCCTCCCCGCTTCAACTACCTGGGAGGAGGTGGCGAACCCTCTGCGGAGCGCGGCGGAGGCGGGCCGGGTAAGGCGGGAGAACATGGTCGTCGGCTGCGAACGGCGTGGGAAGAGTCGGCGGCTTCTTTCTCCTTCGGGAACGACCTCCAGGCAGCGAGGGCACCGCGAGACTTCGCCGTCGTTGTCTCGCGAGAGCTCGGTCTCTTGCCGCTTTGGGCTTTCCGTTTCCACGCTCGCCGCGCCCACCCCGTTTAAGCCCCTCTCGCGTTTTCTCGCGATGTTTTTGCACACTGCCTCGCAAGCTATGTACCTGTCTGGGAATTTGATTCATTTTTATATATTTTTTTAAAAATAATATTTTTACCCATTTTATATATGTGTTAATATAGTATTCAAAAATACATTTTGGCGGTGGTGGAAGAATCTTACACACATCCACACACACCTACCTACAGTGAGTTGCAAACTCAGAGTAAATCCATTTAAATTAATGGATTTAAATGTGGATGCAATTCTAATCCTATTTTCATGGAAGTAACGCCCCACTGAATGGGACTCATTTCTGCATATACTGTACATTGATTGGGAATGCACTGTAAAATCATGTCCCTTAATTTGGATTGGTTTAAGTCTGAGTCTGGCGAGCACTGGATAGACAAAGGCTTTATTTCAAAGACCTGTAACTTTCAAATTTTCATTTATCCATTTTAAAGAGCGATTGGCCGCCTTTTTAAACGTTAATGCTGATTTAAACCCTGGGTGTCATTTACACAAAGACAGAAAACTTCATGTTAACAATAACCTGTAAACACTAAAAATTATTTAAATTATTCCGTGAAGTTGCCCAGTAGAGAAAGGGGGGAAAATATCCCTAATAAAATACAATTGAAGATTGAGACCTTATATTATTTTTTCTGTGCAGATACAGCGAAGGGGCATAAAGCCAATATACAGAATACATATCAGTTCTTGAGAATGTCAGTTTATTTTTCCTTGGCCTTTAAACTATCCTGAGAGTAGAGCAATGGTGAAGGGGATGAATGGAGACGAAGCTAATTTTCTTTAAAAAAAAACAACAACCCAATCCTTTTGACATTTTAAACCGATAAAATTTACTTTTGATGTCCTACGAATAGAACAGAGCAAGCTACGGGGTGTGGGGGGGGGGGGATAGGGTTTTTTTGCAACTCTCGCGAGAGTTTGTTGCGTCCAGGACCCCGTGTCCTATGGGCAGACGTTGCGCCGACGTATCGCGATAATCAGCGAGCGTGAGAAGACGGCAATGGCGTCAGGCCTAGGGTACCGTGAAGCCTCGCTCCACAGCAACAGCAAGAGCGAGACGATGGGCCTAACGAGAGTGAGGGAAGGGCGTGGGGCGGTGAGCCGAGCCGATAACGAAGAGATAGAGCCTGGTGTCCCGCTCGCACGTCGATGGGACGCACTACCTATCCAGTCACTACGAGAGGTGGGCGTGGCCTCCGTTACTATGACGTCGCAGCCGCCGGCATTGTGGAATACAAGGTACCATGGTTACCGTGGCAACAGTTGACAAACGCACCATGGCAACGGGAGCCACAGGTGTCATAGCAACGGGAACCTGAGGCCACGCAGGTTGGTGGGCTTCCATCATACATCATCATGCTGTGATGATGATAATAATTCAGTCATCAGTAATAACAATTATTAGTATCATTATTTGTTTTCATGAATTGGATTGATTGATATTTGAGGAACATTTCCTTGTTTCATTTTTTAAATAATTGCAGCAGTTTGTGATGCAAGATGGAGTATATATTTCTTACGCAAAGCGACTAAATGGTCACCATCTGCCTGTTGTGGTCTGGTCTCGCCTTATTTTTCAGAAGCATACAGTTAAAATCTTGCTGTTGCAGCGATAACCCATCTTTCCTTAAAGGGTGATTTGCAGGCTTCGTCCCATTGCACCCTTGCATCACTCCTGCAGTGGGCAGGTCCAATGGGCATGATTATTTTATTTTTTTCATTGCATTTGTATCGCAGCTTTTTCTCCCCAAACTGCTCAAGTTGGCATACATAGTTTCTTCCCCCCATTTTATCTTCACAACAATGATGTGAGCTGGGTTAGGCTGTGTGAGGCAGTGGCTGGCCCAAAGTCATGGCTGATTGAGGATTTGAACCCTGGTGCTGCAAGTCCTAGCCTGACACTGTAACCGCTACACTACACTGACTCAATTGATTTCAGTGAGTATATTCTTAACTAGATACAACCATGAACCTCCAGAGACAGAGAGCGAGTCACCCTGTCCTGGAGTTTCCAACAACTGGTATTCAGAAGCGTTACCACCTCTGACTGTGGAGGCAGAACATAGGCATTGTGGCTAGTAGCCATTGATAGTCTACTCCATGAATTGGTTCAATCCTTTTTTAAAGCCATCCAAGTTGGGGGCCATCACTGCTTCCTGTGGAAATGAGTGCCAGAGTTTAACTAGGAACTGCATATCTCTATATGCATCTGTATTACCAGTATTCATTTTATATTGTTGTTAGCATCCCTCTGTCTTTAGTGACAATGGAGGATAAGATGCTGGACTAGATGAGCCATAAGAAGAGCCATCCAGCAGGCTCTTCTTATGTTTTTAATTCATTAAAGGTGGTGTGATTTCTATAACTAGATGGAAGCCCTGGTTAACAATCCACATTTTCTCTTTGCTTTTTCAGTCGAACAGTATCCAGACACCCAGATTCCTGCACAGAACAAACTACCTGGATTTCCAGACTGCAAGCTGAGATATGAAGAGGCCTTTTTCTGTTTGTGGATGAACTACCTGAATGTGAAGTAGCCTACTTACAGGAGTTCAGTTTTTTGAAAATACAGTTGTGTCCTCAGTGTTGAATCATTCTTGTCTAGCACCATGGCTGGGGTGGCATTGTGTGAACCAACAGAACTGTATAATATGTTGAACCAGTCCACAAAAATCTCTAGACTAGCAGAACCAAACTATCTCTGTTTAATGGGTAAGTTACGTTCTTTCATACTTACTGATTATGTCTTCTATTTCTGTTCATTGAACATTTATGTGACTTCTATTATTTGTGACTCTGATATATTTTCTGTCTTATGTATTTTGTATAAATACTTGTTAGCACATTATTAGCTGTGTTGCTTGTGGTTGTTCAGAGTTTGCCTCTCCCATTGGCATCAGTTGGACTTCCTGTCACATCATCATTAACCACCCTGTAGCTTGCAAATGACATTATACATACACTTAATCCTTACAGTAAGATATCATTAATAAAAAGCCCATTGACCTGCACCTGTTTCCTCAGCTGCAAAATGAGTATTTTTCTCCACCCTACAGAAGCATGTCAAGGGTTTCTTGACTTCCTCCTGTTTCCAAATGGTGAGAAATGAAATTGCTTAAACAATTGAAGGCTGCCCTGAGGCCCAGGAATGCATCCTCACTGCATGCCTCCTTGATTTTCACTTTTGTGATTCTGCTCCTACTTCCATCAGGACTCTGCTGGCAGTGGGTGTAAGAATATAACGAGGGCTTCACTGAAAGAGATGCAAGTTCCATCTAGTCTGCAGTGACCAAGCAGATTGACCTGCCACAGAATGTAGAGATGCTACATAGCCATCAAAACCACCAGCCTTGTAAAGGCTTGAACCCCATATTCTATGGGGCTTTGTCATTCTGCTGCCTGTGCATCAGGTGTCCCTTCCAATTGCAGACCTGCAACAGGATTACTTGCCCCAGCTAAGGCCAGAGTAGTGACTCAGGCAGAAACACAGGGCAAGGGGGAATTCTTACCCTTTCACAGAAGTAAATCACATTGTTTTAAAGATAAACAGTTCCTGTAGAGTAGAAATGAAGAGAATGCAGAAGCGTTTGAAAAAATAGCAAAGGCGGAATCAAATTTCTCATTGTTTTCAGTTCAGTCATTTGCTTTCCTTGTGTCTTTATTTTCTGTTGCATTGTTTTCAGATGCTCGTACGAGGAGGGAGTACAATGAAAGCCACTTGATGACAGCGATACGAGTCAGAAAGGCGAGTAACATTTTGGGGTGTCTTGGTTGTTTGTTTGCAGCCACCTCCTGTTGTTGGACAGACCCTAGGTGAAGCATTAGAGTCTCCCCTGCCGGAGCCCTTTCACTGTGGGGCAAAGGTTGGCGGAAGCAATTAAACCATTAAAATAAAATAAATCCATGTTATATATGTTGGTGCAATAGATCATTGGATTCTGAGATCCAAATTTCTTTTTGATGAGAGAAACCCTGCAGAGATTTAACATCACAAAATATGTAGTAAAGTATGGAAATGCAGACTGTAAAACCTTTAAAATATGCTCTTTCAAGTGAGTTCCAAAATGTCCCCTGAAAATATCTTTTTCCAAAGGTTCCCTCTTCCTCCAGCATAAGCGAAGACCACAAATGGTTTATGTTCATGTGCTTCAGAAAAGTTGCACAGGCAGTAAAACTTAGGTTAGTTACAAAGTTGTCAAAGTTCCTAGATTATTGGTATATGAACTCAAGAATGACTGATGAGAGCCATGTGCTTGAGCTGGAGCAACCAGCTCAAACCTCTTCACACACTGAGCTTCCCAGGTGGACTAGAGGCGAACAAAGGCTTGACTACCTTATTTCTCCCAAGGTGACATAGCTAAGTCTGGCAGAACATCTTGCTGCATGGTATTATTCCCTTCATGCATTAATTGGACTTAAGCATGTTGGTTATAAGAGGCTGGTTATTTCACAATACAAGTAGCACATTTAAAATCCAACTAAAGCTATAATCATCGGCACAGTGGGACTTAATTATGAGTAAATATGCATCCGATTGTGCTGTTTCACTGTACCATGAGACTTGCCTGGCTCTCACATCAATATCTGTTCAGTGCCAGGTTAAGACATGCCTCAGAGCTAACTCCCAGAGGCCACATGCCAGCAGGAAATGGAACCAGAGAGGAAAGTGGGTGGAGATGTAAATTTTACCTTTATGCAATCAGTTTGACTCTCGTGTGCTGCCCCTCCATTCTCCAACCAAGCAAGCAATAAGCATTGTCAAGATTCCCGCCAGGCAAAAACACTCAAGGAGAGTACAAAGTAGGGCCGGTGTGGGGCATGGCCTGGGGAATAGAGAGGAGGAGTTTTAGCCTGTGGAGAGTCCCAAGGGCCAATTAGAAAAGTCTAGAGACCACATTTGGCCCCCAATTCTGAGATTTTCAGACAAGGCTTTTCAGACAATCGGGTGTAATGCATTATTTGTTTAAGGCAGGGGACGGATATTTGTTTTAGCGTTAAACTTGCTGGCTTCTTTTCTTTAATTATTTATGTAAAGTTGGTTGCTGAGAGACTTTTGGAGCAGGCGACATAAATTGAACAAAGAATGCTAATGGTAACAAAACAACAGAAAGGTAATTGAAAGGGTCTCTGTGCCTACAGTTCCATTGATGCGAAAGGTACAAGATTTGACCTGGGCCTAAGAGGTAACAGGGCTCCAAGCACACACGTCTTTCAGAATGCAGGTATCTTTCATGCAACACAGTAAGAAGTATATTCCTTTTCACAAAGTCATTAATCCAGCCCCCCACCCTTCTTTCTTTCTAAAGAATGCATTGGGCAAATTCATAGTTCCTCCGTCCGTCAATCTGGAGTGCGTTCGATACTGCGTGGTATACGACGGCAAATCTACCTCGGTGGATGCTGCTTATGACATAGATTATGATTTGTATGAAGTGGATAAAGAACTAACCCGTAAGTCTTCCTCTTTCTGCTGCAGGTTGCGCAGCCTTGCTGTTTTGATCTCATAATCCTAGCTCACGCAAGAGCGAAGCTTAAAAAGGGCTGGGACACCTCTTGAAGTAAAAGCTCTTAATAATCTGTTACAAATTTTCTCATTTCTTTCTCCTCCACCCAGCATATGACATGGGAGAGGACATCAACAAATTAAGAACCAAGCCATCTTCTGAGGAGAGTAAGTTCTATCTGTAATCACGATGGTGGCACTCTAGAGGTTGTTAAGACAAGCCTGGGAGCTACGAGCAAAACAGGCAGACACTGTGTCGAGCCAAAGGGTCTGGTTTTGAAGTGTCCTCCTCACTGCACTTGGTGTGAACAAAACACATTATTGAGATCTGAGGGCAAAAGAAAGTGGCTCTGCAGGTTTTGATCAAAAAGCCCCCTGTGGATGTCAGCATGGATGGGCGGTTAGTTAGTTGGCAGAGCACCTGATTTGGATGCAGAAGGTCCCAGGTTCAATTCCAGGCATATCCAGGGTGGGGCTGGGGAAAGACTCCTGCCTGAACTCCTGGCGAGCCACTGCTGGTCATGGTAGACCAGGGTTTCCCAAACTTGGGTCTTCAGCTGCTTTTGGACTACAGTGGTACCTTGGTTCTCAAACACCTTGGTACTCAAATGCCTTGGTTCCCAAACACCGAAAACCCGGAAGTAAGTGTTCTGGTTTTCAAACGTTTTTCGGAAGCCAAATGTCTGATGCAGCTGTCGGCTATTGTTTCCGGGGAGCCTCCACCAATCAGAAGCTGTGTCAAACAGACTTCTGGAATGGATTAAGTTTGGCGCTTTTGTTTTTGCTGTTTATTTTGCGTATGTGCTTTTGAGGCTTTTTTGGTTAATCTGTTTTTGTCACTGTGTGGAACCTAGTTCAGCAACTGATGGATGGATGGATGGATTGATTGATTGTGTGACTGTGGAAATAGATAAAAGCCCCCCATCCAAACAATGACTATCATCAGTGCAGGTAAGAAATTATTATTATTATTTAAATCATCTACAAGACTGTCTTATTTATTTTATAGTGTAGGACATTGATTATTGCTTTCATTTTATGAATCAATGGTCTCGTTAGATAGTAAAATTCATGTTAAATTGCTGTTTTGGGGGTTGTTTTTAAAAGTCTGGAATGGATTAATCCATTTTTCATTACTTTCTATGTGAAAGAGCACCTTGGTTTTGGAACAGACTTCCTGAATTGATTAAGTTTGAGAACCGAGGTACCACTATACAGTTCCCATCATGACTGACAGTTGGTCCTGCTAGCTAGGGATGATGGGAGTTGTAGTGCAACAACAGCTGGAGACCCAAGTTTGGGAAACCGTGGTGTAGACAGTACTCAGCTAGGTTGACACAGCTTCCTATGTCTCTATGTGATATCACCAGACACACTACAACACTCCAGGGGAGGGTGTATATGGGAAGAGGCATGCCTTCAGAGGCAGGTCATCTTGAACGGTGGGAGGAAAAGGTAACAGAGATTGTCATCAGACTGTTTTGAACGGTGGGCTAAAATGTAATGGGAGAAATGCAATCGATAGCAAATCCAATGGTTCCGCTGGTGGCAAGGCCAGAAGCGGGTGCCTCTGGAGTGCTTGTCTTTTTAAACACATGCCTCTCACAATTTATCTAGATGCCCCTGTGGGATCCGCAGCTCGCTGTGCCAGGATTATGCAGCGGTTCACCAGTTACCCAGTCCTGGTCCTGAGGGGCGGGTACGAATTGTTCACAGCGACTTACCATTACCTGCGGACCCAGAAGATATTCTGGATGCCTCAGGTGAGAGGGAGACTTCAGAGAGAAGGCTTTCAACTTCTTAATGAGGTTGTTGCCATCTCCTCCTCAGGTTGGGCTGCTGCTCTCAGCGTGCATATTTTTGGCAGGGTATGGGGTGTTGGCATACCTTGAGTGCATGCCCCCCTTTTTATTGGACCTTCAGACCAGGGTGGGGGGGCCGCATTCCTTAAAGCGCAACCTTCCCTGGACCACGTGGCAGTGGGCAGGTCCAGAGGCAAGAGTGGGCAGATCAGTGAATGTATAGTTTATCTTTGTGCTGTAGGCTGGTTTCTACATAAGCTCACTCCCCCTCTACCCTCCAGTCATTCGAGGTGTTATCAGAGCTCAGGGATTCCTTCCAGCTGGGCCAAAAAACCCAGGTGTGAAGCTCCACCAATGAGGATGGCCTGGGGAGAGTTCCAAGTGCCAGATAGAGTAGCTGTCAGGAGCCGGCGAAACACCAGTGTCAGTGAAGTTAACTTTTCATTCAAAGAAACCCAAACAGCACAGGCCTAGTGATCCTAGCAATTCATCCCAGTAGGTCTTGCCCTAATGAGGCAATTGCAAGGACTAAAGGACCCCTGCTTTCCACTGTTCTCCAAGATTCCTCTTCCAGGTCCATCCCAAGCAACCTGAGGCTCCTTCATCATGTCTCTCTTTGCTTCACCCTCTTAATTCCTCTCTGTGTTATGGGAGACCAGGGGAGAGAGGAGCTTCTTGCAGGAGGAGTGGGGGACTGTCTGGATTCTTCAGCAGCCTACTTCATCTCTTGTCTCCTGGCTCCCCCTCCATCTCCTGCCTCTGATCCTGGAGTGCTCTCTTCCCCAGCCCTTTCCTGCTCACTAAACTCTGTTGCCTCTTCAGACATCATGTCTGCCTTATAGTCACTTCTTGCTGATCTAGAGTTGCCATATTTCGAAAAGTGAAAATCCGGACAAAAAAGTTGCTGAGCTCTTGCTGACATGGGTTGCCAAACGTCTGGATTTTCCCGGACATGTTGGCAATTTCCACCCGGACACTGTTTCTGGCTTCAGTGTTCCGGCTGTGTCCGGGAAAATCAGGACGTATGGCAACCCTATGCTGATCCCTTAGCCAGGTGCCTGAAGAGGAAACCAGGCTGGCAGTCCTTGAACTTCTTTGCCTCCAGAGAAGCTCAGGAGACCCATCCTCCCCTGGTCCACTCATTATTTCTGCATGTTCTAGGCCACTCTCCACAACTCACCTAGGCCTTATTCACAACATTTGGCTTCCCCCAAAGAATCCTGGGAGCTGTAGTATGTTGAGGGTGCTAAGAGTTGTTCGGAGGCCCCTGTTCTCCTCACAGAGCTAAAATTCTCAGAGGGAAGCTTGTTAAACCACTCTAAGAATACTTTCGGGATCAACCCTATTATTGTGGATATAATGTGTTTTAACTGTTTTTAAATCTGAACATGCCATGGTCCCGCTGGTGATGGGCAAGTCATAAATATGAAGATGCTGCTGCTGATTATGATCTTTCCTTCCCTTAAAGGAGCTAGAGGCCTTTAAGCCCTACCCAGTGGAGATCCTGCCTGCTCGCTTGTACATGGGAACTTATGCCCAGGCCTGTGACAGCCAAATACAGAAGGATCTGAAAATCAAAGCCCATCTCAATGTCTGCGAAGAAGCCGGCACATTGTAAGTTCCAGTGACAACCGACTGAGCACTAGTTGGCTGTCTGTTCTTTTCCAGGCTTGCAAGGAAGGCCACAAAAGTTACACGCCCATAAATAATCTTTAGGCCAGAGTTGTGTTTAAAAGTTAAGGCAGTGGTTCCCAAACCTTTTTGGGTCTCCACCCCCTTGGTCTCCAAAACTCATCCCCACTGCTCACTACCCTTAAAAAAGCATTGCAGCGGTTTGCACAACCCACGAAGGAATATAATAAGACAATACAATTCAAAACAGTAATAATTAATTACATATTTATTCAAAATCCAATTAATTTTTGCTTAATTCAACAAAATGGATGAACTTGCCTATGGAGAGTACTAATTAATTAGTGAACCTATTAGGTATGTACCTTAATGTTATACTTTTGGCAGTGCTTTTTTCTTAAAAATGTTTAGGGGTACTCTCATTTACCTACTCATATTTAAATACTACCCCTCAATGAGGCCAAACTTAGATTCACAAAATGTTTGGTGGTATACATACCCCTGTGTCCCCCCCAGAAAAAAGCACTGCATTTTGTAACTGAGAATCCAATAGCATGTACTACTGAAAAAGGGCAAACTTGATCCAGTGGTGCCAGCTTTTCAAAGCCTGATAGTCATTCGTACCTCCAGCGCCCTCCTGCTGCCCCCTTGCCTAATGATGATGATGGTGATTTATTATATGTATGCTGCCCATCTGATTGGGTTGCCCCAGCCACGCTGGGCAGCTTCCAACAAATTATAAAACCACAGTAAAACATCAAACATTAAAAACTTCCCTATGCAGGATTGCCTTCAGATGTCTTCTGAAAGTCAAATTGTTGTTTAGCTGTTTGACGTCGGCTGGGAGGGCATTCCACAGGGTGGGTACGACTACCCAGAAGGCCCTTTGCCTGCTTCCCTGTAACCTCACTTTGCGCAAAGAGGGAACCGCCAGAAGGCCCTTGGAGGAGGACCTCAGTGTCTGGGCTGAATGAAGCTGGTGGAGACACTGCCTCTTAGTGCCCCCTCCCAGAATCTCACTGTCCCTTGGGATACCACCCGTTTTGGGAGCCGCTGGGTTGGAATGTTGAGCTGGGATCAAAGGGATCCCAGTTCAAAGCCCCATTCATCCATGAACCTCTTGGGGCTTGTCATTAACAACACTGTCTTTGGTGTCTGATTGTGGGCCCTTGTTCCCCCTTTATTTGTTGCCTTTTTATCCCCTACCCTTCCCCCAGGAGCTAACCTTCACAGAGTTTGCTCCACCCCACGAGGTAGGGTATGGTGAGAGAGAATGACTGGCTCAATGCCACTCTTTGGGCTTCAAGGTGGGCTGGGGAGTTTAGTTCAACACTGGAATCTGTGACATTCCAGATGGTGCTGGACTTCCAGCTCTCATCATTTCTGGCCATTGGGCAAATAGGTTGGTGACTATACCTGCGTCATTTGCCATTTTTCGCTGGGCTGGTAGAGTTTTTTTGCAAGTGCCCCAGCAGGTCTTCTCTTTGCTGTTCCCCAGTTTCCTTGAAGACAGTGACAGACTGCTTCATATCCCCATTCCGGATTCTCCAGATGCAGAGATCTTTTCTTACTTTTCCAAGATTTGCCACTTCATTGGTGAGTAGACCAAGGTGGCTTCTCCTCTTACTCCATGCCCTAAACACTGGGAAACGCCAAGGAGGGGCACCAAGCTCTGGTAGGACAGGGGTGGGGAGCCTTTTCATCACTATCATACCCTTGCAGGCCAACTTTAACAGGAGGGTTGGGACAACTCACCTATCAGAGGCCCAGTTGATAGCTGGATTATCCCACCCGCTTTGTCAAAATCCTTTGTGTAGCGCTTCCCAAGCATCCAGAACCCAGCTCATAGTTGGACACTCGGAAAGCACAAGCCAAAGGAGCTTTGCCAGCCCTGTGCTTTCTGCAGAATCACCTGTTTGCCTGAGTTCCCCATGGGGAGCTTGGTCACGCAGTTCATCCAGCTGTGTCTCTACCTCCCACCCCCCCATCTCATGCACATATGATATCAGGCTGCAGGGCAGGTGTGGGGGGGGGGGACAGCCTTCCAGGCCAAATTAAGACCCATGACAAGCTAAATCTGGCCTGCAGGCCAGAACTTCCCAAGCCCTGTAGAAAAATCTTACACACTTGACTTCCTAGTTGTGGAAATATTAATCATATTCAGCGGCGTAGCGTGGGTTATCAGCACCCGGGGCAAGGCAAGTAATTTGCGCCCCCTAACCCGGGGCAAGGCAAGTACAGTAATTTACTCTCCCAAGCAGCAGCAGCGAGGCTTCTCTTTCCCCTGGGCTCTCCTGGAGCTGCCTCTTTTCTTTCCTTTTTTCCCTTTCTCTCCTTAATTGATTCCTCCTCCACACCGCGGCGTTTCCTGGCTGCTCCCCCCCCCTTCCCCTCTCTCTCCTCCTCGCTCTGCTTGCCTTGCCCTGCCCTGCCCTGCCTGAGGGCGCCCTGAGGAGACTCCGCTCTCCTTTTTGACCAGGCGAGGTGGAAAAAAGGGGGGAAAGTCTCTTCCCGCCCCCTCGCCAGACTCCCTGCTCGGCTCGGCTCACTACCCAGGCGGCCAGTGGAGAGAGAGCCGCAATTACCATAATGCTCCTCTCCCTCCGCTTCGCCAAGCTGTCAAAGCCCGGCAGCAGCGGCAACGGCAGCAGCAGGCGCAGCCAGACCCCCGCCAGCCAGCCCGCCCGCCCGGCTTCCTCTCCTTTTTTTGCCCGCGGCAGAAGGCTTCGCTCTCCCCCTTCCGCGACCTCCTCACTAAGCCGAGCGAGCGAGGGCTCCCTAACCCGTGGATTTTAGTAGGGGCAGAGAGCTGCTAGTGCGAGCGCGCCCCCCGCCCATGTTGCGCCCGGTGCGGCCGGCCCCCCTGGCACCCCCACGCTACGCCACTGATCATATTTATTAAATTTATTAGTTGCTTGTCACCCAAATGCTCTCCAAGAGAATTATATTAAATATATATCCCTTATACCATAGAAAAGTCAGTGGTAGTGGGGAATTAAGATTCCATATTGGGGAAACAAAAAACAGCAACCCCACCAGCTCCTTCCCCCTATAACAGTAACAAAAACATTAGCAGTACACCAACAATAAACCGAACAATACCCGCACCTACCAACAGATAAACATAAAAATTCAACACACCAATACTCCTCTCCCCAGTCCAAAAATATACCCATCAAGCCAGAATTTTCTTTTTTAATCTCCCCAGCTCACCATGAAGTCCAGTGTCAAAGTCAGTGAGGGTTTATGTGGCTCAGAGAGTTATACATCAGCCACTGCCGGTCTGGTGCTGACCAGATGCAGTGTGTGCTACATTTCCCAACAGCCTGAGACCAAATTCCAGCTATGCAAAAGCCTGAGATTTTTGTACATACAAACACACACACACACTTTTTCATCAGCACAAGCACGGGGGATTATCACAGTTCAAGGACGCACTGCAGCCAGGCAGGTGCACTTGAGGAAGTGGGGGGGGGGGAACCACGGTCATTTAGCAACCCAATGGTGCGCTTGCTCCTTTGAAGCTGACTTGACAGCAGACTGGCACTGAAAATTCCTTCCACCCTGATGATGAGGCAATGTCTTCCACCACAACATTGAGCAGTGGGCCATCTTAGGGGCTGCTGCCTCCCAGAATCTCCTGACTAAGGTGGATGCTTCATTCTACCTAATGGTAGGGCTGACCACATGTAGCCAGCAAGCCTTACCCAAACCCTACAGCCTCTCCTGGTCACTTTCAGAAACTCGACATCCACAGTGAAAGCTGAAAAGAACCTTTTGCTTAGAATGTTCAATTACCACGCGGGCATTTATTTTTGTTCCTCCTTTCTAGACAGTCACATCCACAAGGAAAGAGTCCTGGTTTTCTCCACCATGGGCATAAGCAGGTGCAGCACAGCCGTCATGGCCTACCTCATGCATTCCTGCAGGCTTTACTTAAAGGTAAGTGGAGGCGGGAGGGGGGCAGGCAGGATTGTTTCCTTACAATCCATATATCCTGCCTTTTAACCCTCCTTGAGGTACTCATTTGTGGCTGCCAAAATCCAGAAGCACGACAGAAAATGACGCTGCCCTCGTTGTTTGTAAAGCTCCATGTACTTAGCAAAAGCAGATACAGTGGTACCTCGGGTTACATACGCTTCAGGTTACAGACTCCGCCAACCCAGAAATAGTACCTTGGGTTAAGAACTTTGCTTCAGGATGAGAACAGAAATTGTGTGCAGCGGCACAGCGGCAGTGGGAGGCCCCATTAGCTAAAGTGGTGCTTCAGGTTAAGAACAGTTTCAGGTTAAGAACAGACCTCCAGAACGAATTCAGTACTTAACCCGAGGTACCACTGTATAAATAATCACAACAGCAGTGCCTGCTTTGCACAAAGATTGTCACCAGATAAGGCTAGGATGAAAGACCAAGTTCTTTGGTAAGGATGTTTTTCCCATCACCAGACTCTTGAGCTGGAGATTAGTTACCTGGCCAAGATGCTAGGGGGTTGGGTGGAGTGTCCAGATCCCTCCTCTCCCTGTTGTTAGAAGACAGATTCCTCCCCACTCTCCCTTCTACTTCTGCTGTTTGCTTGCTTTTTTTGTAGAAGTCCTGGAGCTACGTTCAGAAGTGCAAAATCAACATGCGGCCCAATCGGGGGTTTGTGCGACAGCTGTCAGAATGGGAGACACGCATCTACCTGAGCGACATCACCGATATCTCCGAACCGAATTACTGACCAAGAGCAGTGACAGAGAAAGTCCCTGAATCACTGCTGGCTTCCTGCAGTGGAATTTCAACGGCTTTCGAGTGGTGGTGATTGAGATAGAACTCTATATTTTTGGAAGTTGGTTTTTAAAAATAAATAAATAATATTATTATTTATTTTTCATTATCATTATCTCTGTCCTGCCAGGTTTATGACATATCTCACAGGTTCTCTTTACTCCTGTGTACAGAGCTACGTGGCGTTAGGACCTTTTGTGTCCTTTATTCAGAAATAAATACCTTCCGCCTCTGTGTATCTGGAACTTGTTTATCAAGATCATCAAGAACTTGCACCGGGGAGCTTTCTGGCCTGTCTTTATTTGTTTGTGAACTTGAACGATTTCTGTCCCGCCTCTTAGCAAAAGCTTTTCAAAAGGCACCAAACAATAAAAGAGAAAAATGCAAGTATCAGCATGGAAAACAACAATAATGGGATATTAAAAACTGCAGAAAATTAAAAGGCCGTAAAAACACAAAGGCAGGAATGATAAGAAATCACTTCCCTGTGGAAACCTGGGAAGAATTAGGCCAGCAAGGCAAGTAAAGTAGATGATAGCAGAGTACCTCTACAGAGAGCATCCCACAGCCAGGATACTGCCACCATCACTGAAGATTTCCTGTCTCCAGCCATGGTACAAGGGAAAGCACGACCCCATTCTTGACGGCAATATCACACCAAATAATCCAACACATTTCAAAAGGGCATTGGATGTCAGTCAGCCCACCTGAGAGGTGCCAGAACTGAGTTCCGGCTGAAAATCAGTTAAAACAATTTATATTCAGAAGAAAAGCTTGTATCCAGAGAGAGAGAGAGAGAGAGAGAGCTCTGTTGTCAAGGGCCAGGATAATAATTAGGTGTGTCAGCATATGATGGAAGTTATACAGTCGTGCCCTAGTTCCTGAACGCCTTGGTACTCCTATGTTTCGGCTCCAGAACGATCGAAACCCGGGAATGAGTGTTCCGGTTTATCAACACTTTTTGGAAGCCGAATGTCCAATGTGGCTTCCGCTATTGTTTCTGGCGCGCCTGAACCAATCGGAAGCCGTGCCTTGGTGTCCAAACATTTCGGAAGTCAAACGGACTTCCAGAACGCATTCTGTTTGGGAACCAAGGTTACCACTGTATACTCATGCTAGAGCAGGAATGGAGATAATAATAATAATAATAATTTATTATTTGTACCCCGCCCATCTGGCTAGGTTTCCCCAGCCACTCTGGGTGGCTTCCAACAAAGATGAAAGATACACTAAAATGTCACATATTAAAAACTTCCCTGAACAGGGCTGCCTTCAGATGTCTTCTGAATGTCAGGTAGATGTTTATCACTTTGACATCTGATGGGAGGGCGTTCCACAGGGCAGGCGCCACTACCGAAAAGGCCCTCTGCCTGGTTCCCTGTAACTTGGCCTCTCGCAGTGAGGGAACCGCCAGAAGGCCCTCGGAGCTGGACCTCAGTGTCAGGGCAGAACGATGGGGAAGGAGATGCTCCTTCAGATATACTGGACCGAGAGCCTTTGGCCCTCCAGATATTGCTGAGCTACAACTATTGGGCAACTCATTTTGTGGGCGGGTGGAGAAATGGGAGACAGGTTTTTCTATGTAACAAACCTTTTCCAACCTAGCAACTTCCAGATGTTTTGAGCTGAGACTCCCATCATCCTTCCCCAAGAATCCAAGTTGATGGCCTTCGCTGCCTCCTGCGGGAAGGAGATCGACAATTTAACAATGCAGCTGTGTTAAGAAGGACTTTATTCTCTCCCAAATCTTCCAACAGAAGCCCTGAAATGGCTATTCATGCTTGCATACGCTTCCCAGGGGAAGGCTGTACAACAATTTTATTTTCCTATAAATATGCATACATCTGCATCATGTATGCCTGAATTAATACAATACGATGCCTGGCAAAGTCTCTCCTAGATCAAGCTTCTAGGACAAAAGGAAGCGCCAGAATCCCATAAGCCCCGCCCACTCTCTCGCCCCGCCCACAGCCCCTCACCTCTTCGTGCCCCCGCGACGACGGTTGCCCCTCGATACGTCCCGCCCCCTACTGCCTAGAGGCGACGTCGATTGGCTGCGCCTACGCAGGGGGAGATATGGGGCTCCGCCGCGGATTGGCTGGAGCTGCTTTCCGGGAATGCCACTCTCTCTTCCTCCCCTTCTTATTCCTCGGCCCCGCAGCGCCGCTGAGGGGCTTCTTTCGCCGCTGCCATGAACCGACGGGCCTCGGTCAGCGACTGCCTGCGGGACTGGGAGGAGCTGCAGGACGGCTTCCAGCGCGTGCAGGTGCCGGCCCCCCCACCTTCCAGGGGAGGGGAGGGCAGGTGGCGGGAAGTGACATAATGGGGAGGGGCGTGACCTGACCCCCGGGTGGGGGGTGGGGGTTCTAGCTCGGCATAAAAAAGATAGAGGTATTCTGGGCATGTGCAGAGTACCTCTTTGTGTGGAGAGAAGGTACCTTTGGGCATGTGCAGAGTGCCTCCCCCCTTTCTCTCTGTGTAGCAAGAGTGCCTCTGGGGATGTGCTGAGTGACTCTGTGTTCTGAGTGCCTCTGGGCATGTGCAGAATGCCTCCCGTGTTTTATGTATATCCGTGGGGCGAGAGCTCTTTGGACATATGCATAGTCACTGAGTTGACAGAGAGTGCCTCTGGGCATGTCCAGAATGCCTCCCCCTGTGTGTTTATAGCAAAATGGTATTAATTCAGGCATACATGATGCAGAGGTATGCATATTTATAGGAAAATAAAATTGTTTATAGCAAAATGTCTCTGGGGGGGTGTGCTGAGTGGCTGTGTGTTATGAGTACTTCTGGGCATGTACAGAGTGCCTGTCCAGCTGATGTGAAGAAGAAAGCAGCTTTGAGCATATCTGGACTCCTTCGCCTCACTTGAGACTTTAAAAATAAGCATAGGTTTGCATCTTGCTTTTCCTCCAATGAGTTCAGGGTGGCATGTCTTTTGCCCACCCCAGTTTTATCTTCACATCTACCCTGAGGTAGAGTGTACAGAAGAAGTGTGTTTGATTGGTCCAGGAAAACCAAGTCAGCTTCATGGCCAAGCAGGTCTCCTGAGTCCTTGTCTGAACCTTCTTAACTACTACGCCCATGTGTGCACATGAATGTGAAGAAAGTGCCCTTCTTTCTTTCCTCCCTCTGCTGTGTATGAAAAGTAAGCAGCATTTATGAGCATGTGTGGAGCGCTTTCCTATCCCATCCATAACTTTGAAGAGGAGCACATCCTTGGGCATGTGCAGAGTGCTTTCTAATTCTGCTCCCTCTGTGAGATGGAGTGCTTCTGAGCATGTGCACAGTGCATTCCCTGGCAACATGGTTGAAGCTACCAAGGAGCACATACATAGTATCCTTCCCCAGTATTAAATAAAAACAGTTGAACAATAGGGCTTTTAATCAGTGGCTACTATGTTTAAATCATATTTCTAGTATCAGAAACAGCATGTTTAAATCATATTTCTAGTATCAGAAACAGCATGACTCTGAACACAAAATTTCTGAGTGCGGGGGGATGAAGAGTTCTTATAAGCTTTTCAGAGGCCTAAGAACCTAAGAAGAGCCTGATGGCCGGATCAGGCCAATGGCCCACCTAATCCAGCATCCTGGCCAAGCAGTTTTCCCATTGAAAAGCCTGCAAGCAGGAGCGCAACAGCCCTCTTCTCACTTGTGACTGCCAGCAACCAGCACTTAGAAGCAGGCTGCCACAGATGGTGGAGGTAAACCATGATTGTTGTTGTTGTGGCTAGAAGCCACAGATAGTGGCTCTCTATTTGCATGAAGGAAAAGGCTGTCAAAAATAAGATGATGGATGGTCTTAATAGGCAGACTCTGCTAGACATATTATCTTAATTAGTTTCATCCCTCTTGGGACCCTTGAAGAAGCCATGCCCTCTTGTAGCTCAGTTGTTTATAATCCGTGTACACAATCCTTCCTTACAGTGTCTGCTCAAATGTTTTATACAGCCAAAAAAAAAAAATGTCCTGCAGCAAGAACTGGGACAGAATTTGTAAACGATGCTGTAGTGTATTGCAACATGATAGCATCTTCTCTGGTTTTTTGGAGATGTACATAAGTTTGCGAAAGAGTGGATCATGCCATTTCTAAGATAGGGCAATTCAGAACATAAGGGCATAATAGATCTTCTAGATTCCTTCTCTAGAAAGCCAGCAAGAAGGATGTGAGCACAACTGGCATTCAGATGCATTACTGCCCCCAGCCATGGAGACAGAGCATAGCCATTGATAGGCTTCTCCAATAATTTGTCCTATCCTTTTATAGAGCCATCCAAGCTGGTGGCCATCCCTGCCTCCTGTGGCAGTGAGTTCCATAGTTTAAACATGTGCTGCGTGAAGGAGGGCTTTTTTTTACCTGTCCTGAATCTTCCAACATTCAGCTTCATTGGATGTCCACGAGTTCTAGTGTTATGACAGGGAGAACAACTTTCCTCTGTCCACTTGCTTCATGTAATGCATAATCATATAAACTTCATGTAGTGTTTCAAAAAAACCTTATTTAAAAACCCTTCAACTTTAAAAAAAAAAATTAGTTCATCCAGCTGGGGCTGATGGGAGTTGTAGTCTAAAACATCTGGGTAATACTAGGTCAGGGGAGGCTGCTTTCACGGATCAAAATATTTCCAGATTGCTAACTGGTTGATCGGCTAAACTTCACAGCCATAATTGATGTTGTTTTGTTTGCATATGTTATCTCATGGCAGCACTGCCAGGTTATTTATACGCTGTGGACATCTGGGTAGTGGCCATCTTTGTGTGCCCTGTGGGTTAATGACTGAGGAGTGTGGCATTAAAGTCATTTTACGTGCTCACCACAGAGATGCAAGTGATCTCTGGATCACCCTGGAATCTGGAATAATTAGGAGACACCTTTTTAATGATCACACTGAAACTTAAATAATGGCAGAGTTCATTGCTCTGTATCTCTGATGTACATTTGCCTCAGATGAAAGTTTATTCTTCTCTCTTGCAAAATGCAACAGATTAAGCAATGCCCCCCTTTTCCTCGAACCAAGAGGCTCAGTTGCGACAACTCCCTTTCCCCCTTCCTATGCGTGCAAGAGGAGGCGATTAGAAACTTCCATTTTGTTCCCTCCTCAAGTAGAGGCTTTGTTGCCTTTGGGGACTTTCAGACAGAAAGGGTAGATAGAAAGAAATGTGTTACGTACAACCAAGCCTGCGTATATAGATTTTAAGTGGGTAGTGCAAGCAAACACCTTTGCAAACACTGCCAAAAATTTCCTGGGAGTAAACCCATTGCAAATGAGCCCCCATCTTCTTTTTGTCTGTTTAAGGCAGCCTTTGCCAACCAGGTGCCCCCTCCCCCAACCCTTTTGTATTCCAACTGTGCCGTTGGCCATGGCAGTAAAAAAATAATCTGAAGGGCACCAGGCTGTCTGTTATGTACTGAGTTGAATAGGATCCAAACTGCAGCAGTCTGATTGGTCCTAGAACAATAGGATCCAAAAGGCAGCAGTCTGATTGGTCCTAGAACAATAGGCTTCAGAATGCAGCAGTCTGATTGGTCCTAGAACAATGCAGCAGTATGATTGGTTGGCAGGAACTACCCAATCATGCTCCAGATAGAAGTGAATCCACAACCTGATTGGCTTACAGTAGAATTCCGGAATTAGCCAATCATGTGCAGCCCATTGTGTAAATAATGTATATAAAGCAGATACTGAGGGGACATTCATTCATTCCTCCTCACTACTATGAGCTGAATAAAGAGCATGAAATCACTTTGCGACTCTGAGTATATTTCACTGGCGACGAAGGTGGGATCCCGCTGAGCTGACTGCCACACACAGCACCGCAGCACCGCCACCTGCCGCACCGCTGCCTCGCACCGTGTATCCAGGCTTCAGCTCCGGGACACAAGGAACTCAGAATGGCAACTGACAGCAGCTTCTCGCCGTTCAACCCAGCATCCGGAGACTGGGAAGCGTACGCCTCCCGTTTCACCTTCCTCCTAGAAGCCAAAGGGGTCACCGATGAAGAAGACGCCAAGAAGAGGGCGATATTCTTCAGCGTCTGTGGAGAGGAGACGTTTGAAATCGCCCGGGCTCTCCTTGCACCTGAAGACGTCGCTACGGTTCCATACAAAACAATAATGGAACAGCTGAAGGGGCACTTTTCACCGCAGCCCTCAGTGGTGGCTCGTCGAAATGCCTTCTACGCAAAGCGGCAAGCCCCTGGGGAAACCATAACTGGGTTTGTGACCTCTCTCCGCCAAGCCGCCCGGTTCTGCAACTTCTCAGAGCTGGAGAACATGCTTCGTGACCGCCTCGTCGGTGGCCTGAAGGATGAGAAGCTGCAACGACGCCTCTACGCTAAGAAGGACCTAACGTTCCAGGTCGCTCTGGAGGAGGCCCTGGCAACGGAAGCTGCCGAGAGGTCGACGCAAGAGGCACGGCTGAGCCTGCCGTCCCAACCGAGGGTCCACCACGAAGACCTCACCGACAACTCAGGATCCGACAGGGAGGAGGTGCACCGAGTACAGCAGCGCACTCAAGCAGCCCACATACCACACCTGCCTCGACGAGGAGGAAACTGTGCAAGCTGCGGGGAAAGTCACGAGAGGAGGACCTGCCGTTTCCGCAACGCAGAGTGCAGGCAGTGCAGAAAATTGGGACACATCGCCCGGGTGTGTCGGGCTCGGCCCACCCAACGCCAGGCATCAGATGACCAATCCAAGAGCCCCAGGTCCCGGGGCCCAACGCACCAAGGCAACTC
>JAXCMG010000018.1:13001756-13039452 GCA_034642415.1 Podarcis siculus
GAATAAAGAGCATGAAATCACTTTGCGACTCTGAGTATATTTCACTGTCGAAGAATGGTTTAAAACGTTACGTCTCCACCCCCCACCCCTTCCTCTTGTTATCATGATCCTGGGGTTGGGAGCAGCGGTGCCCAAATCCTGACCTAGGATGGCAGCTTTCAAAGCCGGGCTTGGGGATGCCCTTTGAGGGATGCTGGAACTGGGACAAGAGCTTCAGCTGGAGGTGTTGTTAGGACAGTATTTATACCAGGGCGACCCAGAAGCTTTGCACTGCTTCCTGATCACAGGGGCCAACACTGTGCAGCCCCTGCTCCCCTGCTGTGTTCAAGACCCTCACATGACCCCTCGCTGTGCTGAATCCCACCACTGGGATGAGAGAGTCTTGGTTTGGTGCTCCAATGTCAAAGTGTGTGCGCATGTGTTGGCCTGAGTGGTTAACTGGTGGTAATAATAATAATAATAATAATAATAATAATAATAATAATAAATACCCTGCCCATCTGGGTGGCTCCCAGCAGAACAGTAAAAAAAAATGATAATACATCAAACATTAAAAACTTCCCTAAACAGGTTGTCTCCTAAGTCCTGACTAATTTAAGAGAAAAGAGAGAGCCTGTGTGGTGTAGCGGTTAGAGTTTCGGAACCAGGGTTCAAGTCCCCACTCAGCCACGAAGCTCAATGGGTGACCTTGGGAGGCTCAGTCTCTGCCACTCAGCCCTAACCGACCTCACAGGATTGTTGCGGGGATTAAGTGAGGAGCAGAGAACCATGAACACCACCTTGAGTGCCTTGGAGGAAAAAGTGGGATGTAAATGCAATAAATGATAAAACACTTTGGAATGAGGGTGATGTAATAATGAAACCTCCCTTCCACTTAAAGAGGTTTTAGGCTGCAGCCTCAGTTGACACCCTTTCCCCCCCTCTCTCTCCTTCCTGGCTAGGAGACTCACAGGCTGTACAAGCAGAAGCTGGAGGAGCTGACCAAACTCCAAGATGGGATTTCCAGCTCCATCAGCCGGCAGAAGAAGCAGCTGAAGGAGCTCTCTCTGGCCCTCAAAAAGTATGTTGAGGGCAACTGTGGCAGCAGCGCCTGCTTCCCTGGGGGAGGTTGCCGTGGGTCAATTTGTGGCTTGGCTACCAGAGCCACCAGGACCGCCTGAGCGTTGCTGAGTCAAGCATCGCTTGAGCAATGTGGGTTTAGCAACTGGGTGGGCAGGGACTGTCATCTAGTCCTGCAGCTCGCAACCTTTTGGGGATGTCAACTCACAAGTCCAAATTTATTTGGTATGGTGACCCGTCAGTTGTTTATTGCCACGAGTGTCAACAAAGCAAGATTATAGGCCAACGAAACCAAAAGGTGTAGGAGGAGGTATTCATCATACCAGTTAAGGATTGCAAGCAACAATTATATTCTTTTTATAAATGACCATTGCTAACAACCCCACAGTGCAAAAGCAGGGTACAGTATTCTGTCACAGCATAGACAAAGCAAGCAAACAATAATAAGAGGAAGAAGTGGTAACATACCAGCAAGAATCAAGGTATCCATTTTTCCTGAACTGGCATGGAGGGTGAATGTTGGGCATCTAAGCCTGAAGCGTAAGAAATAAATTCTCACATTCTGAGTCCTCCATCCCTCTAGTGACATGCAAATCTATGTGTTATTTCTTCCACAACAGCCAAAGTCCATAAGTTCTTACACTGCAAAAAAAATGCAGATTTTTCAAGGTTTTCCCTTTCTGGGCTACTGAAATTGTAGTTAACTGCCCTTCTAGCTCATCATGAGACAGACACAGGGACTTAAATCCACCACCATCACTGAAAATCTTAGCCATCTATTATCCAGTATTTAAGATTTCAACACCACAAGGTCTGGAAGCTTTCATTAACAGGAGAGCGAATTAATCAACTAGGTTAACTGGGTGATTAAATCAAGAGCACCTTTCCAAGCAATTAGGCCATGTGTCATTTACAATATATACAGTTTTAATGCAAGTACAAAGATCTGGAGATCTTAGGAGAGGCCTTCATCCCGTGTGTGAGAGAAGGGAAAGTGCTTTTTATACGATGGTGATTGATGAGACATATGGATAAATATCACTTTGAAAAAGCACACGTTTTCAGAACTATTGTGTGTTTTTGTATGCAAAAATTTTCCAGGCTTCATGAACGTAGATCAGGGGCCAGATTTGATGAAGTGAACATGCATGAGGGCCAACAAAAGTTGTTGAGCTTTTTTTAAGGATTTTACCCCATGACATATATTGCCACAGAGGCTGCATTAAAGCAACCAGTGGGCCAGATTAGGCCCCTGAAATGGACTTTGGACATGCCTGACATAGGTGAATCTCTTTCTTGGTCCACAGCCAAATCCTAAATTAGCTATTACAATAAACTATTGTATATTCTGACATTAGAAGGACTGGTAGATGGGGTATTTCATCTCCTTTTCTGCCTGACCCTCTTTAATAGGATAGCAGTTCCACTTGGCTTCCAGCTACACTGCAAGAGCCTTCAAGATGTGGCTGTCCGCTCTCCCCAGTGAGGTCTTTGGCACAAGGTGTTTGATGGATGATTATTTTGCTGTTTGTTTGTTTGTGATGTGTTTCTGCTGCTGTTTCGTTGTGCTTTGGATGGTTGCATGACTTCTCTTGTGCTGTTTTGCCCAGGTGCAAGTGCTCTCTTGCCGACAACAATGAGGAGGAACCGAAAGATTCTTTCCAGGAGCTCCAGAGCATGATCAAAGAGCGGCAGGATGTCTTCTTTGAAATGGAGGCCTACTTGCCCAAGAAGAATGGGTAAGGGCTCACACCCTCTATTTATAAGAGCATCAGAACTCTGCTGTTCGATCAATGAACGCTTCCAGAGCGGTTGCATACAATCAAGCTGTAGCACACAAGGAAAAAGGCACAGAGAGGGAAGAGGGGGGAGCAAAACTCAGCTGCCGGTTCTTTCCAAGTTAAATAGTACTTATAATGAACGGAAGTTAGCTCTGGAAGTCCAGCAGCTGGGAGGTTAATGGGACTCTGATGGCTCCCACCCAACATCCTTTTTCTCAAAAGTGGCCCACCAGATGTCTCTGAGGGAACTCACTTGAAAGTAGCAGCCTTCCCTGGTTGGTTGGCTGGTTCTGAGTTTTTTATATTCTAAGGGAGACTTCCTTTAGAAAGAGAGGCTCCATTTTAGCCATTTGCAGCTGACTGCTGTCAAGAAACAGGAAGATGTCCCTCCTAGTGTGGTCCTACATCAGGGGGCGGGGAACCCTCCAGGTGCTGTTGGACTACAGTTCCCATCAGCCTCGGTGAGTGATTGGGGACAACAGGAGTCCCAAATCTGGAGGGCCCCCAAATCCCTCAGTCCTGTCCTAATTATCCAGTGTTTGTAAATGAGCACACACACCCCTTTACAATTCTGCATTTGACTCTTTTCATAGCTTAACATTTCATACCCTAAACGCAAGCAGGCCTGAGACTTCATGCAGGAGAAAGCTATCAATGGCTTTGCTCTGCCTTCACAGTCAGAGGCAGTAATGCTTCTGAAGACCAGTTTCTGGAAACCACAGGAGGGAGGAGAGTTCTCTTGTGCTTATATCCTGCTTGCGGGTTTCCCGCAGGCATTTGGTTGGCCACTGTGAGAACCAAATGCTGGGCTAGATGGACCACTGGCCTGATCCAGCGTTGCTCTTCTTAAGCCTTGCATTTTTCATGTCTCTTGTGCAACACAGAAGACTGCCCTGCAGTCTGAGATGTTAAGTGCGCTTGGCGTGTGGGAGCAGTTTGGCTTGAGGGTGTGTGTTGCAGAGGTGTATTTAATTATCTCCTCTTTCTGTTGTGATCCAGGTTGTACCTGAGTCTCGTGCTGGGGAACGTGAATGTCACTCTGCTCAGCAAGCAGGCAAAGTAAATGCTGATCTCCTAACGCTTTGCTTCATTGCTTGCCTTGTGGTTTGCACTCATATGGGCTATGAACTTGTTTTTTGGGCGGGTTTGTTTGTCTTGTTGAAGGCTGAGGTTCTTGGAATGCCTGGTGCCATGCTCATTACCCAGTGCTGTTTCCTTTCTTCCACCTTGCAGTTGGATGGAATTGCAGAATGCTTGCAAAAGGGGCTACAGGAAATGTTTGTAGCTGAAGGAGAATTTGGAGACTGGAGTGGGTGGGGGCAGAGAGATGGGACGGCCAGCTAGAATTCTGCACCAGCAGAAGCTGAATTCTGTGGTCTGCATTAATTATGCAAATAAGCAAATGCTTACATGATTTCTCATTTTGCATGCTTCAGTCATGTTACTATTTTGCATAACTTCTGGTTTTGCTACTTATAAGAGGGGCACACATATTGAAACCCACCATCACTGAAAATCTTAGCCATCCATTAGTCAAGATTTAAGATTTCAACAGGCCTTGCTCACCTGCGTTCCAGTGTGTTTTGCCACCATGAGGACTATAATCTTAATAATATAATAGCTACAATGCTTAGCTGATGAATCAATCAACATAACTGGGTGATTAAATCAAGAGCACCTTTCCACAAAATTAGAGAAGGGAAAGTGAGATGGTGATTGATGAGACACATGGAGAAATGTCCTTTTGAAAAAGCACGTGTTTTCAGAACTATTGTGTATTGAGAACTTTTCCAGGCTTCAGGAACGTAGATGAATCTCATTATTTGTCCACAGCCAAGTCCGGAATTCAGTTGCTTGCAAAGTCCTGCAACTGATAGAGTTCACTGAGTTCTGAAGTCTGGCAATTTTCCAGCTTCTTCTTCAGATGATCTCTTTCTTTCGAATCTGCAGTGGCAACAGATAGCCTTCAACAATTCTTGCAATTCCAGAAATCTCCTACCACAACCCAGACAGTTTGCTGTAACCTGAGCCCTTTTATACACAAAGTTATTTGTCAGATCTGCCCAGTAACACAGATAAGTCACAGGGTGCCTGCAGGTGCATTGTGGGGACTGAAGCATCTCTGCTGACTTGTGGAGAATTAACCCAGTAGCTGGCTTCCTTAGCGTACCTGCAGAAAGGCATCTTCCATGATCTTAATGCCTAGGCAGGTTCGTTTGGGGGTTGGCCAAGCCTGGGTCCCAAGCCACAAAGAAAAGCTTAGGCTGAGCCCTGGAAGCTGGGTGCTGGGCAAAGTCCATTCACTGCTCTGCCTCCCTGTTCTAGGTTCAGGTACAAGGATGAGTATGAGAAGTTCAAGCTGTACCTCACCATCATCCTGCTCATAATCTCCTTCACCTGCCGGTTCCTGCTTAACTCCAGGTGAGTCTGCGGCAGCCTTGGATTGGGACCGCACTGCTAAAAGTGAGCCATCAATTCCTTTTTTCCCCCCTGAAAAATTTATTAGATTTTCCATAATTATAACAAATATCACATAACAAAATGACACATGAAAAAAAAATATCAAAGAGAAAACAATAAACAAATAAACAATAAAAACAAACTTAATTCTTTAAAAATCCAGCCTTATAAACATCTTAATTGACTTCCTCCAGTCCCTCCCTTCTGAGTTTCCTTGTAAATGAATGTAACAGCTTTCCAATATCATTATTAAACTAAAATATCTCCAATTATAATTCAGCTTACTCACTTTTCTTAGTATTTAAGTCCTATTTATTTAATTATATCCTAATTTAATCCTAGGCCTATTTGCTACTTTCAAGTAGTTTCTAATTTTTTATATTACAATATTTATTCAAATAGTCTTTAAATTTCCTCCAATCTTCTAAAGGTGAGCCAGCATTCCTATCCCTTCTCACTTGAATGACATCCCTCTGAAGCAGTGGTTTTTCTTTCTTCCTTAGAGCATTTGCACCTTGCTCTTTGGCCCCAAAGGCTTCTGGAGAGCCTTGTGTACAATCAGTTATAAACAGGAAAGTCCCTGCTTGTAGGCTTAGTCTAGAAACGCCACCACCACACAAGGATAAACAGGGAGGGAGAGGGGGGGGCAGAAATCATGCTGAGGAGCCCATTCTTAGAGAGTTGTTCTCATAAAGATCAGCCAGCGCTGTTCAGGATTGGGAAGAGCCTGATGGAGCTGGTCTTTCGGCAAAGCTGATGGAGCGAATCCTGCTACTGCCCATCTCTCCCACTGATGCAGCCTGATGGGCTGGCTGCCCCCAGGCACCACTTGAGGGTGAAGAGGCCTGATAGGGCCAGCCTGTCACAGCAGAGCCGACGGAGCGAGCTCTGAGGACTCATCTCTCCACTGAGGACTGTCTGATGGACTGGCTGTAACAACCCAAGGTTGTTAAAGGTTGCAGGGTGCCTTGCAGGCAAAAGAAGGAAGATCACTATGAACCCCTTCTCTTCTATCAGGCACAGTAACCCTTTCCCTCTCTCTCCGCTTGCCGCAGGGTGACAGATGCAGTCTTCAATTTCCTCCTGGTCTGGTACTACTGCACCCTCACCATCCGCGAGAGCATCCTGATCAACAACGGGTCCAAGTAAGTTGTCCAGGACCACCGAAAGCTCTGGAGGCAGAGCTGATAAGATGATGAGCCAGGGCGGTGTCCTCTGACCGGCTGAGCTTTCCAAGACTTTCTCCAAGTCTTGCTTCTTGAGATCAACCTAAACTGGCAGTGCCGGGAGCGGAAATAAGGACTCTTGTGCTTACAGAGACAGTGGTAGGATAAGAAGCTGCCAGTGGTCCATCTGGCGCAGCTGTGCCTGCTGTGATTGGCAGCAGAAGCCATTCCTAGACCTTCTGTCTGACCCCTAACTAGAAGGGCTACAAGATGGAGCCTGGGATCTTTTCCATGGCCTCTCCTCATACAGCTGTATATTTTGGATAGTTGCTTCTTCGCTATGCATTTGGGCACCTCTTAAGAGATTCCCATTCATCACGATAGTTCCTGAGATCAAGGAGAAGATATCCTTCCATGACTGGATGCCATTTTGAATCAAGATAGCAGACTGAAGCTTTCAAAACTGCACTGAGTTTAACCACTGGTTTGAAAACAGCACTGATTTTTTATTTTTTGGTCACTTAGCATGCACAAACAATGCCAGGCTGTTAGCATTAATATAAATATTAACAGCCTGGTTGTTTGCCTATCTCCTCTAGGACCCTTTGTGACTCACACTGATAGGCATGTTTGGGCAGGCTGACATTTCAAAGACAGCACCTGCACGTTTTGCCACTTAACTTTTCCTACAAGGCCTGGAGATTTCCTTTTTTAAGAAAAAAGAAAGAAAATGAAAGCTGAGAGTCTGGGGCACGGGCACCTGCTTGGTCACCTCTGAGCCAAGGTATTGCAGGTTGCCACTGGCTGTTGCATCTGGCAGCTTGATATCCCTCCTTGGAGCCACGTTGCAGCTGCCTGTTGATGTTCCCTCGTCATCTTGAGGAAGAACTCCCAAGCAAGTGTGCTGAGCTGCAGGGCTTAAAGTTAACACTCTCTAACAAAAGTCCCCCCCCCCATCCCTTGTGTTTCCCCAGAATTAAAGGCTGGTGGGTTTTCCATCACTACATCTCTACCTTCCTCTCCGGCGTCATGCTGACTTGGTGAGTCCTCTGCTAAGCATCTTCTCTGTTGCCATTATATGATGTCCTGGTGGCCATTAGTGGTCCCCAGTGGCTCAGAGGCCCAGCTCACATTCACCTGGATTTCTGCATACAGTACTGGGGGCCTAACTCTGCAGAACTCCCTCTTGGCTGAGATCAAGCTGGCTGGCCCTCTTCATTTTATCTGTTGCGCTAATATCCCACCTGTTCCTCCAAAGAGCTCAGGTTGGCGTGCCTCTTTCGCCCCATCTCAGTTAATCCTCACAAGAGCCCTGTGAGGTGGGTTAGGCTGAGAGGTGGTGACTGGCTCAAGGTCACAACTAGTGAGCTTTGCAGCTAAGCAGGGATTTGAACCCTGGTCCAACACTAACCACCACATCACACAGGTTCTCAAGGTGTTGCTTTTTTCAGTAGTCATTTTAAATAAACATTTTCTGATTTTTGTAGTTAACTGACTTCACCTTCTGCAAGGTTTCCTGTAACCTCGTGGGATGCGGCTTAGAAACCATGGCATTAAGTAGCGTATAAATTGTCCCAATAAATAAGTAATAGCATAGGAAGCCGACTTTTACAGAGTCAGACCCTTGGAGATTTCGGTGATTGAATCTGGGACCTTTTTGTATGCAAAGCACAAGCTCTATGGCTCAGCTACAAACTTTCCCCTGTGCCGAGAAAATGTAGGTTTGTGCTGTATATTTCAAGACTGTGTGTCTCTGTGAATGTATGGTTACAGTGTACAGCTCAGTGCGCTCCCCTAGTTAAAGCCATCACTGGTGGTGGAAATGATCATATCCTACTTCAGTGAGTTCCCTCGGTTAAACATATGTACGTAGGAAGTTTGCCTAGCCCAGCACTGTTGGAGGAAGCTCTCTTGAACCTTCTTTGAAGCTTTCATCTGCTGTGCCTGTTCTTCATTTTCCTGTTGACTTGTTTTGCTGCAAGCATTGCCATTAAATGGCGTCAGGGAGCAATTTTGGCCCAGCAGGCCAGAACTTTATCTGAATCACACCACACCAGCCAATTTTTACAAGTGGGTAGGACCGCCCCGCCTGCCAGTCATCTGATGTTAGGACATCAGATGATTGACAGGTATGTGGTGCCACCCACCTGTCAAAGTTGCCTGCGGACAGGTGGGGAGATAGCAGCCAGGTAGGATTGAACTCTAGGTGCATCAGCTCCCACACTTTGGAACTCCCTGCCTGTTGACACCAGCCAGGCACCTTCTCTGTGCTCTTTTCAGCTCCTGCTAAAAACATTTATGTTCTGGCAAGCCTGTCCAGATATGTAGAATCTTTACATGTGTTTTAATCTGGGGGTTTTTTAGCTTATCACTGATTTTAATTCTCATTTGAATGTTCTGCATAGCTTTTTTTTACTAATTGTTTTTATTCCTTTTTTTGAAAATCACTCTGTGGTTTTCTTTAACAATCATAGACTCAGAGAACTGCAGAGTTGGAAGCAACGCACAGGGTAATCTCGTCCAACCCTCTTCAATGGCGTTGAAGCCTTAGATGGAGTTTTCCACCCACTTTGGGCTGCATTCCCAAGCAACTCAACTCCGAGAAGGCCTGGTCTTGGTGCGCTGAGGGTCTCTATTGGCCTCACGGCGTTCCTTCCAGCTCCACGGTTCTATGAGTCTACGATTGTTATAGAAAACCACAAAGTGGTTTTCAAAAAAGGATAAAAACAAATGAACAAAAAAACCCTCAAAGTGTTATATAAATTGCATGGAATAAATACCTGCTCCACAACAGGAGCAGGTTGTCACAGTTTGGGGGCCCAATTTGGCCCATGGGATGGAGGGTCCCCACCTTGCACTAGGAGAACGGGTTATACATTTCTAAATGAGCATGCTTTTCCTTTTCTCCTTTTCTCTCCCCCCCCCCACCTGATCTCACTTTCCCGGTGTCCTTGCAGGCCAGACGGTCTCATGTACCAGAAGTTCAGAAATCAGTTTCTCACCTTCTCCATGTATCAAAGTAAGTGAAGCTGCTCACAAGGAAACAGGAAGGTCAGCTGAGCACCCTTGAGCCTCAGAACCATGTGGGTGGGGCAGCGTGCTCAATTAGCCAAGCACATTTTCAGAAGTGGGCTACGTGAACTAATTTCAGTAGTGCTAATTTCAGTGGTTCCATTCTTGAGTAGGATACGGGCCTCCAGTTCCACAACATGAGCTTGCAAACAGAATTGTCCAGGTGAGACTAGAAAACTTCCAGATTTCCTTGTTGAGAAGAAGAAGAAGAAGAGTTTGGATTTGATATCCTGCCTTTCACTCCCCTTCAGGAGTCTCAAAGCGGCTCACATTCTCCTTTCCCTTCCTCCCCCACAACAAACACTCTGTGAGGTGAGTGGGGCTGAGAGACTTCAGAGAGAAGTGTGACTGGCCCAAGGTCACCCAGCAGCTGCATGTGGAGGAGCGGAGACGCGAACCCGGTTCCCCAGATTAGGAGTCTACCGCTCTTAACCACTACACCACACTGGCTCTTGAGAAAGAAAGGAGTTTGTTGAATGGAACAGGAAAGCAGGTGTGAAGAAGCCTTTTATAGCCCTGGTGGGCCAAACTCCATTCTAGGCAGTCTTCTGAGGGCCACCTGACAGCCGTGGGCAGGGTCAGAGGCAACTGAGCGGAGCAGATGATGTAAATTTTACCTTCCTACATTTGACTGGTTTCTACACACACCTCTCTACCTGTAAGATAGGTTAGGCTGAGAGGCTGAGACCAGCCCAAGGTCTCACCCAGCGAGCTTCACAGCTGAGTGGGGATTTGAACCCTGGTCTCTCCTAGGCCCTAGTTCAACACTAACCACTACACCACGCTGCCTCTTTACGAGTCACACTTTTGTCCCATTTCTTAGCAAGCAAAAAAGTCTGTTTAAAAAAACAAAGCTCAAATTCCCAGGACCCTCTTGAAAAATAGGGAGTTGGAAAGGGACCCACTGGATTATGATTTTTTTAACCTCTGATGCTCTGAAAGCCTTTGCAACGTCTGAGAAGCCAGGTTTTGGAATTGGCCTTCCAAGCCGCCCCCGACAGTGACCTTTCTCACCACCTCCTTCCGACAGGCTTTGTCCAGTTCCTCCAGTATTATTACCAGAGCGGTTGCCTGTACCGGCTGAGAGCCCTGGGCGAGCGGCACACCATGGACCTCACAGTGGGTAAGTGGCGTCTCTTGCTTTGGCCTCCTCTCCTCTTGCTGAGGAGGCAAGCCTCTCCAGGCTTAGGAGAAGCCCAAGCTTAGGAGAGGCAAGCTTGTGACCCTTCAAGCTGTTGGACGCTGCATTCCCCATCGCCACTGCTGGCTGGGGCTGATGGGAGCTGCAGTCCAGCTGTGAGATCGTCGCCACTGCTTAAGACTCCTGCCGCAAGGTGTAGTGCAAGAAATGCAGCTAGATTCACTTCTCTGACACATATCTTCTTCTTTTTTTCTCCTGCCACGCACAGAGGGCTTTCAGTCCTGGATGTGGAGAGGCCTCACTTTCCTGCTCCCATTCCTTTTCTTTGGCCAGGTAAGTGTGCCGCGGCATTTTGGGGGAGGGCATCTAGGAATGGTGGGATGTCAGGGACTGGACTGAGGGAGATGAGACTGAGGAGGAATGATGGAGACACCCCCCTCCTCCTGAACTTCCCAGAGAAGAGGAAGGCAGTACTGTGGTACCCCGGAAGTCGAATGGAATCCGTTCTGGAAGTCTGTTCGACTTCCAAAACTTTCGGAAACCAAAGTGCGGCTTCTGATTGGCTTGTGAAAAAGATTGGCTTTGTTCTTATTTATTAAATTTATATGACACCCTTTGTCAGAAGCCCACAGGGGGTTTTCACAATGTACGCCGCAAATAACATAATGTCATATTGATGCAACATAAAAAAATAAAATTATTATAAGGAGTGCATAGTACGATGCAGATTCTCCTAACAGCATAAAAAGGAGAGAAAACCAGCAACACAGTATCTCAACTGCAAAGGCAGCATACAAATACAGAAGCTTCTCTGAAAGAAAGCAACCCGTATCTCCCCTTTTCCTTTCCCCGTCTCTCACCCTGGGAGATCTTCAATCCCCTGCCTCTCACTCGGGGTCCTTCCACCAACCACCTGTCACTTTCATGTGGCATGGAAACTGGGGGGGGGGGTTATTATGTATTTATTTGCTATGTTTACACCCCCCTCCCTCCCCCTGAGCTTAAGGTGGTGGTGCACATGGGTCTCCTCCCTCTCCATTTCGTCCTCACAACAACCCTGTGAGGTAGGTTAGGCTGAGAGAGGCAGCGACTGGCCCAAAGCCACCCAGTGAGCTTCGTGGCCGAGTTGGGATTTGAACCCTGGTCTCCCCATCCCTAAAGTCCAGCACTGTAACCACTGGTCCACACTGGCTTGTGTAACATGTTGCAAATAAAATGTCTGTGCTCCCTTCTCTTTCCCTGACGCCTCTAGTTCTGGCAGCTTTACAATGCCCTCACCCTCTTCCAACTGGCCAGGCACCCAGAATGCAAAGAGTGGCAGGTAAGAGCTCCTTGGGGCAGAGAGCAACTTTCCCCTCTTTTGTTTTAACCCTGTGAAACGTTCAGAGGAAGCTTCCATCTATGCAGCATCAGGCTATTGGCCCAGCTAGGCTAGGATTGTCAACACTGACCCTCCTGAGGACAGAAAGCCCTTCTCTTTTCTATCTCAAGGCCTGGTCCCCATTTTGAAGGCTGCTTTTGGGGGGGGGGCTGGGGAACCTCTGGGTGGAGTCGTCATTTCCAACACCAGCCTCCCACAACTCCTTTCCCCCTTCCGTGTGAGGGGCTGGGTGATTTTGGTTGCCGCTGTGTGAACCAACCGTGGGCCTCTCTGCAGGCCAGGCGCAACTTATAGATCCTATTCAAAAAAAAAAAACTAGCAAATTATTTAATGAGGAAGTGAGAACTTTCTTACTCCAACAGACTTTTGGGAACTGATTGCTTTTCATGAAAGGGCTGGTGCTGTGCTGTTTTTATTGTACTTATGTGTATGGTTTCTAATATATCTTAAAGTTTTGAATTCTATTAGTGGGTTTTTAAAAACTATTTTTAAAAACGTCTTTAGCTGTTCTTATTTTATTTGTAAGCTGCTTTGCATCTCTGTCAAGGAAAAAGGCAGGCTATAAATAAATTTATGATGGGATAGATGGTAATGCAATTTGGCTAAATTAAACTTTAGCTGTGATTCCTGCATTGCAGAGGGTTGAACTACATGACCGCTGACATCCCTTCCAACTCTGCAGTTCTATGATTCTATAAATCTCCTGCTTTCACTGGTGGGGGGATGGACCTTGAGCCAAAAGGCAAGTAAGACGGGGGGGGGGGGGTACACAACTTGCTGGAGCTCTGGAAGCAGCATGTAAAATGAGGGGGAAAATAGGTTCTTTTGAACAGCTTTTGGAACAAGTTCAAACAAATGAGATTCATCATGCCACACTCTGGTCCTTGACCGCAATAAATCGATTCATTCATCGTGTTGGGTCTGTGACAGCGTCTTTCTTTGGATGGGGAAAGGATGTCCACTCATCTCCAAGAACTACCACCTGGGAGAACTGCTGGGGTGACCCCCTGCCGTCTCCCCCACCCTCCTGGCAGGGCAAAGTCTCACCAAGTCTTAAATTCCTCCGGCAGGTGCTGATGTGCGGCCTCCCCTTCTTCGTCCTCTTCACCGGCAACTTCTTCACCACCCTGCGTGTTGTTCACCAGAAATTCCAGGACAAGGCCAAGGTGGAGTAAAGGGGGCGGGGCCTGTCCCACCCCACTCTCCTTGTCCTCTCCCCCCACCTTCACCCCAGCCAACAAAACTGTCTTTGCCATCTGGTGTTCGGCTGTTTTTTTCGCCTGGCTGGAGACAGCGCTGGTCCTGCTCCAGCTGGTCTTGAACGGACAATCCGCTCAGCGCTGGGCGCAACTCTCCCGGAGAACACCGACTTTGAACCAGTGCTTCAAACAAAGCGGCGCGTGAATGAGCAAACTCCTGCGCCCTTTTCCGCCAAGGACAGGACCTCGTCCTCAACGGTGGGAGGAGATTCTCCAGGGTCATAGCAGCGTGCTGGAGGCCTAGAGTGACCCACTTGGACATGGCTCTTTATGGTACCCTTGGGCCCAACCCTCCTACAAGAGCAGGTGACGGATTGCCAGCAGCCGCCATGCTCTTTTCCAGCAGACTTTTAACAAGGAAGCAGGTTCAACTGAGGCCACAGTATGTATAAGTAGTGAGGATGTTGTGGGGGGCCTCCCCTGCCCCATTTTGAACCGCCTTGCAAGAGAAAGAAGTCTTTGCCTTTGCCATACAGAGCATCGCTTCCTGCCTCGGAGTGCTGCTCTGCTCCTCAGAAGGGACCCTCGTCCTGCACCCTTGTCTGCGTTCTTACATCCTGAGGCCAGGGTGCATGGGTGGCAGAAGGGAGGCTTGCCCCAGCCTTGCACGCAAGCAACCTTCCCCCTCCTGTGACCCAGGAATGTTTCTTGGTGGTTGGCCGGCAGTGAGAAGTGATGGCATGCCTCTGCTGCCGAGGGTCCGGCGCTGCCGTTGTTCAGAAGCCTCCAAAGGCTTTCAGGAAAGGGGGGATTAGGAAACAGCATGGTCTGAATTTGCTACGTGATGGTGTAGTGGGGAGACAGTGTCTTGTTCAAGCTTTGTGGTGTCTTTTGTGTGTTTGTGTGCATATCGACGTCTTCAGGAAGCTGGGAGGAGCTGGTCTGTGTCACAATCGTCTTAAAGAATGTACGCATGTCGTATTAAAGAAAGGAAAAAAACTATTGGAATAAAAGAAAAAAAGGGAAATGTTTTTGGTGCCTCTCCTGCCTTTCAACCAGCAAGGGAGAGGAGGGATGGGTCGGGGTTTTGCACAATCTCCATTGCAATTGCCAGCACCGTTGGCTATTAATGGGTCCAGCTGAACAGGAAGGCATATTTTGGGCCATTGCATAGTGATGAGAGACAAGAGATGGGACATTGGGTGGCTTTTTACAGCAAGGTATCTGGGCAGCAAGAGAAAAGGATAGCTTCCTTTGCGTGCCTTTGCATTTGGAAAGAACTCTTTCCTCTCTCCCTGCCTTCCTGTGATGGGAGTGTGTCCTTGAAGTGTGATAATGCTTCTTGCTTGCATAAGCATTTTTTAAAAACCACCCTGATTTTGGGGGAGGGCAGCACAGCCTACTAGTCTGTTCTGCTCGTACCCACTCAAAAAGGTTGCCCGAAACAAATGCAGTCCTCAGGCTGAAAGAGATTCCTGAAATTAATGAGGAGTCTTGTGCCAAGGCGCCTCTGAGCAGGAGCTTCTGGGAGAGCATCAAACATCTGAGGGAAGTGCGGAGTTCAGCTTCCATTCATTCTTTTGAAGCAATGCCTCCATTTCGCAGGATAGCAGGTATTGCCCATCTGCTGCAGTCCTAAAGCAGCCAGTGAAGTGGCTGTGCTGAATTTCTGCTTTATCCTTGCTCCTCCCATGAAAGCAGCATATGTGAAATAGTAAGAGAGAGAAAATGCAAGTGTTGTTCAGGTTGTGCGATTTTCGCATGGGATGCAGTGTTTTGTACAGGACACAGAGAGAGAGGCGTTAGGTATGCTTTGCCTGGAGAAGGGAAGACTAAGAGGGTGACCTTATAGTCCTCTTCAACTATCTAAAGGGCTGCCCCATGGAAGGTGGAGCAAGCTGGTTTTCTGCTCCTCCCGCAGGCAGGACCTGGGCCAATAGATTCAAATGACAAGGAGATTCTTCCTTGCAGGTTTTTCAGCAGAGCTTAGAGTGGCTGTCCGTCATTGATTATTGAGTTGCGTTTACTGCATTGCAGGGGTTTGAACATGCCCCCCCTAAGGAGGGGTTCTCTCCCAAGTCTACAGTTCTGATCCCATGACCTCTTCACTTATGGGCTTTGTTAAACTGCAAGCCTTTTGATTAAGTAATGATGGCCACCAATGTGAATGGCTTTAAAACGTTATCAGCAAATGCATGGAGGATGAGGGCAAACAATAGCTGTGAAGCATCTCCACTATTGGAGGAAGTAGGTTTCTGATGGCCTGATCCAGCACACTCTTATGTGGATGCCAAAAGATGCTTGGTTGGCCCCTATGAGCTTAGGGGGGGTTGAAAAGGAGAAGCAGACCACCACCCCCTCTTCCCCTCACCAAGACAGGAACAGTGGTTCCCACACTTCACACACACACACCCTGACCACTTGAAAGTTGAAGATCCTTGCAGACCTGTTCAGGATTTCCCCCCTCTATCTGCTGTAGCCGTTGTAATGCACTGTGCCAGATGCCGTCTGTGGTTTCCTAAGCACACGATAGCTGAGCTGGTTAGAGCATGGTGTCAAGGTTGCAAGTTCGAGCCCCCATGGGACAGCTGCATATTTCTGCACTGCAGAGGGCTGGACTAGAATGGTCTTCAGGGTCCCTTCCAACTCTACAATTCTGTGATTCCTTCCTTCCTTATGTTTCATACAATTCAAATGGTAACCCAGCGTAAGAAATAGTGCATTGGCTGCGCTGCCTCCCATCTCCAACCCCAAATCCACAGACCACGTTGTGGACTCCAAGTGGACCTCAGCTTGGGAAACCCTGTAGTAAAAGCTCTCTCCAAACGGCGGTCTGTAAAGACTGGCAGCGTTGGCGAGTGGGTTACTGCCCACATGCCTTGATAATGGTTTGGTGCATCTGTGGAAGGTAAGGTTGGGAGCATCACTCCAGTTCCAGCTTCGGCTCCACAAGCCCCCACTCCACACAAGGCATAAGAAGGAGGCAGAGCAAAAGAATCAGGCCATATTTTATTCCAAGAGCAAAGTCTCCTTACAGTTATGTACATTCAGTGGACAAGCTGCTCACCCCAGCACTCAATCCAAACGTACATCCTTGGGCACACACTGGCAGCTTCAACACGAACCGTTAAGTTGCATGGCTGGGGAGGCAAACCACACCGGGACTGAAAAGCATCATGGCTGGGCTCGGCCACGGCACACACATTTCTCATGCCAGGGGCAGCACCCCATCGGTCTCAGCAAGGGGGTAATGACAGGCAGGCCTAGGAACTGGCCAGAGGGGGACGCCATGTCCGGAATGGGCTTCCCCACTTTGGGGGGGGGGGGGGGGAGAGAGGGAAGGAAATTTAAGTGCCAACGAAAGAGGACTGGACAGCCAGGTACTGTCCTCCAGCCCAGACTGAACTGTGTCACCCTGATCCACTGCCACCCTCCATGGCTGTCTTCTGGCACAGCAGAGAGGGCGAGAGTTTCATCCAATGAGGCTGTAACAGGAGGGGACGCAGGCAAAAGAGGCAGCACTGCCATCCCCAGACAGGTGAGCCTGAGACATGCCAGCATGCAGCACCAATCTGCCTTCAGCACAGGTATCAGATCAGGACAGCCGCCAACCCAAATGCACACCTCCCACGTTTGATCCAATTTCACACAGATGGTATAAGGTCTCCAAGCTTGTTTTAGGCACAGTAAGAAGTGAAGGGGGCAGGGAGAAAAGAGCCCCCCTCTGCTCACACTGCTGGCTTCTTAAATACGTCGTTTTGCTCTCCACTTGACCCCCACCCTGTTATCCTACTGCGGACCCCCCCAACAGCACAGGTCACTGGTCACTAAAACCCAAAGCAATGCCATCTCTGGCTGCGGCAGAAGCACCCTTCACAGCAGCTTGGGAAAGGGTGGGGGCGGGTCTGGGGGGGCCTGATCGTTTCCCGCAGGCTAACTGAAAGGTACGCATCTTCCGAGGAGTTAAGGGGAGGGCGTCAGCACTCGAGCCCCGCTTTTGCAGCTTCTCCTGATGCAGAGACGCCCACCAGATGGGACTGGAGCAAAGTTCCGTTTCCCCCAAAAAATGAAAGTAAGTTTTGACATGTAGAGAAGGGAGGATGAAAAACGCTGTGCACCCAGAAGTCCTCTGAGGAGCAGCAGCAGCAATTGCCAAGAGAGAGAGAGAGAGAGAGAGAGAGAGAGAGAGAGCGACTGGTGATTCTGGCCTGAGGTGGCCTAACCCGCCCCCTGGAAAACCATCCAAGTCACCCTTCGGCACACTCTTAACATGGAATGAATGGGAGGTAGTGAGGAGGAAGACAGGTGTGCACACCTGAGCACAGTCCCACAGGGGGGCAGGATGCGCAGCCAAGTGAAAGAGTCCCTTCCCCGCCCCTCCTGCAGACCCCCACTGAGAACCGCCCCCCCCTCTACCCAGCAAGCACCGCCCACCCTAACTCCAGACATCCAGGGAGTAGCGCCCCTTGGTCATTAGCTTCTTGACGTAATCCACAGCCTGCTGCTGGTTCATCTTCCCGTATTCAGCCACGATCTCGTAGAAGGCGTTTTGCACGTCGCGGGCCATGTTCCGGGCGTCGCTGCAAAGAGGAAGGCCCCCGCAGAGAGGGCGAGGTCCCGTTAGGTCAAGTGCAGCCCTTATTTATTGCATTCATACCCAACCGGGTCTCTCACTAGTTCGACAATAAGAGCTGTTCAACAGTAGAACGGACTCCCGCAGGAGGTTGTGGACTCTCCTTCACTGGAGGTTTTTAAGCAGATGTTGGATGGCCATCTGTCATGGATGCTTTGGTTGAGATTTCTGCATTGCAGGGGTTTGGACTAGATAACCCGTGGGCTCCCTTCCAACTCTAAAATTCTACAATTCAAATCCTATGTCTTAATTTTTAATGGCTCACAGCTCAGTGACAGAGCAGAAGGCATCAGGTTCTGGGAGGAAACCCTGCTCAACAAATGGAACTCATGCTGGGTTTGAAGACAGATTCCCCATCATTCTGGGAGACAGAGGCACCATTTTCTTTCATCTGAAACACGGCTCTTGAGAGCCTTTTGGTGGAGAAGTTCAGCTTCACCACTTCTCGAGAACTTCCAGTAAATACTTGTATATGAAACTGACTGTCGTAAGTCTGCCTTGCCCAGGACTGTCTCCTCTTACAGATATAACGGGAGATTGGAAAGAACCTTAGCCCAGTTGCAGTGCACCTGCTTTGCATGCAGAAGGTCTCAGGATATATCCAGCATATCCAGGCAGGGCCAGGGAGCCACTGCCAGGAGTGTAGAATAGCCTCACTTCTGAGCTGAATTGAAGACCTGGAAGTTGCCTTAAGAGAGTCACCCAGGCCAACTCCTCTGCTCAAGGCAGGACACAGCAACCGTCCTCTGCTTGCATACCTCCTCTCTAAAGGAGAGTCCACCTCCTCCTGAGCCAGCTCATTCCGGTCTCGGAGCAGCTGAGGCATTCAGGAAGTTTCTCCCAAACGTTTAGCCAAAAATTCTGCTCCTGCGCAGTTCCCAGCTGCCAGTTCCGGTCTTGGCCTCCTTCTTTACCTGTCTGCTCCATCTTCTGCAGTTCACAGAGGCAAAGGGACTGCAGCAGCTGCCTCAAGACAGGGCTCTGCACCCCCACAACCAAGCCCCCTACTCACCCGCACACGTAGATGTGCCCGTTTCCTTCGTGGATCAGCTTCCAGACATTCTCCTTGTTCTTCTTCAGCAGGTGCTGGACGTAAATCTAGAGAAGCAAAAGCAGATTGAGGGGGTGGGATGGGGAACAGAAGCTGTTCAAGCTTGTGAAGTCTCCCAGTTGTATCCTCAGCAGTCGTATCGTAAGAAGCACAAAGCAACTTCCCACCAACCGAAACTCACTCTCTCTCAAAACACACATAGGCAAACTCGGCCCTCCAGATGTTTTTTGGGACTACAAGTCCCATCATCCCTGACCACTGGTCCTGTTAGCTAGGGATGATGGGAGTTGTAGTCTGGAGGGCCGAGTTTGCCTATGCCTGCCTTTAAACGCTTTAGTTCAGCCCTTTCCAAGCTTGCTGGGGCTGATGGGAGTTGTAGTCAAAACATCTGGAGGGTGCCGGGTTAGCATACCGTGTGGCATCCACTAGGAGCAGCCCACATGGTAACTTCCAAATGTTGATGGACTTCAGCCCCCATCAGTCCCCCAGGAAGCACAGGCAATGGCCAGGGATTATGGGAGTTGTATTCCAGCAACACCCGGAAGGCGTTACAGAATCTTATCGTCTGCTTCATTGAAACACACACAGGGAAAAGATTCATTAAAACACACACGGAAAAGATTCTAGTCCTTATGATTGCAAACGTGACTTGGCACATTTAAACAGAGAGGAGCTAAGGAAGACAACTGAGAGGAAGGGCCCAGGTGGACAATTGCAGTGGCCCCACCATAAACTCGATTGGGGAGCATATATAACGGCTTGGCAAGAGTTATTTGCCATGATGCCATGTTTCTCAGCTACACCTCCTCTCCCATCAGTGCAACCCCCTTCCCCACCCCCTGAAGAGGCCTGTCATCCCTTAGAAGTGATTTGTGTGCTGCCCTCCTTTTTATGCCGATGCTCTTCTGACAATTTCCATTTCACCTTGACTCCTTATTGGACTTGCATTTATATAACTGTGTTGATCCTGTGTTGATAGGACGTTGCAAAATTTGTGTTTCATGTGGTGAACCACCACGTGGCCTTCGGATGAAGGACGGTACATCCATTTAATTAAGAGGAAGAAGACAAGAATGAAAAGGAGGAGGGCGATGGCCTCACTGCAGTGTCAGAATTACGCTTGACTGACAAAGCCCTGCCAAAATCAAGGGAGGTGGCACAGGATCACAGAGTTGGAGGAAGACCAGAGGATCATCTAAGTCCAACGCAGGAATACCTTCTGAGGTTGGTCCCTGGAGAAAGCGACGTTGAGCTGAGTGAGGGCCCCTTCCTTGAGAAGCTTGGCCAGCTCCTCCTTGTAGAGGTAGTCCTCGTTCTCGTGCCGACAGCCGTAATAAAGCACCGTCTCGCCCACATCCTTGCCTGGAACGGAAAAAAACCCTCATCCTTCACTCTGGTGCAACTTATTGACAGGGCGCCCCCTCTTGCGATGGAGGCTGCCCACTGCGCCTCTGCGTGAAACCCTGCTCTGAACTGGCCTCCCAATCGCAAGACTCGTTTTGTTTTATTTTATTAAACTTGTATCGTGCCCTTACAAAGGAGCTCAGAGACAAAGAAGTGGGTTGCGGTGTGGGAGTTTTCCCTCCCAAGGTGCCAGAGCCAAGACAGGGAGGAGTGCCCTCATTCTGATTTGGTTTCAGGCAACGCCAACATTGCCTGGCGGCGTTGACCTCCATTGCATCAGCAAGCCAGTTCAGAGCAAGGGCAGCGCTTCACGCCCTTGCTCTGATTGGACTTCACAACATTGCTATGTCGCCTGGCAGCACTGGCCTACAAAGCACTGTTAAGTCAAATCAGAGCTAGACAGTGCTTCATGCTTCCACCCCAGCATTTTACAGGGGAAAAGAATTGTGGAAACCATGGAGAAGCCAGAGGTTTCTACAGAGACACCTCTCCATCTAAGTCATGCAAGGACAAATTTCAGGCAGGCAAGAGCAGTTGCAGTAGGCATATAGCACAGCCAGTGAGTGGCTGGAGTCCCAAGGGCACTCTAGGCCTTGAGATCCCTCACCCCTAGTGCGGATTGTGGAATTCAACAACAAGCCAACCCATTTGCCACTGGCATGGCCAATCAGAGCCCAGTAAAGGGGGTGGGCTTGTTTGGGACAGCACCCACCTTGCTGCTTGAGCCAGCCCCGCTCCTGGATGAAGCCCATGAAGGGGGCAATGCCAGTGCCAGGCCCGATCATCAGGACGGGAGTGCTAGGCTTGAACGGCAGGCGGAACTGGGACTTCCGGACATACATGGGCACTGTGGACTTGTGCCCATTCTCGTTGGGCTGCTTGTTCTTCAGCCAGCTAGTGGCCACCCCTTTGTTGATGCGGTCCGTCTTGGTCTTGTACTCCACCAGCACAGCGCAGATGTGGATGGAGTTGGGTTGCACCTGGGAAGGGGGAGAGAAGAGAGGGAGAAGGCTGATGGCAGGGTTGGTGGAGGAGCTTCAAGTCACAGGCCTGGGCCGGTGACACTGGAGGAACAACCAGCGACGGTCCTGCAGATGATCCCAGTGACCAAGCCAGGATAGAACGGTTCAGCAGGCCCTGTCTTCCTCTCCCCCACCCTTCGCCCCCCAAAGTATCCAGGCTGCTGCATTAAAATGAAACACCATGAAGGGCCAGGCACGGAATCCCAACTGTCAGTGCAGCTGGCGTGAGGGAAGTAGGAGGTCAGTTTGACCAGTCCTGGGGGAGGAATCCTCCACTAAAAAAAAAAAAAAGGACCCTTGGACGACTACAGGATTGCAGCACTCCTCTCGCTTTCAGGCCAAGGGAGTCGGCATTTACCCACAGACAGCTTTTCGCGTCATGTGACCAGCATAACTTAACCATTTCTGGAGCAACAGAAACCAGAGCGCATGGAAATGCAATTTACCTTCCTGCCACCTATTTGAGTAGTAGGACTGGTATGCTTTTGAGCTGCTAGGTTGGCAGGAGGGACGCGGGTGGTGATGTGGCTTAAACCACAGAGCCTAGGACTTGCTGTTCAGAAGGTTGGTGGTTCAAATCCCTGCAACGGGGTGAGCTCCTGTTGCTCGGTCCCTGCTCCTGCTCCTGCCAACCTAGCAGTTCGAAAGCACGTCAAAGTGCAAGTAGAGAAATAGGTACCACTGTGGTGGGAAGGTAAAAGGTGTTTCCGTGCACTGCTCTGGTTCGCCAGAAGCGGCTTAGTCATGCTGGCCACATGACCCGGAAGCTGTACGCCGGCTCCCTCGGCCAATAAAGCGAGATGAGCGCCGCAACCCCAGAGTCAGTCACAACTGGACCTAATGGTCAGGGGTCCCTTTACCTTTACCTTTAGGTTGGCAGGAGCTGGGCCAGAGCAACAGAGATTTGAACCACCAACCTTCTGATCAACAACCCAAGAGGCTCAGTGGTTTAGACCACCCACATCCCTAACCTCCATTAAAGGCTAGCACTGGCAGATGGAAAGAACTGAATGCCACACATTAACCAGCAGACAAGGCCTGCTAGGGTGGGAACCTGAGGAAGCCCCGGAACACATCCTTTCCCCCCCCCCTCTCCCTGCGCCTCCCGGTGCTCACCTTGGACGTCGAAGCGATGGAATAGTAGCGAGCCTGCAGGCGGGGCAGCAGCTCACAGAGGTGGTCAATGGGGGGCCGGAGGGAGGGCGTGTCCTGCAAGATGGCCAGGATGTTCCTCCGGGCTTCAACGACCCAGCTGAGGTACAGCGACTGCGTGGATCAAGGAAAGAAGAGACGCCCTCCAGTGAGCCACATATTATGCTGGGCAGGCCCACAAAGAGATGCACTTGCTTGTCAGTGGTTCCTAAAAGGAGAAGTAGCGCCCCCTGGGGGCAGGGGCGGTGGGAGGACCTGCAGTGGGATGCTAAAAGGCAAGGAGGGCTGTTGGGGGGATTGGTCCCGGAGGTGTACATTTTGCTATGCATTTTGTAGTTTTTATATTTTAATTTTATGTTGTGAACTGCCCCAAGATCTACAAGCATAGGGCAGTATACAAATAATAAATAATGATGATGATGATGATGTATTTAAAAGCTGGTATTCACTGGATCAAGTTCATCCATTTTGTTGAATTAAATTTAATAGTTTTAATGGGATTAATTAATTAAATGTGCCATTTGTTGCTACTGTTTTAAATTTTATTCTGTTAGTGGGCTGTTCAAACCGCTCTTCTGAATAATGCTTTTTGGAGGGTAGGGGGCACTGGGAGTGAGTTCATAGAACTCAAAGGGGACAGCGGCCCAAAAAAGATTTGGAAATTACTGAGCTACAGGCCGTCCCCAGAAAAGGTGCACCTCCCTGCCCTCACTTGTTAGAATGACCCAGAATGATGCATGCAGACACAGAGAACCAAGAGGAGATTTTAGTGCAAAAGGACTATAAGGTCAGTTCTATGGCAGAAGACAAATACTTAAGGCTGAACAGACCTGAGCATGTGCTCAGCTTAGGAATTTGTTTTCAGCACCACGAAGGATCCAAGTTGGTAGGGATGGGGAGACAAAGGGAATTCTCTCTCTGGTCAAAGCCCTGGAGAGACACTGCTGGTCTGCAAGGAGAATCCTGGCGGAAAGGGCCGGGAGGAGACCACTTGTGGCTCCCTGTCCTACCAAGCTAAGTGTGAGCTGGTGACCTGAGCTCACCTCCCTCCAGTCAGCTCAGTCAAGGGTCTTGTAAACAAAGGCAGGGGTGAAAGATCATTTGAGCACAGATCATCTCTACGCTTACGTGAGCTGAAAGCAAGTTCTTCTGGGGTGCAAAATCAGGGCAAACCTCCAGCTATTTAAATTTCAAGAACTGTCGTTCTGGAGACTGGACGGTTCATCAGCTTGACGTACCAAAAAGAGAATCAACTGGAAGGACTCCTGGGTTAGGGGGTGGGGGGAGAATACGAGTTTTTGCCTCTCAGCAATCAAAGCAGGAACCAGACGTTCACCGAGGTGAAGCAACAGACAGGGAGTACCATATTTTTTGCTTTATAGGACGCACCCAACCATAGGACGCACCTTGTTTTAGAGGGGGAGAACAAGGGAAAAAAATCTCCCCCTCTCTGCGCAGCGCCCCTTCAGCAATGCGGCAGGAGAAACGGAGCCCCTTCCATTTCTCCTCCCGCTTAGTTGAAGGGGCGCTGCACCTTAGCTGAAGGGGCACCTACCCTTCAGTGAAAGGAACCTGAAGCCTCCAGAGCGGAGTGGGAGCTCCTGCCGTGCTCCGGAGGCTTCAGGTGGCTATCTTTGAAGCCTGGAGAGCGAGAGGGGTCAGTGTGCACCAACCCCTCTCACTCTCCAGGCTTCAGTGAAGGCAACCTGAAGCCTCTGGAGCATGGCGGGAGCGTTCCCTCTGCACTTCAGAGGCCTTGTATTGTTATCGCTGAAGCCAAGGAGCCTGCATTCGCTCCATAAGACGCACACACATTTCCCCTTAATTTTTGGAGGGGAAAATGTGTGTCTTATAGAGCGAAAAATACGGTATGTGATTCGCCTCTCTTCCACCACCAGATGCTGTTTCCTGCTGGTCCACTGAACAAGACTCCTCTAACTCTTGATAGGGAAAGGGTTAAGCAGGAACGCAAATACATGCACATACTTGGCTGAAAAGCAGCCCCTGCCCCACTCGGCTTACCCACCACGCCCGACACACAACAACCTGCTCCAGAATTTCAGAATCCCAATTGACGTTTCCGAGACGTCGCCTCCACGCCACTAGGGGGAGCTAGCTGCAGAGGGTGTGGCCGGGACCTACCTTGCCTTCGGTGTGGGAGGAGGCCATCTTGCGCAGGTGCTCCTGCTGGGTGGCGTCTGTGGCGTACTGTGCCAGCTCGTAGAGGACGTTGGTGCGGGGCGGGTTCGTGATGTCCAAGTAGTAGGTCAGGGCTGTGCGGTAGGTCGTGGGGCAAGGGAACGGGTGCTTCTTGTTGGACTCCTCTGCAGGAAGGAGGAGGAGAGGGGGGAGTTGGGGAGCTGCGCTGCCACAAAGTACAGCTGCGGGGGTCTTTTTCTGAAAGTCCAAGCCGCTCCCCAACCCTTTGGTGGGCCTGCATGGGCCACGGTTATCAAAGCAGTTTGATGCTGCCGTTCGTGGTCTCGATTTGGAAATGGGGCTTCCCCTATAGAGATGGCCCCAAGAACCACCCCTGGGGATGCCCTGTGAACTGTTCCATCAGCTATGGAAGTCCACGTGACTGGGGCTCAGAATAATAATAATAATAATAATAATAATAATAATAATAATATACAGTGGTACCTCGCAAGACGAATGCCTCACAAGACGAAAAACTCGCAGGACGAAAGAGTTTTCCGTTTTTTGAGTCGCTTCGCAAGACGAATTTCCCTATGGGCTTGCTGCGCAAGACTAAAACGTCTTGCGAGTTCTTGCGAGTTTGTTTCCTTTTTCTTAAAGCCGCTAAGTTAATAGCGAGTTTGTTTCCTTTTTCTTAAAGCCGCTTTTTCTTAAAGCCGCTAAGTACCATTAATAGCTGTTAATAGCCGTTAATAGCCGTGCTTCACAAGATGAAAAATCCGCAAGATGAAGAAACTCGCAGAATGAATTAATTTTGTCTTGCAAAGCACCACTGTATTTATACCCCGCCCATCTGGATGGGTTTCCCCAGCCACTCTGGGCGGCTTCCAACAAAATATTAAAATACAGTAATGCATCAAACAAACATTAAAAGCTTCCCTAAACAGGGCTGCCTTCAACAGTGGTCTCTCCCACCCTGCAATTTTCCCATTTTCTCTCTCTTGAGATTAAGGCAGACCCCCCCCCCCTCTCAATTGAGTTTTGGTGGCAGAAGCGACTCCCCTGTGAAAAAAACGGCTGCAGCTCTTGGGACTTTTTAGTTTAGAGAAAAGGCAAGTGAGAGGTGACAGGATAGAAGTTTTCCAGAGATGGAAAGAAGATAAAGTTTCAACCGGAGAAGAATGGCGGACTAAATTGATGGATTATGCCGAATTGGCAAAAATGGCCGGAAGAATCAGAAATCAAGGCCACCAAAATTTCAATAAGGGATGGGGAAAATTTATAACTTATCTTAAAAACCATTGTACATTGTTAAAACCGTTAGTAGGACTGGAATAACACTTGTGGTTTAATGGTGAATTTTGGACATAATGAGTTGCAAGGGGTCCCGAGGGTTATCTAGTCCAACCCCCTGCAATGAAGGATTCTGGGAAATGCAGCTAGTTGAGGGTGCCGAGAGTTGCTGGCAGGCCCCCATTCCCCTCAGACAGTTACAATTCCTAGAGCAGTTAAGCAATCAAACCCTCCTCACAAAGAACTATGGGAAATTTTAGCTCTGGGGGCTGAATAGGGGACTCCTAGAGACTCAGCACCCAAAACAAACTCCAGCTCCCAGACTTCTCTGAAGGAAGCCAGGACTGCTTAAAGTGGTATCATAGTGATTTGAATGTATTGTGTGAATGTGGCCATAGTGTGCTGTAAGGCATTAAATAATAATGGAGGAGGTTTGGGAAGGGTTGCCATATTTCAGAAATATGGCAAAGTTGTTGAGGGTTTATTTTGTTTTGGCCAAAGTTGCTGAGCATTTTTTTGCATAAGCTCAAAAAAGAAGTAGTTTTTGAGCTATTTTTAAGGAAATTCACCAAAATCTAGACCTCCGGAAGGGCTTGCCATACGTCCCAGACACTTCAGCGATTTCCGCCCAGACACTGCTCTCAGAGGAGGGTGCCTGTCTTATCTCCTAGTGAGCTGTTGACTTGAGATCACCTCACTTCACTCAGCTCAGTCAAAGGTCTTGTAAACAAACGCAGGGGTGAAAGAGCATTTGAGCGCAGATCATCTCTACGCTGACGTGAGCTATTTACATCTTGGAGAACTGCCGTTCTGGAGACTGGACGGTTCATCAGCTTGACAAAACGAAAGGGAATAAATTGGAAGAACTGCTTTTCTGGGGTGGGGGAGAGAATACTCACCGTCTAGATTGTTCAGGGAAATAACCATATCTAAATCTGCACCAAGGATTTCCCCAAGCTGGTTGACCAGCGACGTGTCGTTGGCTGGGTACACAGCGACGTGGTCCCCAGATTCGTATCTGGCAAAGAGATCAAGAGAGAGGCCTTGTCTCACCTGGTCTGGCTTTCAGAGCAGAGCCCCATGACACACGCCATGAACAAAACTCTCCCAGGCTGCATGGAATTGGGGTCAGGGAGACCCAGATGGCATCTCTAGGTAGGGCTGGGGGAGACCGGAAACCCTGCCTGAAACCCTGGAGACCCACTGCCAGTCAGTGTAGACAATACTGAGCTAGATGGACCGTGGGTCTGACTGTATTCCACTTAAAACGCAATTGAAGAAACACAGTGGGATAAATGCATCTGATCAGATCTCAGCATGTGACTGTATAAAAGAGTGATTATTGCTGGGATCTAGATTCTGTGTAGTGATCCATGGAAATAATTCTGATGGGATCCTCTTGGACGTCTCTAGGGTTGCCATATTTCAAAAGCTGTTTTCTTTTGTTTTGGGCAAAGTTGTTAAGCTTTCCGATATGGAGTGTGGAAGCACCTACACTTTGGCTGCAGTGGACTATGGCTCTGGTAACCTGCCGGTTAATTGGTGCAATGCTATTTGAGGCCCAAACTTACAGCAACCATTGGACTGCCATACGCCAGGGTTTTCCCCGACATTTTAACCAATTTCTGAAAATTCCGCCCAGACGCTATTTTCGGCAGACAAATCCGGGAGATTCCAGAAGTATGGCAGCCCTATTCTGCATTCATGCACTTGGCTTCCTGGAAGTACGATTTCGAAAAACCTGAGCTGTCAACACCTCATTGTCTAAACAGCAGCATCAACTTAAGGAAGACGTCGCATTGCTCGCTGCAAAATCCTGCACATTTATAGTTGGAACTGAAGTCCCATTGAGTTCAGCAGAGCTTACTTCCAAGGAAGAGAATACAGGAGGACAGCCGAAGGGAGAGTTTTCACCATGCTGCACTCATTTAGGCTAGAGACTGAGATCTGTGGCCCTCCAGATATCTTTGGACTCCCATCATCCCTGACCATCACACATCCTTGGCATTTTCTTCCCTCCCCCCCCCCAAAAAAATTCCATTTTAATAGAGGCCTCCCTAGCTCCAGTCTTCCTTTATGCAAAATCATAAGCTAGGCATGGGGAAAGGATTGAAACACCAGAGAAAAACAGGCCCAATTTTACTTTAGGAGAATTTACACAAGTTGGGGTGGGGGTGGGGAGCAGAGTATTTGTACCCTTCATGGATCAGTTACGCCCTCGGAAAATGCAAGATGGTTAAAATGCCTGGAAGTACAAAGCAAAATGTTGTGTCGATTAAACACCAGGCAGGCAAGAGGTTCACGAAAGGCAAAAGGAACTGTTTTTCTCCAGGCAACATAAAATGAATGGAACTGCCATTTTCAGGGGCAGTCTATCTCTGAACATCACTTGCTGGCAGGGAGGACAGGAGAGAGACTATTATCATGTTCTGCAGATGGGATCCCTGGAAGAGACATCTGTCTACTATGAGAATCAAGGGACAGCCCCAGACAGGTTCTGTTTTCTCCTGCTCCAGGAGAGCTCTTCAGATTTCAAGTCATGCAACAAACTCAAGGAAGATGGGGTATGCAGGTGAATCCATTCTTAGCCATTTTACCTGATTTTGGAGCCTGTAATATCCAGTTCCAGGTGCATGAGGTACCTGTCCCCGCCTTGGTTCAGCTTCCGGTTCACAGAAACAGGTGCCAGGAAAGGGTTCTTGGCATCGAACGGCCTGGAATGAACCAAGAAGACCCATTAGACTTATTGACCCACGTGCATGAAGTCATCAATTGCATTGCAGTGGGGACACAGGGTTTGACACTTCCAAGGATGGCCCCAAATGAATGTGTTCTCCCTCCCCAGTAATAGTAACACCTTCACCCCAAGTTGAACTTCTCATTATTGGGAAGGATACCGGTAATCAGAATGAAGGCATTGCCAAAAATGTTATTTTTATTACAATCAAAAGCAATGCAGTTTTTCTTTTAGGCATTCTAGGTGCCAAAAGACCAGAAAAGACTATTTATGTATGTGGCCACTGCTGCTCGGATGTTAATGGCCCAGAGGTGGAAAGAAGACAAAGTCCCTGCCAGAGAAGAATGGCAGATTAAGTTGGTGGATTGTGCCAAAATGGCAAAAATGACCAGAGGAATCAGAAGCCAGAAAGACCAAAATTTTACAACGAATGGGGGAAATACATATTTTGCCTTAAAACCCATTGCAAACAACTAAAAACATTAGGAGGATTGGAATAACACTTGTAGCTTAATTTTGGGTATAATTGAGATGCGGAATATTTGGATTAATATAAGAGATGCAGGAGGAAAAGGTTAATACCCACAAAGGGGAGGAGGGAAGTTCAGCAGATTCTTTGGAATCTTGTTTTTATGCTGGTTGTTGGATAATTGTAAAATTTTAAAAGCTGAAAAACTAAATACTGTATTTTTTGCTCTATAAGACTCACTTTTTCCCTCCTAAAAAGTAAGGGGAAATGTGTGTGCGTCTTATGGAGTGAATGCAGGCTGTGCAGCTATCACAGAAGCCAGAACAGCAAGAGGGATCGCTGCTTTCGCTGCGCAGTGATCCCTCATGCTGTTCTGGCTCCTGAGATTCAGAATATTTCTTTTCTTGTTTTCCTCCTCCAAAAACTAGGTGCGTCTTGTGGTCTGGTGCGTCTTATAGAGCGAAAAATACGATGATAATAATAATAGAGAAAGTGTTACTATTAGTATATAAAGCCCTTAACAATTTGGGACCAGTTTACCTCTGAGATTGTCTTACCCGATATACACACACTAGACTTCTTCGATCTATGGAACTAGTGCTGTTACCAGTGCCATATAATACCCGTTCCACATTTGCAAGAGATTGTGGAAGCACCTACACTTTGGCTGCAGTGGACTATGGCTCTGGTAACCTGCAGGTCAATTACTGCATTGCTATTTGAGGCCCAAACTTACAGCGACCCTTGGGTGGGGCAGTCCTGATGCCAACCCTGCTGCTCCCACAAATGTGGCACTTACGGTTTTTGGTTCTCGTAGCTCTTGAGGCGGCCCATTTCGCCCGTGTAAACCTTGTCGGGGCTGATGTCCGTGTGGACCACCAGCTCGTACTGCCGTATGCTGGAGAAGGAGAAGAAGGAGAAGTCAGAGGCAAGGACAAAACGGCCAGCTTCTCAGCTCTCCAGAGGACAACAGAGGAGAGCCAAGCAGATGGTACTGCCCAGTTCTTAGACTTGGGACTGTTCCGGAAACATCGACAGGGGTCTGTGTGCGTGACCTGTGGCGTGACAGGGCCTTTTCGGGGGTGGTCCCCTTCAAGACATGGGTACTAGCATATAAAGCCCAACATGGCTTGGGAGCCTAGTAGCTAAAAGAGTGCCTTCTGCGATACTAACCAAATTTGACCCTGCGATCAGCAGGTGAGGCCTTGTTGGTGCTGCTGTCACTGGGGGCTGCCTAGATGGTGCTGACTCATGACGGAGCCTTTTCAGTGGTGGTTCCCCAATTGTGGAAGGCCTTCCCTAGTGAGGTGCACCTGTATCCATCGTTATTAGCTTGCAGCAGGCATCTGAAAACATTCCTGTGGACTCAGGCACATTGCTGGCTAAAGACTACTGTTCCAAGCAACCCCGTGGGATCACCAGATGAAATCATGTGTTTAACTTTCTAAACTGCTATTTAAAAAACTGAACTGTAATTGATTTTATGTGTTTGTTGTTTTAAATGTGTCTAGAGTGTTCTAATCTGCTTTAAAATGTTGTTTTGCTTTTGTTTTAAACGGTACGCTGTTTGCTGCCTTGAGGAGGAAGGGTGGGATATATTTTCAAGAAATAAAATTAATCATCATTAGACAGGACCAGGTTCAAAAGAGTTTACTGTTCCCAAGTGGCAATCCTGAGACAGAGACAATGGGTTGCATCAGACACACTCAGAGTAAATCCTTTGAAAACAATGGGCAAGGTCCATTAACTTCATTCAGAGTGAAAGGTAGATGCATACACTCCAGAGGGGCCCAGCTGTGGCCACACGGCAAGCCAACAGCAGAGCGACATCTCCCACACTCAAACTGATGCTCCATCTGCAGCGGTTCTCAATCTCTCTACCGCCACCATCTCTTAGGACTGACCTGGTTTCGTCTCCTGTGGCTTCCACGCCGAAATGTTCACAGACCGCCGGCCAGAACTGCTCACGCCACGTGATGAAATCTTCTTCCAGGCTGTCGAGAGAAGCGATGGCAGGGTGGGGGGTGGGAAGCAAAGTTGTCATTTAGAACAAAACAGCAGCAAGCTGAATGCCAGTGCACCCCCCCTGAAGGGAGAGGAGAGATGCCAGACCATCCCTGGAGGGCACTGGACCAACCCACCGATAATAATAATAATAATAATAATAATAATAATAATAATAATATTTATACCCGGCCCATCTGGCTGGGTTTCCCCAGCCACTCTGGGCGGCATACAGCACATAAAAAATGGCAAAAAATTAGACATTAAAAACTTCCCTTAACAGGGTTGCCTTCAGATGTCTTCTAAAAGTCAGATAGTTGTTTATTTCATCATCATCATCATCATTACTATTACAGTGGTACTTCGGGTTAAGTACTTAATTCGTTCCGGAGGTCCGTTCTTAACCTGAAACTGTTCTTAACCTGAAGCACCACTTTAGATAACGGGGCCTCCAGCTGCCGCCGCGCTGCCAGACCACGATTTCTGTTCTCAACCTGAAGCAAAGTTCTTAACCTGAGGTAATATTTCTGGGTTAGCGGGGTCTGTAACCTGAAGCGTATGTAACCCGAGGTAAAGGTAAAGGGACCCCTGACCATTAGGTCCAGTCGTGGCCGACTCTGGGGTTGTGGCACTCATCTCGCTTTATTGGCTGAGGGAGCCGGCATACAGCTTCCGGATCATGTGGCCAGCATGACTAAGCCGCTTCTGGTGAACCAGAGCAGCGCAAGGAAATGCCGTTTACCTTCCTGCCAGAGCGGTACCTATTTATCTACTTGCACTTTGACGTGCTTTCGAACTGCTAGGTTGGCAGGAGCAGGGACCGAGCAATGGGAGCTCACCCCGTCGCGGGGATTTGAACCGCTGACCTTCTGATCAGCAAGTCCTAGGCTCTGGGGTTTAACCCACAGTGCCACGCAAGGTACCACTGTATTATTATATGCCTAGCGTCTCAAGCCTTGTTTCAGGGTCATGGATTAAAAGCTTCTTGCATGCACAGGTTAGGGAGAAGGTTCATCCCCCCCCCCCCCGACTTCTTTTGCTTCTCTTACGCTCAGCCCTCTCTACAATCACGGAAATGCCTCTTTAAAGTCAGAGAGCCGCTTTTCTCAAAGCAGAACCTGCCACTCAAACTCTTCCGGCTGGTTTAAAGCCATTTGCTCTTAGCCACTTTCGCAAATGCTCAACTTCGTGGCTGCTGCATTTCTAGTCTTCTCAGCAGTTCCAGCAGAATTTTTTTTAAGCATTCAGAATAGCATTTGTTAAAGGGTGAGAAGGACAAATTCGGCACTTGAAGTCCTAAAATCACAGAATCGTAGAGTTGAAAGGGTCCCAAAGACATCATCTCGTCCAACCCCTTGCAATGAAGGAATATGCAGCTGTCCTGTCCCATGCGGGGATTCGAACCCGCAACCCATGCCAACTGAGCTATCCAGGCTGACCAAGGCTCACTTACTTCCCATCGTCGTCTCCCAGCCCAAGTTCAAAGATCCGCTGGGCTCCAAGCTCTTCCAGCCTCTTGTCCACGTACTTCCCCATGGCGTTGAAATGCTCATAGGTCTTGTTCCCCAAACCAAACACCTAAGAAAGCAACAACAACAACCAGCGTCAGCTTGTTGGCTCTTTCTGCAAAAGGCGCATCTCTCTGGAGCTCAGGAACCAGTTTTGGTCTGATAAAGATTCGAAGGCTTTGGCTTTGTTTAGCAATGAAAAACAACACCGCGAGAGGCGTTTTATATAAGTTGTGTGCAGGGTGAAGAAAGGAACTAGAGCCACAGGTCTACAGGCAGTCGGTCTGCACCCACAGGTAGGTCCATGAGGATACCCTGGGGGAGATTGCCTCAAAGTCGTTGCCACCATGTTGAGCTCCAGCAACTCTTCCCCGTAGGTCTTGCCCCAATGAGGAAGTTGGAAGGATTGAAGGTCCCCTGTCTCCCCACAGCTGCCTATGCCCCCTTCACTCCTGGGTTTTTGGCAAGCGATCGGAGACTGCGCCTGTGCACAACCAATCTCTCCTCTGCTCTATTCATTTCTCTGCGCGTTCGGGGAGACCAGGTAGGAGGTGAGCGGGTCACAGCAGGAGGGGGAGACGCCCTGGATTCTGCAGCAGCCTGCCTCATCTCTGTCTCCTGGTTCCCCTCCTCTCCTGCCTCTGAGTCTGAACTGCTCTCTGCCACATCCTCTTCTTGCTCACTAAACCCTGTTGCCTCTTCTGCTTCCAACTCCTCCTCCTCCCAGTCTCCTCCTCCTCCCTCTGACCACTCATCGTCATCCTGCCACCAATCTCCAGGCTCTGACCCTTCTTCCCCTGGGGGTTCCCTGGGGGTTCCCCCAGCTGGTGCCTTCCCCCACTCCTCTGAATCTAGCCAGTCCATGACATCCACATTCTTCTGATGAGATGCTCATTTCGTTAGTTTCCATGAGAGCCACAATATGGCAAGAGCAGGGGGCGGGGAGCCTCTGCAGGTTTAAGGGGCTGGGTATGTTTCAAGGCTAAAATCACTGAGGTTATTTGCCACTCAGAATTCAGATTCACTGGGAGAAGCTGTTGAATGGTTTATTTAAATATTAAGGTTCATTATTGTTTCACAAGATGCACATCTCTTTAAAGACCAGAGTAAATATCATGACCTAGTTTTACAGCTGTGAAGCAGTATAGCAGGTGCTGTTAAGTTGTATTAATTAAGCTGTGTCAGCAATTGGGTATAGTATATAATAGAGCAGTGTGTACCTCTCTCAGTACCCTGATGAATGGGTCATACTTATAGATTTAACGTAAAAGGAGTTTTTGTTTTTGTAATTAAAGCCAAGCAAAAGATATTTCTGCATTTCTTCATTGTTTCCTGAACGTGTGGTCTCCCCAGCATACTTTCTGCAGCGCAATAAATCTGCTAAATAGGAATCGACCCGACGAAAGATTTCAAAAAGACTGGAGCAAATGTATGTATTATTTGAAAGAAAATTGTAAACACATGAAAACGTTTGTAGCCTTAATGTGAAATGATTGGTAATGTGGAAAGAAGGAGCTAATTTACAAATGAGAGGGTGATTTTTAAAAGATCATATAGGGTAAAGAAGTGATTATAGAAATACAATAAATATGTTAAAGTTATAGGAAAGTCAGAAAGAGGGAGGGAAGGATGTTCTTTTTGAGTAATAATGTAAGCTTTGGATATGTACAATGAAATGAAATGAAATATGGAAAACTCAATAAAAATCATGATTAAAATAATAATAATCTGCTAAATATGCAACAGATGCAACTAGATTTTGAGGCAAAGAGCCTGAAACAGCCCCAATGCAGCTTCTTTTACACAAACACACATACCACTTACATATGTCAAACCTGAGCCCTGGAAAAAGAATGGCAGAGGGAGAAATAAAAATGCTCACTGCAAATTTGAGGCCGGAGAGGTCAGCGTCTGTTTCCTGCAGCCAATCATAGAAATCCTGGGCGTTGTCTGTGGGATCCCCTTCTCCGTAGGTGGCCATACAGAAGACCGCTAGCGACTTATCGATCTCAGAGAGGCGGCTCAAGTCGGCCTGGGAATGAGAATGGGGCAGCACGTAAGGAGATAGCTCCTGAGAACGTCAAGAGTTCCCCAGAAGAATCCCAAACACCCCTGGGCATGTGATCTTAGGTAACTATCTTCCTTTGGTTGGAAACGTTCTTTGGGATGAACCAAGTATTTGTGTGCAAGGCAGATGTTGAAAGCACATTATGTCACCCACTCATCCCCCGTCTCCAATGTGAAGGGGAGGACAATGCTTAGGCTGCAAGAAGGCAAAGTTACACGAAGGAATTACTGAAGCAATTCAGGGAAGGCCTTGCTTGTGGGAAAAGCAGAGCAGGGCTTGTCCCTCATCACGTCAAGGACCCAAAAGGGCTGGAGAACATACCAGGTCGTACTCCTCTGGGTCGGCAGACATGCCCCGCATCCCATAACGATGAGCGTCTTTAGCAAGGCGGTTGGCAAATTCTTCACCAGTTCCCGTTTGAGATCCATAGAACACCACTATGTTTCTGCCCTGAGAAGGAAGGACAACTCAAGTCGGTTCAAAAACTCTGGGATCGCTCATCACCAAAGGCCTGGTCCCAACCTCCGCCCCTTAAGTGTTTCTGAATCTGTCTATGCAAAGTTGCTCTGCTCCACACTGGGGCAGCAGGCGAAAGTGGTAAAACCCTCCCTGAACCCTCCATTTCAGACAGCAGGAAGGTATGGGGGAGAGTTTTGTGGGGGTTTGACGTGAATCGACTCAAATTTGCACTTCCTGACCCAGTACACAGATTGGACCACAGTTCTGCAAGCTGGTCCTCAATTCAAAAAATGCATATTTTCAGAGTTTATGGGGGGGGATGAGTGCAAAAATATTAGTATTTTAGGGAGAAATGCATGCAGTATAAATTCTGGTGGTTTTTTTTTTAGTAAACAACATTTATATACCACTTGATTGGCAAAGAGGTGACTCTTCCCTGCTTGCTACGTGCCATAGCTCAGAGGCAGAGGATCAGCTTTGTATGCAGAAGATCCCGGGTTCAATCCCTCCAGGCAGGGATGGGAAATATTCCCTGCTTGAAACCCTGGTGATGTTGCCAGCCAGTGCAGGCAATACTGACCTAGACAGCCCAATGATCTGACTCTGTATAAGGCAGCTATCTTCCCATTCCAGCCCTTTCCTAAGAATCACAAGGACTAGAATCATCTTTAGGAACAGCTGGGAAAAGACTTCAGTCTGAAATCCTGGAGAGCCGCTGCTGCCACCCCGTGTAGGCAATACTGAGCTAGACAGATCAATGGTCTGACTTGGGACAAAGCTACTTCCTGCATTCCTAACCAGTATCACCATTCAGCTGGCTCAGTCACTCCACAGCAGAGGATCAAGGCTTGTGGACAATGCCTTAGGCAGCTTCCATTTCTAGCCCACTAGCTTAAAAGTATGAACATAATAAAAGCCAAACATACCGTCTTTTTCATTTTCTCAATGAAGCTGCCCTCATTTGTTGTCTTCTCTCTGGAGGAAAGAGAGAGAGTTATCTTTAATATACATACATACATATATACATACATATATATTTATGATTTTCAGTTATAAACATTTCAATAGTTTCACAGTCATTTTAACATTTCAAAACTCGACTTCCGTCCTCCTCTTTCTGCGGTTCCTTAAATTCATTTTTATCACCAGCCCTCTGCTTCTGGAGTCACACTCTCTCAGGCTTCAACATCAGCAATGAAGGGGCGGCAATTCTGGCCTACCTTGCAGGGTCACTCTTAAGGATTACAAGAAAACGATACGCAAGGGTAGTTCTGACACCATCAGCGGCGGTGACATAATTGCAGCTTTTGCATCCCCACTCCTTTTCCTCCAACGACCACCCTTTGAGGTGAGCTATGACTATTTAACTCAGAGGATTTGCATACCACAATTTAAAATCCCCCACCAGACACTGTCTGGGGCAGGAGGAGCTCAGGAGGGCACAATGAAACAGGATCAGCAAGAAGCAATAGACAACAAAATGTCGTAGCTAAGATAGTAGACGAAGAGGATCATGTGGAATGGGTAGAATATGAAAGTCAGAAATAAATCAAGTCCTAAGGTTATGCTGAGTGATAATGACTATGCAAAGGACACCCAGAAAACCTTCATGGCCAAACAGGCATTTGAAGCAAAGTGTCATCGTTTAGCTCTTGACCCAGTCTCCTACTATATCATTCCTGCTCACACAAAGAGCTATGCTTATAGGGTTCACAGTGGATTTCTTCCTGTTCAGAAAAGGACAACTGAAATGATCAAGGGGATGACTCCTTTATGAGGAGAAGTTGCAGCATTTGGGAGTAAGAGGCGACATGACAGACGTCTGTACAATGATACACAACCGGGAGAAAGGGGATAGGAAAAGGTCTGTCTCCCTCTCTCATAACACTACAACTCTTTGGCCATTCAATGAAGCTGAACATGGAAGATTCAGGACGGATAACAGAAAGTCCTTCTTTGCACACCGAAGTGTTAATCTACGGAACTCGCTTCCACAGGAAGGTATCAGCTTGGATGGCTTTAAAAGAGGATTGGACCAACTCACACAGCAGGAGGCGGCTATCAGTGGCTTCTAGCCATGCTGGTTCTGCTCTGCCTTCACAGCCGGAGGCAGCAATAACAATAATAATAATTTATTATCTTTACCCTGCCCATCTGGCTGGGTTTCCCCAGCCACTCTGGGTTGCTTCCAACAGAATATTAAAATACAATAACCTACAGTGGTGCCCCGCAAGACGAACGCCTTGCAAGACGGAAAACCCGCTAGACGAAAGGGTTTTCCGTTTTGGAGGCGCTTCGCTAAACGAATTTCCCTATGGGCTTCCTTCGCAAGACGAAAGCCCATAGGGAAATCTCCGGGACAGCGGGGAAGCGCAGCGCGTCTTCCCCACTGTCCTCGGACCTCCTCCGAAGCCTGCCGGCGGGGCGGAGAGACCTCCTCCCGCCGCCAGGCTGCTCCGAAGCCTGGCGGCGGGAGGAGGTCTCTCTGCCTCGCTGCC
>JAXCMG010000018.1:13039852-13095129 GCA_034642415.1 Podarcis siculus
GCTTCGCAAGACGAAAAACTCGCAAGAAGAAAAAACTTGCGGAACGAATTAATTTCGTCTTGCGAGGCACCACTGTATTAAACATTAAAAGCTTCCCTAAACAGGGCCGCCTTCAGATGTCTTCTAAAAGTCTGGTGGTAGTTGTTTTTCTCTTTGACATCTGGTGGGAGGGTGTTCCACAGGGCAGGTGCCACTACCGAGAAGGCCCTCTGCCTGGTTCCCTGAAACCTCACTTCTCGCAGTGAGGGAACCACCAGAAGGCCCTCGGTGCTGGACCTCAGCGTCCGGGCAGAATGATGGGGGTGGAGACGCTCCTTCAGGTATACAGGACCAAGGCAATGCTTCTGAATACACGTTGCTGGAAGCCACAGGAAGGGAGAGGGCTCTTCTGCTCGTGGGTTTCCCCAATTGCATCTGGTTGGCCACTGTCAGAACAGGATGCCAGACTAGGTGGGCCACTGGCTTGATTCGGCAGCCTGTTCTTGTGTCCCCTGTTGCTCCAGAGGGCAGGAACAGGACCCATGGGGGACCCATTGCAAGGGAGCAGGTTTTGGGTGAGCATTCAGAAACACTTTGCAAGGGCGAAAGGCTTTTTGACAGTGGAACAGGCTGCTTTTCCTTTCCTGGAGAGACCGAGCTGCTACCTGCATTGCTTTTGGGGGTCCCACCAAACTCTGCAATTCTATGATTCTAGGGGGTGGCTGTGTTGCAACCAGCCCTGCAGATCTTGCACCCTGAGCAGGGGCTGGCTGGCTGGCCTCCAATGGACCCCCCTTTCAGCTCTGATGCCCCGCAGACGGGACTGTTGTGACAACAGACCTTGCCCTGGGGGAGGAGGCTGCCTCGCCAAGGCCTTTTAGCACAGCAGCCTTGGAGAGAGAGGCCAGGCTGTCTGGAGGGGGAAGAGGCAGGCGTCCCCCTCCCCCCCCAAAAAAAAAGGAAGAAGAAGAAGGGGAGTAGAGAGCCAAGCTCATTAGGCAGGCAAGCAAACAAGAGCTTCAAAAGAGTCCAGGAGGGTCCAAGGCCTGTGCTAGAGGAGGCTTTGCAAGCAGCGCATCCGGCGGTGAGCAACAAGGACAGCTCATCCGAGAGGGACGTCCAAATTGGCCTGAACGAAGCACACATCTGGATGTGGGAGGCGTGGGCCTCAAGAGGCGAAAGAGATGGAGATGTTTTTATTTTGCGTGGGGGAGACACAGAGAGAGAGACAGGAGGAGGAGCGAGCGAGAGGCCTAATTGGATCCCACAGGAGGCGAGGATGCTTTTCAAAGGAGGAGGAGGAGGAGAGGAGCTGGCTGTCTGCCTGCTCCTAACAGCAGCCAAGAGCAGAGACATGGAATTGGTTCCCATTCCTGTTTCACAATAGGAGAAGAATGTGAGGCAGGCGGGGAAAGGAAAGGGGGGGGGGGGAATCAGCTTGGTTTGCCAGCTTTGGATTTCAAGCACAGCACAACACGCAAAGAGGCATTGCATTGCAGGGGGTTGGACTAGATGACCCTGGGGTCCCTTCTGATTCTACAGTCCTTTGATTCTATGACACACACAGTCACTTTCTGCAGGGTCAGAGCTGGAGTGGGTGGGGCCAGGGGTGAGGGCGGAGCTTGGAGGGGACTTCAAAGGGGAGGGGAGGAGTCAGCTGGTGGAGCAGCTTTCACCAACCGAGGGCCACACAGAGTGGCTGGGGCAAGCCAGTCAGATGGGCAGGGTACAAATAATGAATTATTATTATTAATGATAATAATTACAACTGGCAACAGGCAGATGGGCAAGGCAGATAGACCAGAGCTTCATCTCAAGAGAGCCAATGGGGGTGGAGAGTTTAAGAGTGCTGGACTAGGACTTGGGAGAGACCAGGGTTCGAATCTCCGCTCAGCCACTAAAGTCACTGAGTCCCAGCCTAACCTACCTCATAGGGAGGAAAAGCCATGTGTGCGCCCTTCGGAGAAAAGGGTGAGATATAAACACAATAAATGAATAAAAGCAAAAATAAATGGGAGCTGTAGTAAAAAAAGAAGGATAAGACAGGATATTAACCCTGCAGATTCAGGGGGTGTGTGTGTATATACATATAATATATATATATATATATATATATATATATATATATATATACACACACACACACACACACAGTATAGCCATGGCCGCCAGAGAATCTGTAAGCTGAAACCGTCAACAACACACCCCTTGTCTTTGCTGGTCCATCGCGGATCAGCATTTCACAGCACTCACATCAGAGAGCATGTGAGCCCTTTGCCCTGGCATGCAAAGAAGACAGGACTGATTTATTCAGAACAGACAAACAACAGTGGAACTCCCTCCCACAGGAGGGCAGTGATGGCCACCAACTTGGGTGGCTTTAAAAGAGGACTAGACAAATTTGTGGAGGAGAGGGCCATCCAAGTCAACTAGCCATCAGCAGAGTCTCATGCTCTAGTGACCAAGCTAGATTTTCTTGCTGCAGATTTAAAATCACCTTGATGTAAAAAATAATGATGATCAGCCCAATCTGCCGGCCACTGCCAAAAGATTAAAAAAGAAAAGAGAACACTGCAAAATGTAATTTAAAAAAATAAACTTTAGAAGCAGGTAAAGGGATGCCTTTGGAAACCCCAGGTACACACTCTTACTTGGGATAGCCATTCCTCTTAAATTTAATGGGACCTATTTCTAAGCAGGAAGTGCAGAGTTACACCAGAAATTGAATCTGCAGGCTCCTTGCAGGGAAACTTTCTAAAACAGATTAAAACAGTCTTGCTAGTGAAGTCCACAGGAGACCCATGTAGCCACATACACTCATAATTCATGACTCATACAATACTGACAACTTTGGCTCAACTCTTCCTGGCTAGTTGTTTGGAAGAGACGATGACTTGCCCTCAAGCCCAATGGGTATCTGCAAGCATGAATCGGAAAGAGATTCTCCTCTCGCCTTTGCCATCCTAACTGTGACAGCAGCTGCATAGCTGAATGCTTTTAAAAACTATCCGAGAATCCCTGCTGAATCAGATCCAGGGGCCCCTCTGGTCCAATATCCTGTTTCCCACACTATCCGGCCAAGACGCCTCTTCTGGGAATTGAACAGGCAGAGGCGGCAGCAGATCCCCGTTACATCTGGTTGTCAACGGTAGACTGGTTTTGTAAATGGAGGTTCCACTCCTCTTGTGACTCATGATGACATTAAAGAAGAGCCCTGGAGGATGAGACTATGGGTCCATCCAGATTTAGCCAATCAGGAAGCTCCCAAGCAGGGCAGAAGCCCCTCCCCATCTTGGTGCTCCCAAGAAACTGACAGATATACTGCCTCCCAACCTGGAGGCTCAATACGAGCCGGCATGGTAAATAATCTATTAAGGGAAACTAACTACTCCAAACAAATAAACCAATGCTGAATATTGAGAACCGTGAATGAGTAAAAATGTGCAAAATAAGGGGTGGGTGAGAAGACACAATACGGACCCACCTTACAAGGGTGATGTCAGTGAATTTGCCCGAAGAACAATTATTATTAATATAATTTCCTTAAATGTATATACGCTGCCTTTCTTCTGTTGCAGAATGCAGAGTGGCATATACAGGCTTCCCAGATTCGGTGGCTGGTGGCCTCATGTGCCTCCAGACCTACAGATTGATTATTAGTCTGGAAAAGAGACTTATGGAGCCAGGTCAGAGCAATGGCTTAGCCTGGACTTACTCTGACTGGCAGCAGCTCTCCAGGATCTTTTAACTAGGGATGCAGGGTGAGGTGTGTGCTGAACCAGGAGCCAGCATCCTGCCATGCACTGAGCCACAGGACCCCTCCTCCTAAACATTTTGACACCTGGGCCTACAAGAAAGAGCATGCTAGCCCCTATGAAGTTTTGGGTGCTTTGGCAAATCCTGGTGGTGTTGGACCTTGGGCCCATCTAGCTCAGTACTGCCTACACGGACTGGCAGCAAGGGATTCAGGCGAGGAACTCTTCCAGCCCTCCCCGGAGAGGCCACTGAGGTTTTGACCTGGGACCTCCTGCATGCAAAACAGAGGCTCTTTTCTGCCCTTCCCCAAAACGGTGGGGGTAAGAAGAGAGAAAAAGGAAGAGGATTGAGCCATTCCTGCGATGCACCAGCCTCGCATGGCAGCATCCCTGCGAACTGCAGAGTGCTTTCCTCTCAACGGAGCTCCCCTCCGCCAGCCTCCAGGCAAGTTTTTGCATCCAAAACGGTTGGCTCAAGCAAGTTCGAGAAGAGCCAGCCTTGCATCCGAGGCGCAGAGCCACAAAACCTCCCGAAAGGGCACATCCGCTCACTTACCTCCCCGGAGGACCCTCCTCGGGTGGAGACGAATATGTGCAGCCCATGGCGGGTTCCGACCCTGTGCTTTCATGCCAGCTGCAGGGAGCCAGGAGAGCTGAGCCGCGCTCCGCCGCGAGACAGGCACGCACGCGAGGGGTCCCTCGCCCCCCTGAGCCCTCTCCCGGAGCTTAAAAAGCCAGCGGCCACAGCTCCCCTTTTGTTTAAGAGCGGAGCAGAGCTCTGAATACCAAGTCCCTGCAAAGAGACTGGCTGGATCCCACTGGGATTCGTGCCGGCTGCCTTTGCGAAAGTTACCCGGAGGGTCCGGCACGAACCCAACTATACTCCCAACATCTGGCGGGAGCAGAAAGGAATGAGTGGCGGCGGGGGGGGGAGAGAGAAACTCAAGAATGAAAACTCCCAGGGTCCCTTGCAACACTCCCCATCTCTCTAACCATTCAAGGGTTGAAGGGGGGGGAGAGAGAGAGAGAGACGTCTCACGGAGTGAAACACCCGTTGCCCTAACAACAGGTTTACATCACAGCACTATTTCTTAATTAAATAATTAAAAGCATCTCTGTCACTTCCCCTGAGTTCTTGTCCCTGCAGGACCTTTTTCAGAACAAGACTCAAGGGGTGTGTGCAGAGGAAGTGAAGGGAGGGGAGAGTGTCCTAAAAGGTTAATCCTCTCCCCCCAAAACTTTCTTTAATAAAAAAAGTTGTTCCCCACGGCCAGCCTGCCCCATGGGCCTCGCTGTGGGGGAAATGCAGCACGCAGAAGCCACAGAATTAACACGAAGCATATTTTGGCACAAGCTGGTTTGTATTATCCTGCTTTTGCACTGAAGGCAAGCTGCACAGTCTGCGACAGAAGGAATGGCTGAACGCAGGGCTTCCAGACTCACAGACCCTCCGTCGCTGCAGCCCCATCTGCAGCATGCATTTAAAGCAGCATCAACAAATGATTTTAAAGAGTCATGGTTTCCCCCAAAGAATCCTGGACATAAGAAGAGTGTGGTGCTGATTAACGCCGAGGTTGCAGGTTCGATTCTCTTATGAGACAGCTGCTTATTCCTGCATTTCAGGGGGTTGGACTAGATGCTCCCCAGGGGCACCTCCAACTCTTATGATTCTATAACGTGAGCAATTGTTTGGGGAGTGACGTGGGTCTAGTTTGCAAGGCAACCCACGCCAGCCTAGGGCTCTCCAAATGTTTTGGGGCTCTCGACTCCCACCAGGCTGCTGTTGGAGAAACCATTGCTTCAGTTCTTGGACTTGAACAGGCCTGGCCACCTGAGAAGCGATCGGCGAGGAGGGTCGTGGGAAAGAGGATGCAAAGAAAGGGAAGCCAGCGATCAGGGGCCAAGATTAGAGGCAGAAAAGAGATATTATTCACAGTCAAATGGAAGCAGGAATAAGTGAAATGACAAAGATTTGTCTATAGTCAAACGAAGTAAAAGATGCATTTTCAGCAAACTCCTTTAAACTCCCCAAAAGGTCATGCCTGGTCAGACCTCTGCCTGGGGGGGGGGGGAAGGGGGCAAATTGTAAGTGTGAATAAACACTTCCTCTGTTCCATTTATTAAGAGAAGTTAATGCATTTTCCTCTAGGGAGGAGGAAGAAGAAAAGACAGCTGTTGATGTATGGAGAGCATCCGGAAAGGAGAGACTGAGGCCAACAGGCTGTGAGATAGAATCACAGAATTGGAGAGCTGAAAGGGAGCCGCCAAGGGTCATCTAGTACAACCCCTTGCAATGCAGGAATCGCAGCTAAAGAATCCCTGGCAGATGGCCATCCAGCCTCCGTTCAAAAAACTTGGAATGAAGGGAGTCCACCATCTTCTGAGGAATTCCATTCCACTGTCAAACAGCTCTTGCAGTCAGGCTATCGAGTCAGAATCTCCTTTATTGTCATTTGAATCCATTGGTTTGGGTCCTCTCCTCTGGAGCAGGAGAAAACAAGCTTGCCCCATCTTCCATGCGACAGCCCTCCAGGTATTGGAAAATGGCTCTCATCTCTCCCCTTTACCAGACTAAACATGCCCAACTTCTTCAAGCGTTCCTCATAAGGCTTCGTTTCCAGACCCTTAATCTTCTTTCTTGCCCTTCTCCGCACACATTCCGGATAGACAGCAACAGGGGACAAAATGTCTGTAAGGTGGGGGGGATCCATCACCCTGCAAGGTCACGAAGCGACATGGGAGCATCACCCCACGGGAACAGCCAGCCAGCCCCATGGCAAAATGAGGAGATTGCCTGGGAGGAAAGGACTGCAGTGTTGGTTCCCCTTTCAGGTAATACCTTTTGCATTCTGGAGAATACTTACCGTATTTTTTGCTCTATAAGACTCACTTTTTCCCTCCTAAAAAATAAGGGGAAATGTGTGCGTGTCTTATGGAGTGAATGCAGGCTGCGCAGCTATCCCAGAAGCCAGAACAGCAAGAGGGATTGCTGCTTTCACTGCACAGCAATCCCTCTTGCTGTTCTGGCTTCTGAGATTCAGAATATTTTTTTCCTTGTTTTCCTCCTCCAAAAACTAGGTGCGTCTTGTGGTCTGGTGCGTCTTATAGAGCAAAAAATACGGTATTCCTTCCCTCTTTTATCATTAGAATGGTAAAAGGCTCATCTAGTCCAGTATTCCTCTTCTCACAGCGGCCAGCCAGATGCCTGTGGAAAAGCAGGGTCCCTCTCCCCTCCTGTGGTTTCCAGCAACTTGTTTTCAGACGCATTCCTGGCCACAGCAACTGTGGGGGCAGAGCAGAGCCAACGTGGCTAGTAGCCAATGACAGCCCTCTGCTACATGAATTTGTCCTATCCCTTTTCAAGCCATCTAGGTTGGCGCCCATCGTTGCCTCCTGTGGGAGTGAGTTCCACAGGACCTTTCTTTTGCGAACTGGGACCGTGGCATTCCACCTCTCGCAGGTGCATTAACCAAACCGCAGATTCCTCCCCCTGCTCCCCAGGCTATTTTGTAAACAAAATCCAATCCCTTGAGGAAGGCCCAATTGCTGACCTCGGCTGGGGAAAATGACAGCATTCCCACTCAAGAGATCCCTGGGTGGGGCACCCTCTAGGCCTCCTCCAAAGTGGTGTGGTTAAGAGGTTGAGACTTTGAACTGGTCGCACCATCCCAGAAAAGATGCTCCACGTGATCTCTGCTGCAATCCTTTGGTATCTAGATGTGCTCCTTTCTCACACAGCTTTGCCCCTCTGAGCTAATTTTGGAGGTGATGGTGGTTAACAAGCAATTCTCCTCAAATACTCTCCTGGGCTTAGGAAGCTGCTTACAGTGTTTTAGAAGTGCTGTACAAAACTTTAAAACCATGACAAAGCACTTGTGAAGCTCTTGCAAAACACTGTTAAATCGCTCCGCGCAGTAAGCACCCAACAGCCCCGCAGGAGTTGCAACATCCCTAAACCGAGTCGCTCCTCCCATTCTATAGATGGGGAAAACTGAGGCTGAGGGAGCAGCTCACTTAAGGTTACCTCGTACGTTTGCTGCAGAGTTAAGACTTTGAACTGGCGACCTGCTAAGGCACCTTCCCATTAGTCAGGTGGGAGGCAAAGGTCAGGATCCAGCACCCCTGCTTGCCGTTAAATGCAGACCTGTGTTTACCCCCAGCTTTAAGGAGGACACTTGCAAATGCAACGTCCACCATTAGCATGCCACTGTGGAAACAATGGCACCCTCAAGGTCTTCCCCTGATGCCAACTGAGACTTTTAGCTTAGCCTGGTTTGTAGACATCCTCACAGACCCCTCTCTGTCCTCCATCCAGGCCAGCGAGGGGCTTTATCAGCGTCCAAGGACACCTTACAGCCAGGCAAAAATATCTGGGCTATAAAGCAGGGCTAGGGAGGGGCTGCGGCCTGAGGAGAGATTCAGGGGCCACACAGAAATGCCTGCAGGGCCACATTTCGCCCCCAGGCCTGAGGGTCGCCACCCCTGCAGGAATAAGGTGCCATCTACACATAGCAGGAGCAAAGGTGGAAGGTGAACCGGGCAAAGGATTCTGCATAGACAACACCCCGCCCCCCATTTTGCTGCCACCACATTTCAGAGGAGGAGAACAACAAGTCCTGCAGCATCGTTGACTGATGCCAGCCAGCGGCACCTGGCAATCTGGGTCAGCTGCCGCTGAACCTCATCGCTTCATACCATGAATCGCTTTTGTGAAAAATTCCAGCTGAAAAGAAATATGCTAGTATGGTGCAGAGGAATTGTCCTGTCTGAGGCACATTTAGGGAACTCTCCCTCCCGGCTTAACTCCCCAAGTTGGGATTCGAAGCGGCTTGCCGCATTTTGAAAGCAAGCATGATAGAATGCATCGTAAAACAAAAGATCCAAAATCAGTACAGTCATACCTCGGGTTACAGACGCTTCAGGTTGCACATTTTCAGGTTACGGACATGCCGAAACCCGGAAGTACCGGAACGAGTTACTTCTGGGTTTCGGTGCTCACGCATGCGCAGAATAACTAAATTGCACTTTGCGCATGTGCAGAAGTGCCGAATCGCAACCTGCGTGCGCACAGATGCGGCGCTGTGGGTTGTGGACGCTGCAGGTTGCAAATGTGCCTCCTGCACAGATCACAACCCGAGCGTTCGCAACCCAAGCGTCCACTGTAGTCAAAATACAATAAAATCACATTTAGAACTAGGAACTAAAACTCATTAAAGCCCAGAGGTTTGCATTGCCTGCACATGAGTTTCTAAAGACCTGCCTGGAGAGGAAGGTCTTAGCCTGCTGGTGGAAGGATAACAAGGAGGGAGGGAGTCAGACCTCTCCTGGGAGGGGATCTCACAATCTGGGAGCAGCCACAGAAAAGGCTCTGTCTTGGGTCACCACCAGCTATGCCTCTGGTGCTGATGGGGTCAGGAGAAGGGGCTCACCAGGCAGGTTCATATAGGGAGACACAATCTTTCAGGTAGCCTGCGCCCAAGACACCTAGGGCTTTGCAGGACATAATCGTCAGTTTGGACTGTGCCTGGAAACAGACTGCTAGCCATTGAATTTGTCTTAACGTGCTTCCTGTACCTGGGCCCAGACACCAGTCTGGCCACAGGATTTGGGGCCAGCTGAAGCTCCCAAACCCTTTCCAAAGGCTATATGTGTAACGTGACTCCAGCACTCGCCTCTCTGAGCTGCCCTGGGTGAAACCCATGTACCTCGCCACCAACCCACTCACCCCGTTGGCGGCTGGATTTTCGTAAAGTCGGGGACTTCCTCTTTCTTCTTGCGGAAGAAAAACCAGTACGTCAGCAGGCCGATGATGATGGAGAAGAGGAAGACGTCCGTCATGCTGAAGGGGACCGAAGCCTCCGGGGTCTTTGCGGAGGGAGAGTCATCCTTGGATGATGCTGTCCCCATGGCAACGGGAAAACTAAAGCGAGGAGGAGAAAGAGATAGCCGTCACATGTCACATATCGGTTTCAGGTCTTGGCAAGAAAGCAGAACTTCTGGAACCAAAGCATCCTCCCTGCTGCAGGGAGATGAGCAGGGATCAGCTCTGTAGCGGCGAGAAGCAACCTCAAGATATTGTGAAATAATAATAAAGAGCACCTCTGAGCATAGCCAGAGTTTCTTAAACAGAGTAGCCACAGCCACCTACAGAGAGGAGCAAAGTAGTGTGATGTATATGCTACAACTTTAGAAGATTTGACTTGAGATAAGAGTTTGACAGCACGCTGTCAGCACTGCCACACCTTATAAAATTTCGCAAGGCATGTGGGAGGATCACGAGTGCGTCAGTGAGTCTACTCCACAAGAGAGGGCAAATGCTCCTTTTCTCTCACAACAGCGCAAGCTTTATCCTGCCTTTCTAGATGTCAACTTCAAGGCAGCTCGTGTTATTCTTTGCTACAAACGAGAGCATGGCGTGACAGGCGAAAGACACACAATCCAAACCAGCAGCACCGAAGAACAACTTCATAAAGAAAGCCTTATACTGAATCAGACCACTGGCCCATTTATCTAAGTACTGTCTGCACTGACTGGCAGCAGCTCTCCAAGGTCTCTCTCAAACCTATGCGGGGATTGAACCTGGGACCTTCGGCCTGCAAAGCAGGTGCTCTAACCACCGAGACACAGCCTTTCCCTGTTATTCTGCGTGTGGATTGTGTTTGGCTTTCACGGGGCCACAGCAGAGAGACGGGAAATGACAGCGGCACCCACTCCAGAATTTGTTTTATTCTGGATTGCTTCATTTGATGTTTTAATGTGTTGCAAACCGCTTTGACGTTTCTTCTTTAAAAATATTCTTTAAAATATAAAGCAGTATAGAAATGAAATTAGTAACGATGAAGCACGTGGGCTTTTCATCTCTGTTTTAGCTGGGGGTTGAATGTGATAAAGACACAGCCTGACTGCAGAAAATAAAATGATTTGTTGCCATCGCCCCTGAAGTTTCCACAGTCCCTTCGCTCGCTCTCTTTCCCACCCAACACACCCTCTTTCTCACCCTAAAATAAATAAAACTTCTAGCACATATGTGTCATGGACTGTCTGGATGCAGAGGAGTTGTGCGAGGCAGCGGCTAGGGAACCCCCTGGGGAACCCGCAGAAGAAGGCTCAGAGCCAGAGGACTGGTGGTGAGATGGGCAATGAGTAGTCAGAGGCAGAAGAGGGAGCAGACTGGAAGAGCTCTCAGAAGCTGAAGAGGCAACAGGGTTTAGTGAGCAGGAAGAGGCTGTGGCAGAGAGTGGTTCAGACTTCAAGGCTGAAGCAGAGGTTGGAGAGGAGAGGGGTAAAGAGGCAGCTGAAGAATCCAGGAAGTCTCCCCCTCCTGCTGCAACCAGCTTCCCTCCCCACTGGTCTCCCAGGACACACAGAGGAATGAAAAGAGCAGAGCAAAGATTTGTTGTGTGCAGACTGCATGGGGGGAAGCCTGGAGAGGAGGAGTCTGAGAGAGGGATCCTTGCAACTGCATCATCGGGACAAGACCTGCTAGGAAGAGTTGTGGAGGCTTGAGCTCTGTGGTTCGTATCCTTGAGTAAAGATTTAACTTCACTGGCCTAAGGTGATGTTTGTTGCTGACCTATGCCTGGCGCAAGCCCTGATAATATGCAAAGCTAAGCAGGGTCTGATTATGGCTGTTTCCTACATCTCAACTTTCAGAAAGGCTCCAAGAAAGCTGGGACTCTGGAATCGAGGGCGTGGGAAGAGCCAACAAGTTGTGTAATAGGGAAATACCCACTTTCCATGGCTCATCAGTGCGCACCTTTCCTGCTTGAGCTGTGGGAGGGGGGCGGCGGGGGAAGAGGCTCAAAGACCCAAAAATGTCCTCAGGTTATATAAAAGCCACAACCCTTTACTGAGTGCATTTTTGACCTTCTGCCTCCTGAAAAGAGCTTTCCCTGAGAGCAAGAGAAGTGGGCAGGGAATTCATAGAGCATGGCGGTTAGCAGTTAAACAGGCCAGGCAGCATTGGTGACCTGACAGGTGTGTTTATAACAGTAAATGCAGAGTACACACTCCGTTTTGCGTGGATTCATCTGCATTTCAAGCCAACCTTTGCCAATTTCAGCGGGCTGGGGGCTGATGGGAGTTGTGACCCCAAATTACTCAGCCCCAGCCCGCTGCAGTCTAAAACATTTGCAGGTGGTAATAATAAATGGTGGCAGCCTCTGATGTCTTAAGAGGGACCAGGCCATGCAAAGGATGCTCCGATGTCACAGCATTCCAGCCAATGGCGAGCCTGAGGGGCAGGAAAGGCAAAGGGTGGGGTCCAAAAGAGTGAGAGGGAGATGAAATGGCAAAGAGGAGGGAGAAAAAGAGGCAGGTCAAAGAACCAGGTGTGAATATATATGTAAGAAAGGATTTGAAGCGGGAGTTGCTCAGAGGAATGAGCAGAATGCTGGAGGTGTTTGTTGAAGAGAGAAAGGAGGCAGAGTTCAAGAGAGGACAACATTTGTATTCCAATCTGGTGCAAGAATGCAGCTGGATTAGACCAGGTGGTCGTGCTTCTGTGCCTTGAAAGCAAAGAATCCTTGTGGACAAGAGCCCCAATTTATATCAGGCTAGAAGCTCACCCAGTCCAGCATCCTTTGGGAGAGGCCGCAGCTGAGTGGAAGAGCACCTGCCACTTTGAGCTCCTTGGAGAAGAAGGGGAGGGGGATATAAATGCAATAAAAAACTGGAATAAAATGGAATATGGCCGTGTTAGAAACTCAAATATAGAAGCTAATCGCCAAATAGCACCTTAAAGCTCAGTTACGGTATGTCTAGGCGCCATTCTTTCCCCCAGTGGGGCTTGGTGGTTCTTGATGTCCATTTCTACGCCGTTTTATATTTTAAAGGGGGGGAAATCTTCCAGCTAAGGATTGCCACTTTGACATTTCCCAAACTGTCCAGATCGGTGCTGTAAATTGAACTCCCACTTCTCCCTGCTGGCCTTGCCTCTCAGATAAAACACCTGGATTTCTCCCTGCCGTTCTTATTGGTGAGCAGGGGCACGGGGCCAAGAATCCCCTACAAAGCTGTGATTTTCTTGGTAGCGTGTCAACAAGCAAGGCTTGAGTGTGATGTGCGGGCAAAGGACTTCCTCAGTCGTGCAGAAACCAGGTGGCACCGGAGAGCTGCCGGAAGAGAAGTGGTTTGCCGTCATCTCATCCGCCCAACACCCCTGTTTTAGGCCAGCAACCCGGTGATTTCCCCTATTCCAGGCCAGCTGCTAAACTTGACATCGAAACGCGGGTGAAGAAAGAGGCCGGCGTGGCAACTTTTCCCGGCACAACGGCCCACACACAACCACCACGGATCGGAAATGCCTCCTGCAGGGCGCTGAGCCCAGCCTCCCGCACACATCGTGCCAGCTCTCTGCGCTCCAAAGTCATGTTGTGCAAGAAGGGTTGATGCAACCATGGAGCAACACAATCGAGGCTTATCCGCCTGTGGCTGGGAAGGGCAGCTGAGAGTCACGTTCCTCAGGAGCCAGGTGATCAGCTGAGAGCGCAGAAAAGGGACAAAGGACTCCAGGGCAAAAGCCTCCCCTGAACAGTGCCTAGAACTACGGACAACTAGTTCTGCATCATAAACATTAGGAAGAACTTGGAGGTTTAGACAGAGGTTGGGTGGCCACCTGTCAGGAATTATTTGGCTGTGAGCCATGCACTGCAGCGGGGGGTCAGACTGGATGACCCCTGGTGCCCCTCCCAACTCTGTGATGTTCTTATTGTTTTGCTGCCTGTCACAGATGCCAATCTGAAAGGGCTGTAGGCTCAGTGGTCTGCTCAGTATGTAGAAGGTTCAATCGCTGGCATGTCTACGGAGGGTTGCAAATATCCCCGGAAGAGCCACTGCCAGCCAAGGCGGACACTACTGAGCCAAACAGACCCAGTGGCTTAAGTCAGTTTAAAGCAGCAGCATAATGTTCCTGTTTAATTCAGTCATTTGTCCAGAGGCATGAGGACTAGAACCTTAGCTTGCTTTTAGGTGACGGGCAGCAGCTCAGTGACAGAGCATCTGCTTTGGAGGCAGAAGCTCCCAGTTTCAATCCCCAATGGCATCTTCCAGGTAGGACCAGGAATGTCCCCCCTGGAGAGCAGCTGCCAGTCCGTGTAGACAACACTGGGACTGGTCGACTCAGAGCAAACTTACTGCGTCAAAAAGCGCATTAACTGTCTCTACAAAGTTTTTATCACCCAACCAAAATAAATTAAATTAAGTGCATGACTTTTGGCCCAGTGGTTCCCAACCTTTCTGGCATGGTGACCCCCAAGTCCCAATCTGTTTGGTACAGTGGACGCTCGGGTTGCGAACGTGATCTGTGTGGGATGCACGTTTGCAACCCGCAGCGTTCGCAACCCGTGTCTGTGCACGCGCGGGTTGCGATTTAGCGCTTCTGCGCTTGCACAACCGCCGAAACCCGGAAGTAACCCGTTCCAGTACTTCTGGGTTTCGGCAGTCCGCAACCCGAAAAAATGCAACCTGAAGCGGCTGTAACCCAAGGTATGACTGTATATAGCAACCCATTGATTTATTGCCACAGACCTGCCTGGAAATGCAATTGATACCAGGGACCTTCTGCATGTAGAGCTTTCTACCACTGGGCCACAGGATCTCTTAGAAGAGGGATGTTCTCTCTTGTGACAGTAGCCTCTGCTATGGCTGCCTTTGCCATCCACATCTGAAGGAAGCATTTTTGAAAATACCATGAAGACCCACCACCTGGTTTAAAGAGTGGCCCCATTTTAGCCATGCACAAACCAGTGTTGGAAACTCGGGTATTTAAGCTAGGCGCAAAATGGTTCCTTAAACCAAGGTTACAGTCGCCAAAACGGAACGTCTGGTTGCCATTTGGGGGCAAGACAGCTCTAAAGTCTTATTTTTCAAATGATGGACTAACTGTGATTGATTCTCCGTTCAACATCTGGCTATTTCAGATGACAATCCTGAGCTAGGATAAGTGCTTTGAGAACTTAAAAGAAGAAAAGTTTCTTGATCCAGGGACAGCCCAGATACATAAAAAGGTCAATTTCTAATTCTTTTCCTTAATGGTGACATGGACCATTCATAATGTAGGGATGTTCTTCACAACTCTGAGCAGGGCAGTGGGGTGGGGTAACTGAAGACAAGTGACAACAATTAACTAGAATGTTGTTTGCTGCTCCTGCACAGGCTGCAACGAAAAAGTGTTTTGCTTCCTAGAATTTGTTCTGATGGTTTAGATAAAATATACCTGATGGAATTCTGCAGGACGTGGTCTTGGTGTGCAAAAACAGTCCAGACCCAATGACCCCCCCCCAGGCATGAATCTCCAGATGGTGGAAATGTCAGGCGCCATCCTGGCCCCCAGGTATCTTCACTTGGTCGCAAGTGGCCAATAGTGAAGGGACCCCTGACCATTAGGTCCAGTCATGGCCGACTCTGGGGTTGCAGCGCTCATCTCGCTTTATTGGCCGAGGGAGCCGGCGTACAGCTTCCGGGTCATGTGGCCAGCATGACTTAGCCGCTTCTGGCGAACCAGAGCAGTGCACGGAAACGCCATTTACCTTCCCGCTGGAGCGGTACCTATTTATCTACTTGCACTTTGACGTGCTTTCGAACTGCCAGGTGGGCAGGAGCTGGGACCGAGCAACGGGAGTTCACCCCGTCGCGGGGATTCGAACCGCCGACCTTCTGATCGGCAAGTCCTAGGCTCTGTGGTTTAACCCACAGCGCCACCCACGTTCCTATAAGTGGCCAATAGTCAGGGGCAAAATGCACCTGGCGCCTGGCTGCGCTGAGGTCCCCTTCCAATTCTATAAGGCAGCTTCATGCAACATTGTTCTTCAGGCAAAGGAAGGTTCTATGTCCTGTCCCCCCCGCCAGATACTTTTAATCAGAGGCATCCGGGATTGAACCTGGTCCCTTCTGTATGGGAGGTGGGTGCTCTACCCCTCAGCAGTGTGGCAATTCCTACATCTCACCTATATAGAAGCAAAAATAAATCACTTACCCGCCAGGTAGACCAGTGCATAGAGTTGTGTACGTGTGAAATGGGACAACTGCAACTGTTGATATGCCAGGGAACTAACTTACTCAAGATGGAGTGGGAGGAGGAGGAGGCTGTCACGCGAACGCCTAGGATTTCACCTGTCACTCTCGCCTCCCACCCAGATCTGGGTGCGAGTTCCACCCAGTAGGACATGTGCTGTAACCCCAGGACACAACAGAAGCCTTTGACTCTTCCCAAACTGGTCAGCATAATCAACATTATTTTGTTTGTTTGTTTGTACCCCGTCCATCTGGCTGGGTCTCCCCAGCCGCTCTGGGCGGCTTCCGACAAAGATTAAAAATACATTAAAAACTTCCCTGAACAGGGCCCGCCTTCAGATGTCTTCTAAATGTCAGGTAGTAGTTTATCCCTTTGACATTACTGCAGAGGGAATTATTATTATTTTAAAAATTAAGAATGTCAGGCCAGTAACAGGCTAGTACCAGGAAGTGTGTAATGTTTGACGTTTTACTATGTTTTTATATGTGGTGGTGTTGTTGTTAGTCTTATCCGACTGTAAGCCTGCTGACAGAGACAGCCCAACACCTGAAGAACCACAGATTCCCCATTCCTGGGGCAGACAATACAAGCTGGATAGACCAGTGGCTTGAGTTCATAGAAGTTGCTTTCTATGTTCATTACTTAAGACTCCAGCTAAATCTGAGCTCTCATCTTTTCCTCCCCACCCGCTCCAAATTTAGAGCTGCCTGGTCCTTGGGGCAGGGACCCATTTGCTTATCCAGCTACCCTTGATGACGCAGATACTTCAATTGGTCCGAAATGCAGCAGCCATACTGGCTGGGGTCTCATTTAGATCTCAGACAACCCCTGTTCGCAAAGAGCTGCATGGGTTGAGAGTCCATTTTCAGGCACAGGTGCTCATATTAGCGTTTTAAGGCCTCAGGCTCCAAATGCTTGAAAGACAGCTTCTTTCCCTTCAGACCGCCCCCCCCCTTTTGGGTGTTGCTATCAGCAGATAGGAACACCCAAAGGGGGTGACAGCTGTCACGAAATCAAAAGACACCTGCTTATTGGGAGAAAAGCGATGACAAACCTAGACAGTATCTTAAAAAGCAGAGACATCACCTTGCCAACAAAGGTCTGTATAGTTAAAGCCATGGTTTTCCCAGTAGTGATGTATAGAAGTGAGAGCTGGACCTAAAGAAGGCTGATCGCCAAAGAATTGATGCTTTTGAATTATGGTGCTGGAGGAGACTCTTGAGAGTCCCATGGACTGCAAGAAGATCAAACGTATCCATTCTGAAGGAAATCAGCCCTGAGTGCTCACTGGAAGGACAGATCCTGAAGCTGAGGCTCCAATACTTTGGCCACCTCATGAGAAGAGAAGACTCCCTGGAAAAGACCCTGATGTTGGGAAAGATAGAGGGCACAAGGAGAAGGGGACGACAGAGGATGAGATGGTTGGGCAGTGTTCTTGAGGCTACAAACATGAGTTTGACCAAACTGTGGGAGGCAGTGGAAGACAGGAGTGCCTGTGACTAAATGACTAAACAGCAACAACAATCAGCAGAGGGGGTCCTCTTGGCTGTTCCTCTATCCTCAGAGGCTCAGTGGGGTTGGGAGATGGCCTTCTCTGTGGTAGCCCCCTAAGCTGTGAACTCGCAAATGCTGAGGACGTGCCTTTTTACCCTGGCTTTTGACACCTGAGGTCAGGTGTACGCTTCTTGGGTCCACCCTATTTCTGCGATTGGAAGTTGCTTTAAACAGTTTTTAATATTGTGTTTTAATTGCTGCAGCCTGCCCTGGCACCATAGGGCGAAGGTCCATCTAGCTTAACATTGTCTACACAGGCTGGCAGCGACAGCTCTCCAGGGTTTCAGGCCAGGGGCATTCTCAGCCCTACCAAAAGACGCCATTGGGGATTCAACCTGTGACCTCCTGCATACACAGCAGATGCTCTACCACCAAACCTGGCTGATTAAAAGTAATACCAGCCAGGTGCATCTGAAAGAGGGCAGCGCCATCTGAAAAGGGCAAGGCAAGGCTTTCAAAAACACATGACACCCAAACACTGAAAGTCACGATGTCGTCTCTGCTCACGTTGCAGGGTTGGCCACCGCAATACCCAAACCTCTCAGGTGCTGATCCATTTTGAAGAGCACACCTTGCCCGAGAGCATGCACGGAAGCCGCCCAGCTATAATGCTTTGTGCAAAGATTAGCTGTAGAGTTAGGGTCAAGTTACATTCTCTGCCCCACGTGTCTTACATAAGAGCCATCAAACACAGGGCTCTTTTGGTCTCTTGCAGCAGGCGTGGGACACGTAATACACACGTACACACACAAGCGCAGAAATATGATCTGAGCAAGTTTGCTTTTTGAGAGCTGCTCCTCTTAATCTGCCCACTAAAGGTAATTTGGGGTTTATTCAGACAAGAGGCTATAGAAAGCAAAATGGGACTGAAAGAACTACCTGAGTGTACATAATTTGGTGCAATTCGCAGAATTTCATATTTGGGGTAGTTGCAGTGACCTCAGATGGGGTCGATCTGACATTTAAACACTCAGCCTGAGATAGGAAAACATTTGCCTGACAGCTTCTCTTGGAACAACACTGAATTAGTTTTTGGAGATCCTCCCCAGCTCTTTTGCCAAGAAGATTTTTAAAGTCAAAATTCAAGAAAAGTGATTTTGAAACCAACGCTCCTGCTTTCTGAATTCCTTTTCTAGAGAAGATGTGGGCAACCCATTCCTCTGGACCAGAAGACACAGCTAACCAGCACGATCCCCTACCTCCTGCTCTAAATTGTATGCAAATACACACAAAGAATCGTGTATCTTATCTTATCATGTATCTTATCATGTATATTGCTTGTTTATGACCTCAGAGGTTGCCAAATGCTCTCCTTTGTAGTTCTGTCTTACTTACCCCATGCTTAATTAGTTTTGGTAGTTTAACTTTGTTCCCACGTGGGGTTTGTTGAAATGCTCAGAAAAAAATCTGATTGGTTCTTAGGAACACTCTGTAAAAGTTCTTTTGTGAATAAAACGACCTGGGCCGAGGAGTGGAGGCACGAACAGAGAGAGATTATTATACACACCCTTCCCAGAGTCTTGCAGGTTCAAGTCTCTGTGTGTATTCTTATTAATCAGAGTTCAATCCTTCCTTTACTTTGTGAACGCCTCACCTATGGTCCAACTCTGTCAAAGGCAGTGTTTGTATGGAATGAAACAGTCCACTAATCAGGGGTCTAGATCAGGGATTCCTAAACAGGGGTCCATGGATCCCAGGAGGTCAATGGATGGGCTTCAGGGGGTCTGTGAACCAGATTCCCACCCCCTAGTGCAATAAAATAATTTGCATGCAACATTTTGTGTTTGTATGAATTTTTCTGGCAAATAGCTTTCATCAGATTCTCAAAGGGATCTGCGGTCCCAAAAAGGTTAAGAGTCACTGTTCAATTCTATCAGTTGACAATAGGCTAAATAGAGGAGCCTGCTTTTGGACAAGCCATACCATGATGTCCAGCTCCACACATTTTAAGAGTCTGACAAAGGGTCTTCCACTGGCAATTTGTCACCAGCCAACTGGACCCCTTAAACCAAGAATGTTATCTCACAGCTATCTCACAGAATCATACTCTTGGAAGGGACCCTGAGGATCATCAAGTCCAACCCCCTCTAATGCAGGAATATGCAGCTGTCCCATACGGGGATCAAACCTACAAACCTTGGCGTCGTCAGCACCACTCTCTAACCAACTGAGCTATCCAGCTATCCAACTGGTTAACAGATGAGAAACGGTCAAGGACACAACCATATGCTTAGCTGTTAATACGATAACAGCGTTAGCCCCCCCCCGGTGGTGTCGCAACGGGGGGGGCGCCCCGGGTGCCATGTCCAGGGGGGGTGGTGAGAAGGCACCCCGCGGGGGCTTGCCACGCCACCACAGCCACATGTGGAAGATCCTCCGTTCGCGGCTGCAGCCACAAGCAGAGGATCCCAGCGCTGGCAGCAAACCGCTATGTACAGTGCATGTGTGGCACCACACGCATGCGCTGTATGTAACGGCGCCACACATGTGCTGTACATAGCAGTTTGCCACTGGTGCAGCTCAAGCGCCGTACAGACAGCGGTGGGATCCCTCCATTACCGCTATAGCCGCATGTAGACGATCCTCCGTTTGTGGCTGAAGCCGTGAGCAGAGGATCCCGGCACTGTCCATATGGCGCTGGAGCACCGCCACCGGCAAACCACTATATACAGTGCATGCGCAGCGTCGCTACGTACGGCGCATACAAAGCTGCTGCGTTTTTTGCAAAACCTCCCCCAAAAATGTATTTTAAAAGCTATTTTTAAAGAAATTTGACCAAAAAAATTCAACACTTTCGACATGGGTTGCCATATGCCCGGGTTTTCCTGGACGCTGTTTTCAACAGACAAATCCCATATATGGAGGGCAGCCCTTTGAAAGTGTAAAAAAAAATAAAGCTGTAGCTTCCCAGGCTGTCCCTACAAGGCAATTTCCACTTTCAGAAGCAATTTGAGAGGAATTATGGGAAGACTGCATGGAATTATGGGAACATGGCCAAGGCAAAACCCAGGGATTGTCACGGTGGTGGTGCCCAGTGCCAGTGAGGTGGGCATGGTCTGTATATTCCACCCATCGAACCTCAGGCAGACGAAGATGCCCCACCAAACCTGGGTAAATAACACCTCACATTTCCCCGGAACGACTCCAGTACAGCTTTAAGAACAACATCCAGCCATAAGCAACAGGGCAGTTATATAATACCAAAGGAGGCATTTATCCATTCATAAAGCCAGTTAGCAACACAATCTCAATACCAGGGTGGGGATGAGAGTCTCTTTATTCAAGCAGAGTCTCAGGGAGATCAGTTACAGCTCAGCCACTCAACACAACCCTCTCCAAAATGGCTTGCAAAAGCAGCTCAGAGAAAGACTTGTCCCCAACATTGCAAGGTTTCCTGACGGCAGCCTTTCCCAAGGGACTCTTCAGCTGTGATTCCTGCATTGCAGAGGGGTGGATTTGATTACCCTTTTGAGGTCCAGTGATATATAAGCCAATTGCCAAATGGCACCTTAAACCTAGGTTACGGTCACCACAACAGAATGTCTAGGTGCCATCTTTCCCCCTGTGGGGATTAATAAATAATAATTATACAGTCGTACCTCAGAGGTCTGTTTGACTTCCAAAACGTTCAGGAACCAAGGCGCAGCTTCCAATTGGCTGCAGGATGCTCCTGCAGCCAATCGGAAGTCGTAACAAATGTTCAGGTTCCAAAGAACGTTCGCAAACCGGAACAATCACCTCCAGGTCTGCGGCGTTTGGGAGCCAAAACGTTCGTCTCGCAAAGCATTCGACTTCCGAGTTACGGATGTAATATCATTTCTATATTGCTTTATACAGTCATACCTCGAGTTGAATGTGCTTCGGGTTGAGCATGTTCGAGTTGCGCTCTGCGGCAACCGGGAAGTAACGGAGCACGTTACTTACAAGTTTTGCCGCTCGCGCATGCGCAGATGCTCAAAGTGACATCACGCGCATGCGCGGTACGAGGCGAAACGCGACCTGCGCAGATGCGCCGTCACAACTTGCGTTCCATTCGGGATGCGAACGGGACTCCGGAACAGATCCCATTCACATCCCGAGGTACCACTGTATTTTAAAGAAGAAATCTCTAAGTGGTTTATACCACATCAAAACATCAAATAAAACAATCCAGAATAAAAGAAATGCAAGCTTCAAGGAAAATATTTCGGATCCTTCTCTAAGTCACATTTTGCTTTCCTCATATTTATTTGCCTCCTTAATTTCTAGAGCTGCCCCACAGCATACTCTAGCAAGCCAGCGGGGTATAGTGGTTAGAGTGTTAGACTAGGACCTGGGAGATCAGGGTTCGAATCCCCACTCAGTCAGGAAGCTCACTGGGTGACCTTGGAGTCACTCACAGCCTCCTAACCTACCTCAAAGGGTTGTTGTAGGATTAGCCAAGGAGGAGAATGATCCATGTACTCCTTGGAGAAAAAGGTGGGATATGAATGCAATAAATAAGCTCTTCTGTTTACCTGGTTAAGAAAGCTGGAGAGGCCAGCCAGGTGGAGAGATGTCAGTCACCAACCTGCCACCCAGAGATCTCCATATGGTTGCAATTGGACCCCCACCAATCACTAAATGTTCCCAGTGCCTAGGGCATTTTGAATGCTGTTACAACCCTATAGTCTATTAAGCCCGCGGTCTCCTGATATTTTTGTCCACAATTTGCCTTCAGCACCCAGCAAGTAAAAGTTATGCTGTACAGTTGATGATTTATCAAATGCTTGAGGAACTTGGTCTCCAATATATCTAAGGGTTGATTACTGAATTTCTTAGATATCCAAATAATCTGACTATCCCCAAATACTGCCAGGATGGCCCCTGACATCTCCACCATTTGGCAGAGCATGCCTGGGGATCCTTGGATCTTTACTGTTTTTCACACACCAGCAACACATCCTGTAGAATTCTACCCTTTAAATTTTATCTGCACAATCAGAATGAAATTCGGGAACCAAAAAATCGTATTGAAAAATACGGCTTTTGAGGCGTCTGGCCCAAGAATGGCAACTAGGCATTCCATTTTGGTGACTGTTGCCCAGCTTATATATCTGAGTGTCTAACACATGGTTTGTGCACGGCTAAAATGGGGCCACTCTTTAAACCAGGTGGTGCGTATTTTCATGCAAATGCTCCCAGCGCCCTTAAACTACAGCTCCCAGAATTCTGTGGGGGGGAGCCATAACTGCTTAAAGTGGCATCAAAGCACTGTGAATGCATGGGGTGACTGTGGCCCTAGACCAGGCATAGGCGAACTTGGCCCTCCAGCTGTTTTTGGACTACAACTCCCATCATCCCTAGCTAACAGGACCAGTGGTCAGGGATGATGGGAGTTGTAGTCCCAAAACATCTGGAGGGCCGAGTTTGCTTATGCCTGCCCTAAACCTTCTCCACTGGAAGAACTTCATGGCAGGGAAAGAGAAATATTATGCAATGCAAAAGTTTCATGAGACAAATTGGTTGGAATGTGGGAGGGAGATTCTCAAAGCACCTGGCCAACCAGAGACCAGGAACGAACCCCATTCCAGGGCCAGGTTCAGTGCATTCTGGGGCACATGCCAAGCTTGGCTTGCGCAGAGAGAAGACACCACCCTGCCAAGTCATGGCAAAGGTTATCCCAAAGGCCAGTGCCAGACCAGGACTGCCCAAACAGCTTAGGCTTGCTGGGAGGCCTAATGGAAGCAATGACGCCCTTGAGCCAACAGGTGGCACCATCCCTTTAAATCCAACGGCCTGGCAAGGAGCCAGACCCTAAGCGAAAACCTGAGGTTGTTCCTTCCTCAAGTGTTGGAAAGGAACAAGCAAAGTCGAGGGCCTTATGCAACGAGAGAGAAACAATTTCCAAGAATCACAGGGAGGAACATGCAACTTTAACAAACAAACGTGCTCAGGAAGCTTGGACCCAAGGCAGGTCCGCGCAACCAGGGCTGGAAAACAGAACGTTCTGAACAACAACAAACAGCCCATCGGCCAATAATCTACTGGCAATGTTTCTATAACACTACACTGTTTCAAAATTCATAAGCAGAAGACATATAATATGTGCGTGGAGTCACAAACTAATAATTATCAAACAAATGTTCCATGAACAGGAATGGTAGGAGTGGTAAGTCACTGTCAAAGATCACTGAAATGGCGGCAGATGGTGGGTGTTGATCAACTTACTACACTTTTAAGCAGGCTTCTTCAACCTCGGCCCTCCGGATGTTTTTGGCCTACAACTCCCATCATCCCTAGCTAGCAGGACCAGTGCTCAGGGATGATGGGAATTGTAGTCTCAAAACATCTGGAGGGCCGAGTCTGAGGAAGTCTGCTTTTAAGTGATCGCTGATCCATGGCCATGTGATGTATTTTGGGGACAATTAATTTGTTCATTATCAGACAGAACTGTTCTGTCTGCTGCTGTGCTTGGAGCACCCTATTGCGACGTTTGGAGCACCCACCATCTCATGTTTGTTGGATATTGACTGTGGAAAGGCATTCTGCCTCCATTTCAGACCAGGGCTGGCAGGTCAAGACTAACCTAGAACTGACTACAGTCATACCTCAGGATAAATATGCTTCAGGATAAGTATTTTCGGGTTGTGCTCCGCGGTGACCCGGAAGTAACGGAACGCGTTACTTCCAGGTTTTGCCGCTCGTGCATGCGCAGACGGTCAAAATGACGTCACGCGCATGTGCAGAAGCGGCAAAACGCGACCCACGCACGCACTGTTGCGTCTTACGTTCTGTTCAGGATGCGAACAGGGCTCCGGAACGAATCCCATTCGCATCACAAGGTACCACTGTGCCTCACATTGGGGTGGGGGAGGCAAGGAGGCCAAGGCTTTTGATGCCCTTTGAAAACTCGTTCCTCCCAGGATGGGGGTTGTCACGGGGATCCAGATCATAGAGGAACTCTGGTCACGTCAAGAGAGAGTCTCATCCGACCACTTTTAACAAACCAGACCCAACACATCCAAGATCACATATACTAGTTGCTGGAAACTATTGGGAGTCCAAGGGTGCTTTTGCGCTTGGGTCCTGCATGTACAAGATGCTGGACTAGATAGGCCATTGGCCTGATCCAGCAAAGCGATTGTGTTAAACTAATCCAGGGGGGCTCATTCCCTTTTTTGTGACTATCCTCCTTCAGTGCTATAGAGAAGAGAGAACTAAAATTATGGAAAGGGCTTGTGACTTTAATTATCCGCCCCCCCCCCAATCTTTTACTGGTTTTAAACAGGCATGGGGGAAGGAAATGGGTACTTGTGGGTTTCATTAAGCTACCCACATACACACCCTTTGGCTAGTTTTGCCCTAGCCAGCACTGTTTTTCGCATCTTGATTTTTTTAGAAAATATTGGTTGCATTTCATAGTTTCTTGTTTTTACTACTTCACAAATCAGCTGGAGGCCTTGACTGACGGGCGGTGCAAAAGTGGCCTAATAAAACAATCTCCTATAATCAGAGTCACTATAATCTGCTACTAACATCTGAAGTCACACCTAGCATTGAGGAGTCACATGACCTAAGACGTGCCTGGTTGCTGAATCAGGCCAAAGGGATTGGGGGCGGGGGGGGGGGTTATAGTCCAGCAACCTGTTCTCACAGTGGCCAACCAGATCCCTTGGACCTGAACACAACAGTGCTCAAGATCCCCAGCATACTGCCTCCGATACCAGGGGACAGCATATATTTCTCAGTCCACCTATAAAACGTGGTTTGAAAAGCAAGGGAAGAAAAAGCCATCTACCAAGTAAAACCAGGTGAAAGACGTCTGAGTTTGCTTGGGGAAAAGTTGTTGATGCCCATACTCCAGAAAAGACTGGAGTCCGGGGGGCCATGATAGTCAAAACATTCCTTGCTGTCACATCTAATCCCAAAGAAGCTGGTTCTTATTATCCACGGTCCAGAAAACTGAACAAGTGCTCCTGGCTCACAAACACTGTGCTTATTCAGGAGGTCCCTGGTGTCCACGTTGCATAACCCCCACAGCAAGCAACGCTCCAGAATCTGGCTTCCATTCAAAGAAGTGTAGAGTTGGAAGGGATCCCGATGGTCATCTAGTCCTACCCCCTGCAACCTTTCGCCCAGGATGGGGCTTGAACCCACAACCATGAGATTAAGAATCTCATGGTCTACCAACTGAGCTGTCATCATCATCCCCATCATCATTATTACATATTTATCTATCCCCTGCCTTTCCCCCTGTAGCTTCTTTCCAGAGCACAAGCTCTCTCTGATAGACAGTTCTGGTAAAGTGTACATGTAGCCAGGATCAAAGTGCCTGCAAGGATTTGAAAGCCCCAGGGTCCAGAAGGAAGGAGCCCCCCCTGAAAATCAAGGATGGGGAAGACCCTGTAGTTTTTTGGACTCTGGCTCCCAGCAGCCCCAGCTACCATGGCTAATGGACAGGGATGATGGGAGTTGCAGTACAGCAACATTCAGAGCTGCACAGGTGGTCCCCAACCCTGAGACACGTCTATTTACAGTGGTACCTCTGGTTAAGAACTTAATTCATTCCGGAGGTCCATTCTTAACCTGAAACCGTTCTTAACCTGAGGTACCACTTTAGCTAGTGGGGCCTCCCGCTGCCGCTGCATGATTTCTGTTCTCATCCTGAAGTAAAGTTCTTAACCCAAGGTACTACTTCTGGGTTAGCGGAGTGTGTAACCCGAAGCGTTTGTAAGCCGAGGTACCACTGTATTGTCTTTATATCCCATCTTTTCCCTCAAAGGACACATACACGGTTCTCCCACCTATCCACATTTCATCCCCACAACAACAACAGTAAAAATCTGTGTGTATGATTTTTCTTAAAAAGGCTTTGATTTTTATCTGTTATGCTGGGGAACTCTGGCTCTTCGAAACATACTCCTTGTTCCTCAAAGAAGACGGAAGCCCTGCAGCAGCTCTAAAGGAACTCAGAAGTCGCAGACTTAGCAAAGACATAATATATATTTTAAGACCTTAAAAGAAAATCCAGAGGTCTGAGTTCACTTCATTCCTCCGCGTCCCAAGTGAACCCAGGAGTCCAGCACCATTCGCATTTAACTACCAGAGAACCCCTATGACTCCTGGTTCTGTAAGACACCCTTGAAACGCCCCCTTGAAAAGGGGGTCCCCGATTTATTTAGCTGTTTGCTGCCTTCAGCCCCTTCGCCCCTCCTCACGTCCTTGCGGAACAAGCACAGGACGCTTTTCCCTACTCGACCTGCAGGAATCTGAACTTTCCTCTACTTCTTACTTAAAGGGACCCAGGCGTCCGGCCACCGCTCACATCTTCCTTTTCAAAGCAAAATGGACCCAGGAGTCCGGGTGCTAACTCTCTTCCTCTTTTACAAATGAAAGGGACCCAGGCGTCCGGCTTCTACTCTACCCATCTTTTTTATAGAGACCCAGGCGTCCGACCCTGTACTCCCCCCCACCAACTTTTTTTTAAAGGGACCCAGGAGACCGACCTCTACTCTCCCTCCTTCTTTCAAAAGCAAAAGGGACCCAGGCGTCCAGCAGATTCTACTCTCCAATTTTCCCCCCACCCAGTTTCTAAAAAGGACCCAGGCGTCCGGCCTCGGCTCTCAGCATCTTTAAAGCAAGAGCGACCCAGGCGTCCTGCTCTTCTTCCTCCCCCCCCCACCCCACCCTCCGCCAAGAACCCAGGCGTCCGGGCCCCTTCCCCCGCCACTCACCGAGGAGCCCCCTCTAGAAAGCGGCGCTGGGAAGTGCAAGCCGGCAGGAGCAGCAGCAGAACCGAGCAGGGCCTTCCCTTCGCGCAGGGAGAGAGAAAGAGAAAGGGAGGGGGAAGGGGGCGGAGCTAGAGGAGGGAGGAATCTACCACTGAGAGACGCGGGGGAGCATCAAACGGCATCCCCTCCACCGCCCCCGTTCATGGCAAGGCGGGCGCTCCCAACGCGCCTCTCAATCTTCCTCTCCCCCTCTATATGCGCGCGTAATGGTACATCCCGTCCTGCTCGGAGCCGAAGGGAGGCAGACTTTAAAGGGACGGCGCATGCGCAGGTGGGGGGGGGAGTGGATTCTCAGAAGCCCAATTAGTCGGGCCTTTTGCAAGGGGAACCAGGCTGCAAGTTTTGTTTTAGGTTAAAGCGTTCATGACTCCTTCTTTTTGGAACAGAAGCAGCGGGAAAATATGCATTAAAAAAGCAGCAGCAAGGGTGCCAAACTGACCAGCCTGACTGGTCCAAAAGTCCCTTCTGAAGGCTTAATAATAATAATAATATCATCACTGACTCACTGGGGGTGGAGTTTACTTTCAGGAGAATGCAAAACCCATTTCTTTGTCTCTGATGGAGGTCAGCCTCACCGTGAAACAGGCGAAGCCCCGGGGGAGAGGGCTCCTGACATTTCCTCACATTTCCAGAGCTTCAGTCAGCAGGAGAATTTATTAAGGTCATGGGGTTGCTTTTATATAAGTAATTATATAAAATTCTATGCTAATAATATGTAACATTACTCATCGTAATCTTGATTATTTTAATTATACGGTGGCACCATTGTGTGCAGCGTTTTACAGCCTGACGCGCTCTTGAACCAAGCTCACCCAGGGCCAGCTGAAGCAGCCCTGCACGCTCTGACAGAAGTTGTCCTTACTGTGACCCTCCCAGGGAGCAAGTCCTCACACTCAAGGTGGCTTCTAGCGTACCTCTGAAGGAACTTTTCCTCTGTATTCCTGTTCCAAGAATATAAGAAGAGCCCGACTGAATCAAGCCAATGGCCCATCTAGTCCAGCATCCTGTTCTCACAGATGCTCTAAAGTGCTAACTAATAGCTCAGTAGGTAGAACCCCACAAGCAGGACCTGAGCGCAAGAGCCCTCTCCCTTCCCACAGCTTCCAGCAGCTGGAATCCAGGAGCATTTCTGCCTCCTGTGTGGAGGCGATCTGTAGCCATCATGGCTTGTAGAAGAAGAAGAGTTTGGATTTGATATCCCGCTTTATCACTACCCAAAGGAGTCTCAAAGCGGCTAACATTCTCCTTTCCCTTCCTCCCCCACAACAAACACTCTGTGAGGTGAGTGAGGCTGAGAGACTTCAGAAAAGTGTGACTGGCCCAAGGTCACCCAGCAGCTGCATGTGGAGGAGCGGAGATGCGAACCCGGTTCACCAGATTACGAGTCTACCGCTCTTAACCACTACACCACACTAGCTCTCTCTTGTAGCCGTGGATAGCCTCCCCCTCCACAAATTTGTCCAATCTTCCTTTGAAGCAATCCAGATTGGTTGCACCATATTTTGTTGTTGTTGTTTGATACTGATTAATCAAGCAAGCAGGCTCTCCCCTCCCTCCTCTTTTTTCAGGTATCCTGTTGGAGTTTATCAGGATAAGCCGAGAAGAGACAGCAAAGCTAGTCTGCCCAGAATTTGATGTTTTGCCTCAATACAAATCAAACCCAGTGTGTCACATTTTGAACCTGGCATAAATACATCTAAATGTACGTGGGTGGCTGTGGCAAATGTGTCTGCGGATGTTATCATTCACCAGGGCCAACCTTACCCTTGTTCTTACAGTAGCCAGCCAAATGATTGTGGGAAATCACCAAGCAGGACTTTTGCAAGAGCACTCTCCTCTTCCTGTGGTTTTCAGTAACAGAAGCATTTGATGCCTCCCACAATGGAGCCAAAACATAGCCATTATTGTGTCTAGGAGCTAATTGATAGCCTTACCCTCCAAGGCCACTGGCCATGCTGGTTAGCGATGATGGGAGTTGGAGTCCAGTAATATCTGGCTGGCCCCAGGTTCCCCACCTCTGGTCTACATTGATGGGCAGCAGCTCTCAGGGTTTCAGGCAGGAATCTTTACCAGCCCTACCTGGAGATGCCATTAGGAATTGAACATGGGATCTTCCGTTTGCGAGGCAGATGCTTAACCAATCAGTTGGCGTCCTTCTGTTCAAATCTAAACCACACTCAGCAGCTATTCCCACGGAAAAGCATTTCTTCTAAGCAAAGGATTCTGCTGCTTCCGTTTTCAGCCCACTGCCATAAAATAAAAAGACCCCCGGAAATCCATGGGACTTGCTGTCAAATAATCACGTTTGGGAGTGAGAGGGGGATACATTTTTGTCGCTAGAGGCTCAACCGTCTTCTGTGGCCAGAAGAGCCTTTTGCCAGCTTTGTGTTGTTCACCAGCTGCAGCCATTCCTGGGCAGGGATAGCCTGACCACTGTAGTCCATGCGTGGATAACCTCGAGACTGGATTACTGTAATGCACTCTGTGTGGGGCTGCTCTTGGGCCTGGTTCAAAAGCTCCTGCTGGTGCAGAATGTGGCGGCCAGCTGGCTAACAGCATGCAACGCCTTTGTTAAAACAGCTGCAGTGGCTGCTCATTTACCACTGATCCAAGTTCAAGGCCATTGTATTGCAGTCCACTCTTGGCTTACACTGGGGTTATGTTCCGGGGATAGAGCCTGAAGCTAGAATCAGATACAGTGGTAGCTTGGGTTACATACGCTTCAGGTTACATACGCTTCAGGTTACAGACTCCGCTAACCCAGAAATATTACCTTCAGGTTAAGAACAGTTTCAGGTTAAAAACAGACCTCCAGAACGAATTAAGTTATTAACCAGAGGTACAACTGTATAGTCAAAACAACCCTTAAAAACCATAAGAAGCACAGCACTTAACTTACCACACTCCCCCAGGTAAGTGCGATAGTGAGAGAGATTACTGACAGTCCCCCCTCCCCCCCCCAAGCATATAAAGCTGTAACTGCACAAGTTAAATGCATGTAAATTGTGAGTCGGCTGTAATTTACAGAGCCCTGAACTACTTGGGTCCAGGGAACAAGGGACTGCACGAACCCTTATATCACAGCTCGATCGCTGAGATCATCTGTAAGAGCACCACTGGTCATTCCCTGGGTTGGCGAGACTCATTTGACAACAACAAGGAGTTGAGCCTTTAGTGTCATCAGCCCAGTCTTGCAGAATGCTCTGCCACTAGAGATTTAGTAAGTGGCTTCTGTGCCAACTTTTAAACACCTGCTGAAACACCTTTTCTAACCTGTCAGGCTTATGACAGGCAATTGTTGACACATCTTTCCACAAAAGCCAGCTGATTTCTGATTTCAGCTTTCCGATACGGTTTTTCTGGTGTGGTTCCATGCCCAGTTGCTGTATACAGTGGTACCTCGGGTCAAGTACTTAATTCGTTCCGGAGGTCCGTTCTTCACCTGAAACTGTTCTTAACCTGAAGCACCACTTTGAGCTAATGGGGCCTCCTGCTGCTGCCACGCCGCCGGAACCCGCTGTTCAGCAGTACCCCTGTACTGCTCTGATTTTGGTGAGGGTTGAGAACCACCAACCTGTTCTGAAGTTGGAAATGAAAGTTCTTTCAAGAAATCCCAGTGATAGTTCTTTCTTGCGCAACCCAGCTGACATAAACGTTGTAAAGTCCACACGGAAAAAGTGCCACTGGATGAATGATGAACTTGATGTCTCTGAGCTGGCTTTGCCCCTTGCTCTGGATCTCAATACACACCTTTGCCTTGGAGTTTCTTATTTATCCTAAGCCTCTTCCTGCTAGATTCAGCCTGTGCCAGAGGTCAGTGGCAGAAATGGGTGGAGGGATGGAGGAGGAGGGTGGAGACTGATTGGCTGGCACAGCTGGCTTCATCCCAATGGGGAAGGCTCTCCAAAATTGGAAAGGTGGCAAACTTTTCAATGAACCACACCGCAGGCAACAGTGTGCAACCCTTTGCTGGTGGAATGTGGCAATTCATGCCTATTTGCTTCCGGGCCAGATTGCCCTGTTGCCACAGAGTCATGTTGCAAGAGACATCACTTTGTAAAATAGAATAACAATGGCCAGAGTTTTGTTTGTAAGTTTAGACTGATTATGGAAGCTGGAGACACATAGGCATGTCTTGCTCTGAGCTAGACCCAGAACTGACTGTGCGGCTTCCCCAGAAACCTTATAGAGAGGCCAGATCTTTCAGGGTTTGACAATAATATATTGTGAGGCAGCCAAACCTATGCCAAAAAAGTCACAGCCAAGCCGCACTGAGGTCCGCCATTTTGATTCAAAATACTGCCTGGCATCCAAACAGTCGTGCCAAAGTGACGTTTTGGTTTGCTAACTTGATTCAAAATGGCGGCTGGTGACCAAACATCAACAACAACTGCTGCCCCCACCTTGGGAACTCCATACCCTCCAACATTCTTCAGATGAAAATAGGGACATTGTTCAGCCCCCCCCCACTCCAACTGATTCTCTCATCCTCCCCTCCAGCATTTCCTATCCAAAGAAGTGTGAATATCACCACCATTCCACCAACAGAACGCAGCATGCATGCCCTCCACCGTCCTGTAAAAAAACCTTAATCCCTATTTTATTTTATTCTTTGGTAGACTTGCAACACACAGACACACCAATAAATAAATTGTAGAAAGGGGTGAGATTAGATATGGATGCATAAATAGATTTTTTTTAATAAGAAAAAGTCAAGACATTTTGCGTTCCACTCCGCTCCCCCTTTCTTCCCATCCAGGGTGACCCTTCCCTCTGCCCACCTGTCACACAGGGTTGGGTTCTAGTGGCCGCAGCCTCTCCTCCTCCTCCTCCTCCACTCTCCAGGAGCAGTTATGAGCTGCCCAAGGGAGGAAGTCAGCAGCAGCGCCCATGGGGAGGCCACAGGATGCTCCCTCGCTGCTGCTGCTGCCACTGCTGCTCAGGACAAATGCCGGCTCATCCTCCTCTCCAAGCTTGGCAGTGGCAGCACTGGCAAGGAAAACAGGGACATTTCGGGATCAAATCAGAAGGCAGGATGGCTTTGGTAATTCCGGAACTGTCCCTGGAAAGGTACGGAGAGTATGGAACCCTTGTTTGGTGACAATATTATGAGATGGTCAGATAGACAAACCCCTTTCCAAAATTTGTTGCTCTTAATTACGCCACCCAACCCAACTATGTGATGCAAAAATATTCCGGTGCATATTTTGGAATGACTATTCCCAAATTTTGTGCTGGAGGACATCAGTGTCACAAGAAGTGCCCTTTCCAAGCATGTCAGAAAGCAAGCTGACTCACATTCTGTAAATAAACCTGCCAGCTTGCTTGCATAGTAAAAGCATAGCGTGCTTTGCTTGTTTGTTTTCATTTGTTTGGCTTGCACATAGAGTCTCTCTCTCTCTCTCTCTCTCTCTCACACACACACACACACACAGAGAGAGAGAGAGAGAGAGAGAGAGAGAGAGAGAGAGAGAGAGAGACAAACACACACACACACACACACACACACACACACGACACAAATCAACCCACACAGTATTCTGGCATGGTTAATCCACTGCTGCAGAAGGTTAAAGGTAAAGGGACCCCTGACCATTAGGTCCAGTTGTGACCGATTCTGGGGTTGCAGTGCTCATCTCACTCTATTGGCCGAGGGAGCCAGCATACAGCTTCCGGGTCATGTGGCCAGCATGTCTGAGCTGCTTCTGGCAAACCAGAGCAGCGCACGGAAATGCCGTTTACCTTCCCACCGGAGCAGTACCTATTTATCTACTTGCACTTTGATGTGCTTTCGAACTGCTAGGTTGGCAGGAGCAGGGACCAAGCAACAGGAGCTCACCCCGTCACGGGGATTCGAACCGCCGACCTTCTGATCAGCAAGTCCTAGGCTCTGTGCTTTAACCCACAGCGCCCGTTCACAAGTTCTATTTCAGATTTGGGCAAAAAAACCTCGCACAGCTCTCCCACGGCTTGCGGATAGCAGCCTGTCCTGGGGGCTAGGGTCGGGGGAAGCTCGGGATTCCCCCGCCCCAGCCCCGCACCTGGGGGGGAAATAAATTTTTTTTTCTTTATTTCCCCCCCAAAAAACTAGGTGCGTCCTATGGGCCGGTGCGCCCTATGGGGCGAAAAAGACTGTAAAACTTGGAGGGACCGAAGGTCTGTTGCATCCATCCAGGCATAGGATTCTGTGCCAAGGCTAGACATAACCCACTCCAGCTTACCAGATATGGCAGCTGACACCACATAAAAGCCCCAGTGAGTCTATCTTGCTTTGAAGAGCTTCCAGTCTCCTTCCCCTGCATTGCCTGAAGTATCAAGGATGCACCTATTACTCGCTTTGGCCACTTTCCCACAAGCTTTGATCTGTATATTTAGGCAACAGCCTCTTGTTTGTTTATTAGTTGTCTCTCTCTCTTTCTCTCTCAACGTTTAACAAAATGTACATATGTATTACCAGACCTATATTTTAGACATCCTAAGATGCTAATCAAAAATACAGGAAAAAACAAGTGACATTTAAAAAATATATATAATATGAAATAAAACCAGTAATTAGAAAACACTAAAATAATGGATTGAGGTTGCAGGCTAAAATTACATGCCTGCATAGGCATTCTGGAGCAAAATATCTGGAACAAATTAGGCGCCTGCCTAACATCAATGAGCAAGGAGTTCCAAAGTGTAGCTGCCACTGCCCTGAATCACTGATTTATTGCAAGTGCAGAATGAATATTATTTTGCACTTGTAAAAGACACAGTCAAAGGGCTCCCTAAACCCTTAGCTCCAAATGAGAACAGCAAGAGGCTTTGGAAAATCCACCCTTGGCCACTGACCCCAGGCAATGTAAAAGGTAAAGGTAAAGGGACCCCTGACTATTAGGTCCAGTCGTGACCGACTCTGGGGTTGCAGCACTCATCTTGCTTTATTGACCAAGGGAGCTGGCGTTTGTCCGCAGACAGCTTCCGGGTCATGTGGCCAGCATGACTAAGCCGCTTCTGGCGAACCAGAGCAGCGCACGGAAATGCTGTTTACCTTCCCGCCGGAGCAGTACCTATTTATCTACTTGCACTTTGACGTCCTTCCGAACTGCTGGGTTGGCAGGAGCAGGGACCGAGCAATGGGAGCTCACCCCGTCGTGGGGATTCGAACCGCCGACCTTCTGATCAGCAAGCCCTAGGCTCTGTGGTTTAACCCACAGCACCACCCGTGTCCCTGACCCCAGGCAAAGGACTCATTAAATCCCTAGTTTTAAGGGAGGACAGCAAGAGGCTTTGGCAGAACCACCACCACCACTGATTCTGAGACTTGGGCAAAGGGCTCCTTAAACCCTGAGCTCCAAGGAGGAGGACGGCAAGACTTTGGCTGCTTCTACCCATGAAGAGGTGAGATGTGTGTGAGAGAGTTGCGCAAAAGATAGTGGTCCCTTCCAACTCTACCACTCTATGATTCTCTGTTTCTAGTAGGCTCCTTCCAAAGTGGGAGGTCAAAGAGACCATAGCATCTCAGGGGCAAGTAAGAGGAATCAGTTGTGCCTTTCGCTCTTGCTCTATTCAAAATACAGTCCTCCTTTAACGAATTAAGTTGTTGATGCTTGTGTACTTGCAAGTGCATCCTTGAAAAGTGCACCACCCTTCCAAAGAAGGTTACTCAATGAAATATAGGCTATGCTGCAATCGTAAGAAGGCAGAGGAAACACGGCACTGTAATTAGCCAATGGGAGCTGTGCCCAGATTTCGAAGTCCCCATGGGACTCGTGGCATACATGGCTAATTGGGGGTTTAAACCATACGATTAAAATATTTTTAAAACACTTGGCAGATCGATACAAATGGCAGAAAAAGGAAGAAAACTCAGGGCGCAAGACTCGGGGGCTTTCCTGAGTTGAGAGGCTTTTAGCGCAAACTACGCTGTGTTGCTGCCTGCTGCTGCTGCTGTTATTATTTTAGCAATATGTCACCTATCTGACTGGATTTCCTCAGCCACTCTGGGTGGCTTCCAACAAAATTAAAAACACAATAAAACATCAGCCATTAAAAACTTCCCTGAACATAAACTGCTTGTTCGAGCTAGGCAGCAGGTAATTGATTTTATCAATGTCACTGAAGGGGGTTTCTTTAAATATTTAACCCTCAGAATTTCATATAGCTTACAGTACAACATACAATGAATGGGGTCCTCAATTGGCTGACATCCACAGCTGCACCGGCGCTGTTCTCTGGAAATGTTTTTATACCGCCCTTCCAGGAAGTTGCTTTTCATTGTCTGGATATTTCACTGGCATAGATCTTTCTCAGTCTCAAACTTGTTCTTTTTGACAGGATAAGTGGTGGAGAATCTAGATACCATCACTGTTTCCGTATCCCGTTTGGCCAATAGATCCTGAAAATAAACCTTCAGCGAGAATTCACATTAGATGACAGGAAGGTCACTGGATCAAAGCCTAATTTCTGAAGCAATATATTCCAGCTTTCTACCCAATAAGCCTTAGAGAGCGATTGCAGTTGTTCTGCCACACATAGCTTGACCCACCTGGGATCTTTCCTTTTTTCTCTCATCCTGGCAGACCAACATTTCCCTACTTTCCACCCAGGGTGCCCCCCATCAAACTACAGTTTCCAGGAGTCGGGGTGGGGAGCCATGACCATTTCAAGTGGTATGATACTGTCTTAAATGTATAGCACAGGTGGGCCCTCAGTTTGGGTGCTTCCTTGCCAGTGTGTACATTGACCCGTTATTGTGTTATTATTTACTCAACCTCGGGATGCACCTGTTCCCAGGTGAATAATGGAGCTGAAAGCACAGGTGCATTTGCAACAATACGCTGAGCTGCCAGTGGGGCTGCCAGTTGCTGATTGGTATCTCATTCAAAGCAGGGACCTTTTGAACCATTATCCTGGGGAGTTTTTCCAGCTGAGGGGGGCTGTTGTTCTCAACAGACCAAGCAGCAATTTTACCACATCATCTTGCAGGACATTCAATAGATCTTTGGTGACTGCCGCACCTCCCAACCTTGTCTGGAAGGTAAGACATTTGCTCCAGGGGTCTCTGCTTAACAAGGGCACTTCTGATTTCCTGGAACCTACCTGTGATAAATCACTGGGATTTGTCCCTAGCAGGGAGTGTGTTTTTTAAATGTTTGGAGGGGCTAATTTCTGCAGTGTCCGCCCTTCCAGTTTCAGACTTGCCTCTCCACCCCCCAAGGTTTTTAAGCAGAGGTCGGATGGCCATCTGTCAGGGATGCTTTAACTGAGATTCCTGCATTGCAGGTTGTTTGACTAGATGTCTCTTGGAGTCCCTTCCAACTCTATGATTCCGTGCCTTTTTTTTAACCATCTACTATTTATTGTTGCTTGTATTTTTTATTTTTGGGGGGGTAACATTGTGATTTGTAAAAATAATTTTTATTAGAATTTGGAGAAAGGAATACAAATATCATTATCAAATATCTTTTTGATCAAAACTAAAGTGTTAATCTAAATAAAAACACAAACCAAAAGGAAAAGAAAAGAAAGAGAAAGAGAGAGACAGAGAGCAAGAGCAGGGATAAAGGGGAAAAGGGAAGAGAAAGAGTGTGAGGAAATACTGTAATTTAAAAGAGAAAGAGAAGAGAAAGCGAAAAGGGGGAAAGTTAAAGTTGTTTTTCATGTTGTATTTTTTTTACAAACGTGGGCTCTGTAGATAGATTAAATATTGAATTAAATGAAATGTTTCATTTAGATTGTAAATTAAATTAAATATTTGCTAAATTAATTAAATGAATATGGGCATCATGAGACCTGGCAACCTTGGCCGACAAACAGGAAATGGCTTTGAGTGTCAGGAAATGCGTAAGTAAGATTAGCAAACAGGCTCTGCATTGGGTGCTAATTATTAAGAATTGATCGATAACTCTGCACGTGTAGCTATATAGCTGCAGGCACAATAAGCCCCAGAGCAAAACACAAAGCATGCAATCCAGCCCAGGGCTGTAATCATATTTTGCCTGTCCTGATTAAGGCTATGTTCACACTCCCAGATTCTTCAAGTATCCCTATTTTCCAGGGACATCCCTGATTTAGAGAAGCCATTTGATCTGATTCCGGAATGTCCCACTTTTCCTTGTTGTCGTTTAGTCGTGTCCGACTCTTTGTGACCCCATGGACCAGAGCACACCAGGCACTTCTGTCATCCACTGCCTCCCGCAGTTTGGTCAAACTCATGCTGGTAGCTTCGAGAACACTGTCCAACCATCTCGTCCTCTGTCATCCCCTTCTCCTTGTGCCCTCCATCTTTCCCAACATCAGGGTCTTTTCCAGGGAGTCTTCTCTTCTCATGAGGTGGCCAGAGTATTGGAGCCTCAGCTTCAGGATCTGTCCTTCCAGTGAGCACTCAGGGCTGATTTCCTTAAGAATGGAGAGGTTTGATCTTCTTGCAGTCCATGGGACTCTCAAGAGTCTCCTCCAGCACCATAATTCAAAAGCATCAATTCTTCGGCGATCAGCCTTCTTTTATGGTCCAGCTCTCACTTCCATACATCACTACTGGGAAAACCATAACTTTAACTATACGGACCTTTGTTGGCAAGGTGATGTCTCTGCTTTTTAAGATGCTGTCTAGGTTTGTCATTGCTTTTCTCCCAAGAAGCAGGCGTCTTTTAATTTCGTGACTGCTGTCACCATCAGTTAGGATGTCCCTATTTTCATTAGAGAAACGTTGGTGGGTATGGTAGGATGTGCCTATTTTCAAGCTACAGGATTGCCTTCAGATGGCTCGGGGGAGCCGGAGAACTCCATACCATCCAACATTTCTCCAATGAAAAAAAGGAAAATAGGGACACTTGGTCTGCAAGAGCCTCTCCTCTTCTGTGGCTTCTGGCAACTGGGATTCAAAAGCACTGCTGCCTCTGACCGTGAAGACAGAGCACAACCACCAAGGCTCATCTCCATCGATAGCCTTCTCCATGAATTAGTCCAATCCTATTCATTCATTCATTCATAAAAATATTCAGTGCTTTTTTTCCTTTAAAAAATGTTTAGGGGCACTCTCATTTTGATTCAAGAAACCACCATTTTATAGTTCAAATCGGGGAAAATAAATACAGTAAATGGATAAAAGTACAAAGATTCACAAAATGTTTAGGGGGTATGCGTACCCCCCAGAAAAAATGCCCTGAAAATATTTATATACTGCTGTATCATAAGTATACTCTTTATCACAGCAGTTTACAACAATATAAAAGCATAACATCACAAAATGTTAAAAACTGGTAAAAAGCAAGAAGAAATCAGACGCAAACACCCACAGACCATTGTGTGAAGTGTACTCTTAATAGCCTGCATTTTAAAGCCATCCTGCGGGAGGGAGTTCCAGAGTTTAACTAGCTGCTGGGTGAAGAAGGATTTCCTTTCTTTTGCTGCTGTTTGATGCCTGGTTTCTGAAAACCAGCACACTGGTGGGAGTCCTGAAGCCTTTGCACGGGGCAAAGACATCAACCCACCCCACCCCATGTTTACATAGATGGAAACCAATCTGGAACTAATGAGGCTGCGCAGATGCAACTTCGTTGTGCTCTAAAGCTCCCATCTTCCCTAGCTAACAGGACCAGTGGTCAGGGATGATGGGAATTGTAGTCCCAGACATCTGGAGGGCCGAGTTTGCCTATGCCTGCCCTAAATATACACTGTGCTTCTTTCATTCCTGTTCCAAGGCAACAACTGCTCCCCAAACCTCCCAGTCCTTCCTTCCTTTTGTCTGGTTTAACTATATCGTTATGCAAAACCTCAATCTTCCAGCATTGAGAGACCCCAGGGATTCCAAGTGGTTTCCCAGAGTTCATTTTCCTTGGAATGAAGGTCAATGGAGACCTTGCCAAAAGTTCCCAATATAATGCAATTATTTTTACACTATTTTCACTAATAGATGCATCTTGGTGGAGTTGTTTCCCTCATGGATGCTTCTGGTATATTTCCTTTCCCTTTCCGGGAACTCTAGCTGGGAAGTGTGGATTTTTAAGGGTCGCTGTGTTCTGGTTCACGTACAAAGTGCAAATTTGGTAGTTCTCGCATTAAACTACGAACTTAAGTTTTATTTTTCCACCGTCACTACATCTGCTCAGGCTTCAGAGACTCTCCGTCTCCTGTACATCACATACAGGGATTCAAATCTATCTTTTAAAACTGTTTTATCAATTAAAATTGTTTTGATGGTGATTTGGTCATTAAATTAGGCAACGTATGCTGTAACTGTGATGAAATGTTATGATGTAGTTTTTTACTGTTTCAAAGCCACTTCAGGATTCATCCGAATGAATCCTGGCTCAAATTCAGTAAATCATGTAAATCAAATCTTTCTCTCTTTTTGCTGTTTTGTTTTGTTTTAATTGGAACTGAAGGCAGAAAGGCATGTCTTGTTCCATACTAGACCCAAGAGCTGTGATAGAAGGTTCCTCTAGCCACTAACGCTGCCATGATTCATTCATTCATTCCATTTATAGCACACCTATTTTCTCCAAGGAGCTCAAGGTGGTATACATGGTTCTCCCCCTCCGCATTCCTGCATTGCAGGGGGTTGAATTAGATGACCCTGGGATCCCTTCCAGCTCTACAATTCTATGATTCTATAATTTAATCCCCACAACAACCCTGTGATGAAGATTTGGCTGAGAGGCAGTGACTGGCCCCTAGGTTCATGGCCAAGTGGGGATTTGAACCCTGGGCTTTCTCATTCTGACCCCTCTGGTTACCCTCCAAGGGCTGTTTAGCTCAAACTACTTTGAGATTAGGGACGCGGGTGGCGCTGTGGGTAAAAGCCTCAGCGCCTAGGGCTTGCCGATCGAAAGGTCGGCGGTTCGGATCCCCGCGGCGGGGTGCGCTCCCGTTGCTCGGTCCCAGCGCCTGCCAACCTAGCAGTTCGAAAGCACCCCCGGGTGCAAGTAGATAAATAGGGACCGCTTTCTAGCGGGAAGGTAAACGGCGTTTCCGTGTGCGGCTCTGGCTCGCCAGAGCAGCGATGTCACGCTGGCCACGTGACCCGGAAGTGTCTCCGGACAGCGCTGGCCCCCGGCCTATAGAGTGAGATGGGCGCACCAACCCCAGAGTCTGTCAAGACTGGCCCGTACGGGCAGGGGTACCTTTACCTTTACCTTACTTTGAGATTGCAAACGTTTTAAAGATTTGAGTAATACTCCAAGCGCCTCTAATACTTCCCTGTGCATCCAAAGCCACCCAACAAAATTTGCCATCCAGACTTAATGTTTTGAGACTGGGCAGATATCTATTTACTGCATTTCAGGTGGGTTTACCTCTGCCAGCAACGTGACTACTCTGCAAGACGTCAGAATGGTGCAGTTCCATTACCAAAAGGTAACTTCAGTGTATGGATATGTCCTCTCACCATTTTACACTCACAACAACCCTGTGAAGGAGGTTAGGCTGAGAGATGGTGACAGGCCCAGGGTCACTGTTAAGTTGTGGGTGAACATATCCGACAACAAAGCGATTCTTCAACAGCTCTTGTTTATTCAGAGGCCAGAATAGAACTGAACTGAAGGGCTCAGTCAGCCTGCTTATATAGAGCTCCAGTACAACGTTACTGTAGCAGCTTTCTAAAACTATCCAATCACTGAACGTCACTTTCGATCCTTCATTTGCATAACTATCTACAGTATCCCCCTGCTGGCCCAGGGTGAGAACTTCAGTACATAGCAGTCACCCAGTGAGCTTAATGGCCAAGTTGAGATTTGAACCTTCGTCTCCCAAGCCCCATTCTGACACTCTAACCACTACACTACGATTTTAGTCTTGTTTTAAATGCATTTGGTTTTGGGTATGTGCATGTGTGTTTTAAACTGTTTTTAATTATATCATATGTAAATTGACTTGAGACAGTGGTTTAGAAGGTGATCAATGAAATAATAATCGAGATCAGATGAAGTCCCGTTCTCCACACTACATTTTAAGAAGGGCATTGATAAACTAGAATGTGCCTTCTCTCCTTTCTTTTGGTTTCTGTCCCCTGTTGGAGGCAGTATGCCAGAACAGATGGACCCTTGGTCTGATCCAGCGCAGGGAGTTATTACGTATCAGAGTCAAATGGCTATTTCTGGATCCTCTTTCCACAGCGCAAGAGAAAGGTGCAACGGTGCTGCATTTGCTTCGTGGAAGTCCTCAGCGGATTCCTCCTCTTGTTGCTGGTAGCGACTGTCTTCACTCTCCTGCGCTGTTTTCTAGGTAAGGCCCTTTCCTTTATCTGTGCCTGCTTTGAATGAGAGCGTAAAATTGATTTACTTGTATGCTGCCTTTCCATAACTGGGAGGGGAGGGAGCCTAAACTGGTTTGGTTAATAATGTGGACATGTCCCCACCCCAACAGAGTTCTCCGATCTTACATTAGCAAACAGTGGGAGTAAGGCAGAGCTCTTGAGGAATTCAACCACACCTACAAAAGGCCTTGCGTTTCTCAGGACTGTTCCTCACACCTCAACCGTGAATGAGATCATTTCTCAGCAGCCCACAGTACCCCTGAAGTTGGTGTCACCTCAGGCCTCATCTCAGAGCAAGATGGGTTCTCCTCCATCAACCACTGAGAAGTCCAATCCAGAGACTTCATTGCTGCCATTAATTTCAGTGACGCAAAGTAGTTCGCCACAGCAGCCCGCCTTAAGCACGAAACTGAGGTCCACTCAGCTGGACCTGCTCGTACAATGGATGCCTCCACAGCAGCTTACCTTGGCTGCAGAACCATTGCCTCCGCCAACCACGACTACAAAACTGGAATCTCCTCACCAGCTAACTTCAGATGTGAAGCCGGTGATGCCTCAACATAGCCCCTCACCAATGGAGGAGTCTTCTGGACAACCAATAACCCCAGCCACCAAGTGGTCTTCTCCTACCCAGCTAAGTTCAGCCACAAAACAGAAGTTTGTAACTCGTTCAGTTGCAAGTGTGCAGCCGATGCCACAGCACCTAACCAAAACTGCAACCTCAGCTTCTCCGCTGTGGTTAGCTGCTACCAAAAAGCTGAGATCTCCTCAGATCTCCTCAGCCATGCCATCTTCTCCACCACAGCTAACCCAATTCACCAGTCTGCCACCTCTACAGCAGCTAACCACAGCCATGAAAGGAACAACTTCCACCACAAAATCCATTTTTTTACTTCAGTTGATGACAAGCTACAGAGTCTCGACTTTGGAAAGTTCCAGCAGTGAGGCCACAAAGCTGGACTATATGGTAAGCATAATGTTTCACTATCCGTTGCGTGTACTAAATGTGAAATGATATCTATGCAACCATCCTAAATGCAGCAACGTTTTAGCCTACTGTTCAAATGTTGGGTGTCAGTTGTTTTTCGAATCTGAAATAGAATTTGTGAACGTTTAACCATAAAGATAACAAAAACTTGATTTTCAGAGGTATTGACAACTGTCAATAGTCTGTGACAATATCTCAGATTGTCAATTTCAGCGTATTTTGATGTCAGACTAGTCAAGAAATATCCACATATTCAGATATGTCCCGTATCATTGGATGCCAAAGACAGCATCAAATGTTTCGTGATTATTTGGGAAATGCACAAATATTCAGGGGCTTTCAATATACGTAGTATTGTGGTTGTTCAGGAAATATCCAAATATTCGGAGGATGTCTGGTAAATATCCTACACTGAAATTGACAGGGGAGAAGGGCAAGGAACGTTGGGAGCAAATTCTTTCAGTCCCAGAGTATGGCCACTATCCTAATGAATCTCTGATAAGTTTCTCCCCTCATCTCATGGTGTGTCAGCGTGTCATAAAAGCTTCTGCTTCCTCCCTTGTTGTATGTGTGGCTTCACAGGCTGGCTTGAATCAGCTTGACCCGTTTGCTCTGGCAAACGTGCCCCCTGTTTACACTTACAATGACAGCATGCAGAGCAGCCTCACAAGTCTGCTTGCTCATCTACCTGGTTCAGGATTTCCCACTCTGAGACTGACACACGGACCCACAGGGCCACAGGCAGAAAACAGCCTTTCTTCATCACCTGCTTTGAAACTGAGACATTTTAACCAGGGGTCTCCAACCATTGTTGGACTAGTGGGCACATTTCAAATGTTGAGAGTGTGCTGGGGACGCACGTCACAAAATGGCTGCCAGGGAGGGGGCATGGCATAACACAAAATGGCTGCCATGGGGAGTATGGTGTTAGAGAGATAACCACTCCAATGACCTCATGCTGACCATAGCTATGTCCTGCTCGTCTTGGTTATGGAGAACACACACACACACACACACACACACACACACACACACACTGTTGTGATGCTGCTGCTTTCTAATAACAACAGAGAGCATTTCTCAGTACCAGGGAAAATATACGAAGTAGCCACACCACTCTTGTTTGGGAGGAATAACTTAAAAGGTACCTGTACATTTTGACCCATAACTATCTTTCTAGGACGGCTACTGACTTACTGTTTACAGAAAGCTCAGAGTCTGGGGTACCTACCCGGGAGCACCACTAAATGCCTTCACAGGCGCCATAACACCCATAGATAGACACCCCCTGCTTTTAGCTGATACCAGGGATTGAATGAGGGACTGGCTGCCTGGTAAACTGAACTCTGGCCTCTCCCTGACATGGCTTGATCTGTAGATTGAGTTGATATGCAGATGGATTACGCCTCCAGTTCAATACCATTACGTATCAGTTTCTGCTGATTTCCCAAGCTTCTCTGCCTATCCAGGATTTCCTGTATTCATTCCGCATGCCACATCAGTTGGATAACTAAGCCTTTAATTTGGGCTAATAGATCTCATCAGAATTTGAATCCATAACTCAGACCAACAGAGATGCTTCAAAGGTTCTAAATCAAGGCATGAGACCCTCTTCCAAGTGGGTCAGTTGGCAAAGCAAGCAGGGTGGGCACCTGCAGCTCCTGTGGGACAAAAGGATGTATCTAGCATGTGCACAAGCTAGCAGGGCTGATCATAAGAGCGTAAGAAGACCTTTCTGGATTGGACCAATGGCCCTTCCAGGTCAGTTTCCTGTACTCCTTTTAGAATACATCCGAAGGCAGACCTGTATTGGGAAGTTTTTAATGTCTGATGTTTGATTATGTTTTTATATGTGCTGGAAGCCACCCAGAGTGGCTGGGGCAACACCGCCAGATGGGTGGGGTATAAATAATAAAATTATTATGATTATTATGATCATCATCATCATCATCATCATTATCATTATTAGTTGCCTGGTGATTCGGGGCAGCCCTGAACAAATGCCGGTTTGACAACAGCTGCGTTCACCGCCAGTGGTGCTAAAAACTAGCTATCTCCCTAGCAGGTTTGGGGATCACCCCTGGTTGGGGTGCAGGTCAAATAAATGTGCCCCTTCTCTTAGACTGAGGCAGATGGCTGGGGCAGCTTAGAAGAGCCCTCGTCCAAATGCACGTGTGTGCAATAGTAGAGGCCTGGCTAGAAAGCTGAAAGCCTCTGCCACTACATGGGAGACGGATTGAAGAAGAGGAAATGCGAATTGGCCCTTCCCTGTAGCTTGACCAATCGCGGATAGGAGCTAGGTGGAGTCATCAATCTTAAAAAAAGTATAGACTCACAGACACCAGCCAGCTTCCATTTTGACTTGAAATGTTCATTTGGGGCTTCTCAGAAGTACACAAAGGCAAGAAGAAGGTGGGGGGGGGGAGTGCTGGCCCGCAAGGGCAGCCACCTGAACTATGCTCCTGTGTGCTCTAGCTGAAAAAAGCACTGACTGTATGCAGCAAAGTTTAGTACAGACATACCTCGGGTTACAGACGCTTCAGGTTGCATGTTTTCGGGTTGCGCACTGCGCCGAACCCGGAAGTACAGCAATGGGTTACTTCTGGGTTTCTGTGCTCGAGGATGCGCAGAAGCGCTGAACTGCGACCCACGCGTGCACAGACACGGCGCTGCAGGTTGCGAACGCTGTGGGTTGCAAACGTGCCTCCCACATAGATCACGTTCGCAACCCGAGCATCCACTGTATAACAGCACTGTGAGATCAGCAGTTTTATTTTCCGTTTCTTTACTAATGATCCCTAGCATGGAATTTGCCTTTTCAAAACTGACCTGCACAGGGTCAATATCTTTGTTGGGCCATCACATGACCCCAAGGTCTTCTTCCTTGTCCGTCACCCCTTGAGCGGAAATCATGTTACATCACTCTACTGCCTCCAGAAGATGTCCCTGCCATCTCCATTTTCAACTGGGAGAGACCCCTCCTTGAACTCCTGGAGAGACGCTGCCAGTCAGAGAAGACAACACTGAGCTAGACGGGCCAGTAGTCTGACTAAGGCCGTTTCCTGTTTTGCACGCTTTACATCATTTATGCAAGTTTTGATGCCTGAAGAGCCTTGTGGCTCACAGCAGAATGGCATGTTTCACAGCCAGTGCATGGCCACCCATAAAAGCAACAGCCCAGTCATTTTTCCTCCCATCCCTGTTCCCCCTCCCAGCTATTTTGTGAAACATCTGGTGTGATGTCATTGAGTCACCAGTGTCATTGTCTCCCATTACCATTCGTGGAGGAGAGGGCTATTAGTGGCTGCTAGCCACAATGGCTATGCTCTGCTATAGTCAGAGGCAGAAATGCTTCAGAGTACCACTTGCTGGAAGGGACGTGGGTGGCACTGTGGATTAAACCATAGAGCCTAGGACTTGCCAATCAGAAGGTCGGCGGTTCGAATCCCTGCGACAGGGTGAGCTCCTCTTGCTCGGTCCCTGCTCCTGCCAATCTAGCAGTTTGAAAGCACGTCAAAGTGCAAGTAGATAAATAGGTACCGCTCCGGTGGGAAGGTAAACGGCGTTTCCGTTCGCTGCTCTGGTTCGCCAGAAGCGGCTTAGTCATGCTGGCCCGGAAACTGTACGCCGGCTCCCTCGGCCAATAAAGCGAGATGAGCACCGCAACCCCAGAGTCGGTCATGACTGGACCTAATGGTCAGGGGTCCCTTTACCTTTACTACCACTTGCTGGAAACCACAGGAGGGGAGAGAGCTCTTGTGCTCAAGTCCTGCTCGTGGGTTTCCCAGCAGAGGCATCTGGTCAGTCACTGTGAGAACAGGATGCTGGACCAGATGGGCCTTTGGCCTTGAACCAGCACTCAGGTTCCCAGACCCTCCAACTATCCCTATTTTCCAGGGACAGTCCTGGATTTACAGAAGCCACCCCAGTTTCTGATTTGATCCCAGAATGTCCCGCTTTTCCTTAGGACGTCCCTGTTTTCATTGCAGAAATGTTGGGGGGCATGGAGTTACGTGATCCCTGAGCCAAGAAGATAAGTAACTATACAACCTTTAGAAGATATCTGAAGTTTTTTTAATGTTTAATGTTTTATTATGTTTTTATATATGTTGGAGGCTGCCCAGAGTGTCTGGGGCAATCCAGTCAGATAGGTGGGGTATAAATAAAATAATAATTATAATTGTTATTATGGAAGAGGACATCCCTATTTTCATTGGAGAAATGTTGGTGGGCATGGGTCCTCTTATGTTCTAGATCAGGCATCCCCAAACTTGGCCCTCCAGCTGTATTGGGACTACAACTCCCATCATCCCTAGCTAACAGGTCCAGTGGTCAGGGATGATGGGAATTGTAGTCCCAAAACAGCTGGAGGGCCAAGTTTGGGGGTGCCTGTTCTAGATCCTTTATGGGAGGCAGAAGATGCCTCTCAATAATTGCTGGTTAATCACATGCACCTGCACTCAGGCACTGCTTACGGGTTTCGCATTGATACATCTGGTTGGCCGCCATGAAAACAGGATGCAGAACTAGAAGGGTCATTGGCCTGATCCAGCCAGCTCTTCTTATGCCCCTAACAGCTGTTGGAAGTGGACTGGGGGAAATGCAGTGACATTACAGCACTCGTTTGCATTGCCCCATGTGACGGGGTAGAGCAGAGGTGATGAGCACCCTCCTTTTCCTCCTGCACAAACAGAAAATTAAATTAAAACGAGAGCTTTCCTTGTTGCCAAGAAAGGCTCCTGCTTTTCTCCCTGGCCAGGTCCTATGACCACATCCCTGATGCATTGCTAACCACACTCACGTTTCAGCTGACATACCAGCAGAACAACAAGGCAAGATAGCAATCTCATCCTTGATGACTTTTGCTTATTAGCAGCTTGGTGACCACCAAGGAATTTTATCTCTTGATGTGATGCACCTTCCTGAGGGATGGAGTGGATGCGGGGCATTGATAGAATCATTTGGAGAACTGTGACCTCCACAACCCTTGGCTGTGGGTGCGCAACATCCTTTTACAACAGGCTGCAATGCTACCAGCAGCACCATTCTGCTTCCTGTTGTTGCTTGGGCAGCAGATAGGACTGGGGAAAGCTTCCAGCCCCCAGCTCTTGAGAGCCACTGCCTGGCATTGCAAACATTACTGAACAAAAGAGGTTGGTGGTCTAAGTCAGTGCCCTGGGTTCTAGTCACCTCACCTCAAAAAAGGATATTGAAGACATGAAAAATGGTTCAGAAAAGGGCAACCAAAAGCATCAGGGAGAGAGAATGACTCCCTCATGATGAGGAAAGGTTGCAGCAATTGGGACTTTTTAGTTCAGGGGAAGGGACGTGGGTGGCGCTGTGGGTAAAACCTCAGTGCCTAGGACTTGCCAATCGTATGGTCAGCGGTTCGAATCCCCGCAGCGGGGTGAGCTCCCGTCGTTCGGTCCCAGCTCCTGCCCACCTAGCAGTTCGAAAGCACTCTTAAGTGCAAGTAGATAAATAGGTACCGCTTTATAGCGGGAAGGTAACGGCGTTTCAGTGTGCTGTGCTGGTGCTGGCTCGCCAGCTGCAGCTTCGTCACGCTGGCCACATGACCCGGAAGTGTCTTCAGATGGCGCCGGCTCACGGCCTCTAGAGCGAGATGAGCACGCAACCCTAGAGTCGAACACGACTGGCCCGTACGGGCAGGGGTACCTTTACCTTTACCTAGTTCAGGGGAAAGGTGCGTAAAAAGTGACATGATAGAAGTTTATAAAACTATGCAAGGCATGCAGGAAGTGGACAGAGAGAATGTTTTCTCCCTCTCACCTAACTCTAGAACTTGTAGAAATCCAGTGAAGCTGAATGTTAGGAGATTCGGGACAGATAAATTCCTTCATGCAGCACAGAATTAGACTGCGGAACTCCCTCCTACAGGAGGCAGCGATGGGCACCAACTTTAAAGGTGCATTAGTCAAGTTCCTGGAGGAGAGCTCTATTGATGGCTACTAGTCGTGATGGCTGTGCTGTGCTCTGCCTCCTCTACAGTTGCAGGAAGCAATGCTTCTGAATACAGTGGTACCTCAGGTTAAGGACTTAATTTGTTCTGGAGGTCCGTTCTTAACCTGAAATTGTTCTTAACCTGAAGCACCACTTTAGCTAATGGGGCCTCCTGCTGCCACCGCGCCACCGGAGCACGATTTCTGTTCTCATCCTGAAGCAAAGTTCTTAACCCGAGGTAGTATTTCTGGGTTAGCGGAGTCTGTAACCTGAAGCGTGTGTAACCCGAGGTACCACTGTACCAGTTGCTAGAAGCCACAGGAGGAGAGAGGGCTCTTGTGCTCAGGGTCCTGCTTGTGGGTTTCCCAGAAGAGGCATCTGGTTGGCCACTGTGAGAACAGGATGTTCTGTGAGCCACCCTGAGACCTCTGGGTATAGGGCAGAATATAGGTTCAATAAATGAATGAATGAATGAATGTTGGACTAGATATGCAATTGACCTGACCCAACAGGCTCTTCTTATGCCCCTTGCCTGCAATCAAAACCACAAATTGTTTTAGTCACTTTGTTATTAACTTTGGAGGCAGCTGTATTAAGAGCACAAGAACATCCTTATTTTCATTGATGAACCGACAAGGGTTGTCAGGTGCCACTCCACAACCTTTCAAATTAAAGGTTAGCCAGCCTCGGCATGGCACAGATCACAGAGATCTAGCAACATCGTTTTAATGATGGCCTCTTCATCATTGCAAATTGGTCACTAATGCTGCATGGCTCTCTGTGACCCTTGTTACCCCATCCAGCATTTTCAGTTTCCAGGGAAGCGATGACAAGATTGTTAGCAGAACAACATGTAATTATATTTTCTTTTAAATATATTCACTCTTTCTCTGACTCAGCTTTAACAACAGATCCAATCCGTTTTTCCCTGGGGGTGCCCAAGGGTTTGCAGTGCCAGAACCATTTTTTTCTAGAACAAAAGCACTGAACAGATCCACCCACTTATACTCAGACCCTTGGGTCCATCTAGCTCAGTATTGTCTACACTGACTGGCAGCAAGAGCTTTCCGGAGTTTCAGAGAGGAAGTCTCTCCCAGATGCCACTGGGGATCAAAGCTGGGTCCTTCTGCATGCAAAGCAGGAGCTCTGCTATTGAGCTACAGCATCTTGTATAAATATAAGCTAAGATTCCAGTCCTCATGGTTCTGAAGAATGGGCTGATTTAAATAGAAGCGGAGGAATCTGCCTGATGCAAAGTCAGACCATTAATGCATCTCAGTCAGTAGATACCAGATCCTTCCTATTTAGCCACCCTAGAGAGGCCATTGGGACGCAGGTGGCGCTGTGGGTTAAGCCACAGAGCCTAGGACTTGCTGATCAGAAAGTTGGCGGTTTGAATCCCCACAATGGGGTGAGCTCCCGTTGCTCGGTCCCTGCTCCTGCCAACCTAGCAGTTCAAAAGCACGTCAAAGTGCAAGTAGATAAATAGGTACCGCTCCGGCGGGAAGGTAAACGGCGTTTCCGTGTGCTGCTCTGGTTCGCCAGAAGCGGCTTAGTCATGCTGGCCACATGACCCGGAAGCTGTACGCTGGCTCCCTCGGCCAATAAAGCGAGATGAGTGCCACAACCCCAGAGTCGGCCATGACTGGACCTAATGGTCAGGGGTCCCTTTACCCTTAGAGAGGCCATTGGATGTTCAAAGAGGAGGCCATGAGACCAGCTTGGAGCAAGTAAGGAGCTGGGAACCAGCATTGAGCGCCAAAGAGCAATCGGAATCAGAGCACACACCAAAAGGCAGGACTGAGAACGAGCCAAGAGTCTGGACCAACCAGTAAAACTAGAAACACAACACACGTTGGGTCATGTTACCCAAGCAAAGCTTCACTGATGACAGGAAACCCACATTTAATCCTTCAAGGTTCTGTGGGTGGAGCCAACCACTAGCCTGGGCGGAGTCAATCTGGAGGGGTGGGGTTCTTCACTAAGAAGCTGCAGTGATACAACTGACCACATGGGGCATCAGCCAGCCGGCTTTGGAGTCATAGGCTCTGACCCACCCTTGTGGGTTGAGCAATTTACGAAAGGCACTCTGCACATGCTCGCAGATCTCACCTTTCATCTTACTTCACAATCTTCAGACAGCAGGCCCAAGAACATTTGTGGCCCCTGATTCCAAAGCAGCATCGCTCATGTTTCACTCCAAACCAGAAACTGATGGTGGGGCAGTGAAAATTTCACTGAGGCTGAGTTGCAAGCATTTGTTCTATTCCACTGCAAAGATCTGCAGTCTGCACAACTCCTTCTTGAAAAACATGCTTCTTGAAAAGCATCTTGTGTGCAGCCTTGTGCTATGTTTTGGGAAGTTTGCATATTTATATTTATTATTTGGTTTAAAAAGAGCCTTTGTACCCAGCTCTTCAACCAAGAAGGCTCCTGGAGCAGTTTACATACAATAAATTAAAGCAAGACGAGGGCTGATGATAAATGTGGGCCAACAACATCAAGAGAGCACTAACATGGCAAAGGCTGGCTCAGGGCCTAGGCTAATCTGCCAGAAAGAAATTTGAAAGGTTTGTTATTGCCGGGTTCCTTTGCCAGAGCAAAGGGAGTCTGTCAATTCCATATGTGTTCTGACAGATGATGTCATTGCTGCTGCTCTGTAGAGCTCTGCTATTCCCCCTGTGACATCATTGCCTCAGGCAAAATTACTTGCGGTGCCTGTTCTGTTTCATGAATTGACACGCTTTTAATGTTGCAATGAACTGTTCTGCTAATTCACTGCAGTGGCCACCCGATCCTAACTCATGATGATGCTAAATTGAGATTTCCATTTCCTATTATTAGGCTACAGGTGAGCTCTTCCCTAGGGAGAAGGAAGGGGAATAGCCTCTTATGCAAAACATCCTAACCCAGGTCCAAAAAACCTTGAGGAGGCAAGGTATGTAAGATAGCAAAAGCGGAAGGTGAAAGGCAGAGGCCAAATGAGGATGTTTGGTTTATGCGAGTGTTACATATAGTGTATGTGACTGAATGCACGTGTGTGTGTGTGTGTAGTTATACACACACTACCAAGAGGTTTGGGATCTTTTGCTAGAAATATGACGTGTGCTTGTTACGAATATGTGTCTGCCCTTAACCTTATGCCCGCAAAAAGTTTTCATGCAAAAGAAATAAAGAAAATTTGCTTTATTACATGAAATGAAAGTGATGGAGTATATAAATGCTGCTTTGGATAGCCAAATTACAATTTAATCAGGCAGCAAATACTACAGTACAGTACATAAACACCTTGCTCTGAAGAATCCCTGTTCTCTAAAGCCTAAAGAAAGTGAGTGTGACAGTTTTGCCACAGGACCCACACTAATGTCAAGGGAAGAAATGCCTCACTGCATTCTAATGGAGAAGGGAGAAGGACTCTGAAATGAGCAATTCTTCTAATTCCAGTATTTATATTGTTCTATTGTCTCTTCTTTGAATTTGCTGCCTATTTCCCATTTTGTTTATTTTGCTTAACTGAATGTTGAAAGAATATAACCATAGTGAGTGATGACTAAAGTAGATTTCCTTGTTTGTTTCCTGTCTTAAAGTTATTTTAGCATTATCTAGGTGGGAACCATTCTTTTACAGGAGGTGTAGATTAAACTTTGCTGGTCACCAGGTTACATATGCTGATCTTTACATAAAGTATTATGAGCTCAGGGCATGCTGGAGATAAGGCTGGTACCAGGGTCAAAAAAGTTCATAATGGGAATCTTTACTCATATTATGTTATGCCAACCTTAATGTATGTCATGATCCACAGTAGCAAAGAACAGGAAAAGCTCATGTTTACAATAGGGCTGCCATACGTCCAGATTTCAAAGGTAGAATTGATGTCCAGGGGGGATTTTTTCAAAAGGCAACGCTTTGTCCTGGATCTTAGGCAAGTCAATCAAAAAATCACATTTCTTTGGCAAACCTCAACAACTTGGGGGTTTGTCTACGAAAGGCTCAACAACTTCCGGGGTGCCCTGGTTGTTTACTTTTTGAAATATGGCAACCATACACTAGGATTACTAGGATTACAAAAGCCATATTAGAGTGGCACACTGCACCAGGGCCTATGTGTGCTTGTTTTCTGCTGCTCCAGAGGGTAGAACCCAAACCAATGGCTTCAAGTGAGAAGAAAGGAGATTCCAACTAAACATTTGGAAGAACTTTCTGGTGGTAAGAGCTGTTTGACAGCGGAACACTCCTTCACTGAAGGTTCTTAAACAGAGGTTGGATGGCCACCTGTCAGGGATTCTTGAGCTCCAATTCCTGCATTGCAGAGGGCTGGACTAGATGACCCTCGGGGTCCCTTCCGGCTCTGCAGTTCTATGATTCTATAAGCCAGACCAGCCGCTTCATGGATGAGCATGGCCTTATTATGAACCAATCTGGCATTCAGCAACAGCACTACCAAACCGGAGGGCTTGGCAGATAAGCTCCCAGTACCTTCTCAAGGAGTAGGAGGGCTGGAACAAGACACAGAGACCAAATATGTATGCCTCTACCGCAGATGCAGGAAAGTCTTGCATAATCGTGCATGCAGGAGGCAGCCTCTCCCCACCCCTCAGTTGGTCATGCCTGAGATACAGCCTTCCTCAGAAGCTGGCAGGTTTATAATTAATTTGGATTATTTTGCTCCTGGCCACGAAATGCCGTCTTTACACACGTAATACCTTATATAAAGACTAAGCGCAGGTGCTTTCATTCCACTGTGATTTCCTTTCCTTTGTTTAGAGCCCAAAGAAAGGAGTAAGAGGATAAGATACCATCTCATTATTATAATTTTTTAAAAGGAAATAAATAGCTTGCTTTGTAAAGGGCCAGATGTGAGCAGGAATTAGTATCCTTGTGGGACCTGATGGACTAGAACAATAACTAGTTTGTTTTTGGAATAAACTTCCCAAGAACTCCCTTGACCACTGGCATTCCTGGCACTGGGGCCGATGGGAGTTGCAAGCCAAGGGTTCTGCACCTCTGCTCTAACCACTGCACCACATAGGCGAGGGTGGGCTGACGTGAGAGAAGGTGCCTCCCCAAGTTTGCTGGTCTAGAGAGGATAAGATGCAGTGCCCCTGAGCATATGTGGAGTGCCCTTTTCCTCAACAGAGAGTAATTGCAGCCACTGCCCCTCCCTTTAATGTATGGGACAAGAAGGGTAAGGCCTTATTATCTTGGTGTTTCTGCCACCTCAGCCACTGTCCATTGATGAGCTTGCCGGATGCCAAGGATGGCAGAGATCTTCCGCCTTTGTTTTTTTTCCAAGTAAATTTTTATTGTTTTCCTTACATATTCTTTTCGAACAAATTGTAATAACACCATACATTCCCTTTGACTCTGCCGAGTCACGACCACCCTCCCTCCCCACAACTGGTATATTTAACCCCTTTCCATAGCTCTTCCGCCTTTGATGGTCGTGTGGAAGAGGATTCTAAGTCCAAGGGAACGATAACTTCCACTCAGTGGCGTAGCGTGGGGGGTGCCAGGGGTGCCGGCCGCACCGGGCGCAACTTCTGGGGGGGCGCGCTCGCTGCCTCCGGAATCGCCCAGAGCCCCATGGCAGCGGCTCTCAGCGCTCGCTGCGGAAGGCGCGCCAGGCAGCCCCTCCTCACCGACGGGCAGCGTTCGCCTGCGGGGCTCGGCCAGCGCGCAGGACTGGCCGCATGGAGTTGCCGGGGAGCCGCCGCCTCCTGCCATGCTGCCCTGGCTGCTTCAGCCGCGTCCGACAGCCGGCTCGAGGCTCCTTCCGGCCAGGTCTCCCGATGGGGTGCTGCGGGCGGAGGATTCGGCACCAAGCGCCACGCCGCCCACCCGCCCCGACGGGGCCCGCCCACCCGCGCCGGAGGCTGGCCAACCCACTGGCCCCAGAGGCGCCCCCTCCCCGCGCCAGAAAGAAGCCGCGTCGGGGCTAGCCGGGCCGGGGAGGGAGACCGAGAAGGCTGCGCCGCAACGCCCAAAGACGCGCGTCTTGGCGCAAAGGGGCCCACGGCACCCAGACGCGGAAGGGACCCTCTCCCCCTGACCCGCCACTGAACTGCAATTCCCAGCTCCCTTGGCAAATCCCAGTGCCCAATCCCCATGCTTTATTTGAGGCAGGGGTCCTTTAATTGCAAAAACAACACCACGGAGGGCAGTAGTCACTACGAAGTTTGCCCCAGAGTAGAGCCGTCAGTATTAATGACCATGGTTAGGGGTTAGGGGGCGCAAATTACTTGCCTTGCCCCGGGTTAGGGGGCGCAAATTACTTGCCTTGCCCCGGGTGCTGACTACCCACGCTACGCCGCTGCTTCCACTGACATTGGCCGTAACTTTAAGAACTTATTTTGCTCTTGATTTCCTCCTTCGCCCTCCTGTTCCTTTTTTCCTCACGTGCTCTGCTTTTTTCAGATTGTGAACCTGCAGGCAGGGACTGCCTTAGAACTGATTCATGCCAGACCTTTTCAACTTAATGGGTGGGGCACAAACGCTGTCAATAGATTCTTTATTTCCTAGGATTTATGAAATCAGTATGTAAAAACCTCAACGCGGTTTGCAAAAAAAGAATAAATAAATAAAATTACTAATAACAAACCAAAACATTCAGAAAACTAAAACCAGTAATAGACTAAGAACATGTTGGCATTCTAGATACAGTGGTACCTCAGGTTAAGAACTTAATTCGTTCCAGAGGTCCATTCTTAACCTGAAACTGTTCTTAACCTGAAGCACCACTTTAGCTAATGGGGCCTCCTGCTGCTGCCACGCCGCTGGAGCACGATTTCTGTTCTCATCCTGAAGCAAAGTTCTTAACCCGAGGTACTATTTCTGGGTTAGCGGAGTCTGTAACCTGAAGCGTATGTAACCTGAGGTACCACTGTATCTGGGTAGGCCTGCCTAAACAAAACAGGCACCAAAATGAGTACAGCGAAGGATCTGTCTGCCTGGAATCAAGAGGCAGGGACTTCCAAAGTTCAGGTGCCGCCACACTTAAAGATTGACAAATGTGGAACAGGTATTATGTGGCACCTGT
>JAXCMG010000018.1:13095139-13119626 GCA_034642415.1 Podarcis siculus
CTCTTTGGCTTGTGGTCATGCTCCCAGCTGGCTGCCATGGCGACGAGGGTTAAGCCAGGCCATTTCAGAATGTGGCTCCCGTCCTGCATTTTCAGCTGCTCTTTCACAACATGAAAACCCATCGAAGGGGTGTCTGTACGAAAGTTTGCCTCCTTTGCTGCTCTTTCTCCCCTAGTGTTGCAAACTCCTCTGACACGCTCACCTAAATCAGGAACAGCCTTGGGGATGGTCCAAAGGTCCCTGTTTGGAACAGGTTAGGCGAGAGCAGAAGTTTGCGTGCCAAGGGGTGGCGGTCACCCGAGTTTGCCAGGGTTCAAAACCCCTGCTCTTTGGCAGGAGAACATTCAGTGCACAATCCCAGGCCCTGCCTGAAAACAAGAGACAGGGTGGGCCCCAGGAAGTCAAAGGGAGCAGCTGCAGCTCAACAGGGCCGCCTGACTGGGCCTTGTGGAGGAGTTACCAGACCGTAGCAGCCCAGAAGGGCCGCCGCACCTTTTGAACTAGCAGTGGGAAACTTTGATTTCCAGTTGAGGACAGCGTGGTAAGCTGTCAAGGGCTGCATGCTGGCCATGGATCTAGCCCGGGGGCGGGGGGGCAACGAGGCAGCTGCACTCCTCCATCAAGTAAATAAATAAAAATACTTAACCAATCACATCTCACATAGCTCGGTTCTGCCCCCCTAACATAAGTCCTGGCTACGCCCATGATGGTGGCAGTGGCTCATAGCCAGTGTGGGTGGGCTCAGAGACAAAACCTGGGCACCCCTTCTCTCCCTTTCTCTCTTTCCCTCCCTCATTCTGACACCCCTTTCTCTCTTGCCCTTTCTGAGACACCTTCTCTCTAACACCCCTTTTTCTCTGTGTATAATTCTTTCTGATCCCCCTTCTCTCCCTCTCTGACACCCCCTTTTCTCTCTATATAACTGTCTCCCTCCATCTGACACACCTTTCACTCTTTCTCTTTCTGTGACCCCTTCTGTCACCCTTTTTTCTCTTTCTGTCGGAGATGGTTTTAGACTTTTCTTGCTGCTTCCCCTTCATCCCTTCCAATAGGCGGAGCGAGGAGGTTGCCTCAGGTGGTAGATGCTGAGGGGTGGCAGTTCAGCGTTGGATGACAGAGCGGTGTGCGAATTTACGCACCCTGTTCTACATTCCCTTAAACTAGCCTTCTGCTCTCAAGGTGTGATGGAGGATGCTGGGCCTGTTAAGTTGTGGGCGAACATATCAGACGACACAGCGATTCTTCCAAAGCAGCTCTTTATTGTAAGCTGGAACAGAACCAACTGAGGAGCTCAGTCAGCCTGCTTGTATAGAGCTCCAGAACAACATAACTGTTGCCATTTTCTAAAACTATCCAATCACTGAACGTCACTTTTCGATCCTTCATTTGCATAACTATCTACAGTATCCCCCTGCTGGCCCAGGGTGAGAACTTCAGTACATAACAGGGCCCAACGCCAGCACTGAGATCCAACAGCCTGTTTGTTCAACTTCCATCCATGCCATATGCCTTGTCCTTCAGACAACAAAGTTATGTGTTTTGTGGAACATTTTGAACAGAATCAATCATATCTGGAGGCTTTTTTCATTTATCACCAAACTAGCGGGGATTTTCTAGCCTCACTATGAAAACTCAGTAGAAGGTCAACCGAAAAGAGTATTTCTCTCAGGGACCCAGAAGTTGATCACATGTAAACTTGGAAAATACTGCATGTACCTGGAAAGGACTTTAACCGGATTTGTGTTGTTTAGTACATAAAATAGTTTTAAACGAGGTTCTCATCCCCACATCTCTCTTTCTTTCAGATCAACAACTCGTTTGCTAAAGGTGTGTTAAACTTGCAATATCGAAGGTCATCCACCCTGGAATTGAAGTAGGTTAAGCTGCTTCTCCTGCAGTTCACTGTTAACTAAAGAAAATAAATGTGTCTATATTTGTCCTTGAAATCCGATGAATGCAGAGTTTAGGATCTTCCTATATTTGTCTCTAACAAACCTGACCTTACTAGACTGCCAAATACACCAGATGGCCCTAGTGTTTCTGCTTATTAGGGTTGCCAACTTAGTAAAATCCATCTTTAAAGATACAAGATGCATTTAATCAACACAGGGTGACTGGTGCATCAGCTGAATCTGAGTCTGTCTGGAGCTGGATATAATAAGCAGTCAAATAAGAAAGACTTGGATTCTAAAGCTGCCAACCAAGGAGGAGAAAAGCATTATCAGTTTGTTGTTGTGCAAGTGGAAATAGAGAAGGGACTGGGGATGGCTGAGTCAAAAGGAAGGATGGCGGGGAAATTTGGTTCCGTTTACGCTTAAAGGTGAATCTGCTGAATCCAGACTTCCTGAAATGTGATGGGAACACAAATGCAATCACCTTTGAAATTTGCATGTCTCAAAATTTTGCAACCCAGCTTGCAAAGCAAGTAAATGTGGGCCAGAAAAAGAAGCATGTATTAGTGAAAGTGACAAACGAAAGTGCATATGGGGAAATGGCTTGCAAAAATGGCTAAAAGTGAGACACTTTTCCCTAAAAGTGAGACACTAGTCCTCATGATTCTCCATAAAGATCTGATTTAGGACATGCCATAGACTGAACCTGGAACCTTCTGCATCCAGAGTAGAAGCTCTACCACAAATCTACAACTTTATTCACAATGTGCATAGCTCTGAGGGCAGGCCAGCAGGGATTAGGCAGGAAAACCTCTTTGAGGGGCTGCCATCTCCTGATTTATTTTTCCAGGGCCGGCCCAAAATCCAGAACCTCAGAGCCGCCAAGTTTTCACAGAAGCACCCAAGCGTCGAAACTGAGCCCCAACAACGTGACCCAGGAAATGAAGCGTGGCTACCGAGAAACTCACAATGAAACCGGAGTCCTGGTAGATGCAGAGAACGTACATATTGAAGGTGGGCTGTGCCACTAAAGTACAGTACGCTATTTATTTATTTATTTATTCGATTTAAATAATTTTTATCCCGCTCTCAAACAAAGAAAGAAAGACTTCTTGAGGTTTTTACAGTTCACTGAAAAGAAAACAAGGCAGCATTAAATGTTGAAGGCGAGAGGTTAGTATGCCACCTTGAGCTCTTTGGAGAAAAGGTGGGATATAAATGTCATAAAAATAAAAATATTCTCCTTAATTTCTTCAGGCTGTATTTCTAAAGAGATTGTGCACTACACCAGAGAATGATCCCCTTGTAGAGAGCCAGACTGAATTCCTTCCTTCCTTCCTTCCTTCCTTCCTTCCTTCCTTCCTTCCTTCCTTCCTTCCTTCTGTTATTTTCTCTACTTATTTAACAAGCATTGCTTATTCTGCTCCAACCCACTAGCAGATTTAATCCGTCAGATACACACAGATCTCTTTTCTGTACATGACACCAGAATTATGGAATTATGGAATTCAGTTATGAGGTACTACAGTGTCCTAGCATGGCGTGCAAACACTGCCAATATATTTACCAAGGAAGGCGGCAATAGACTCTGATGTAGTCTGCCAAAGGTCAGAAATGTAGATAGACCTACTTGACTAGGAGGGGCCAGATCCTCTCCCCACAATCCTCTGAGCTGTTCTGTTAAAAACTTCCATGCCTGTCTGTGTTCTGCAGCCCCACACAAGCACAAAATCACCCCTTTCATTTTTTAAAACCTACACATGCATCTCTCAAGCTTCTAGTCCTCAGGGCTGCGTCATGGACTATATTAGGCGAGGAAAGTGGGAGTTGGCAGGATCACCAGGGTGGGGCTTCAGCACCCTGGACAGCTGATTTCCCCTCTTCCCTGATTACCAGATATATACAGTGCTGAGGTTCCGTTTCTGACACCTCCAGTGTGTAAACATTAGTATTGTTTATTGTTTTTATTGTTTTTATTATGCTTTGATTATTTTTATTTTTATTACATTTTTATTACATTTTTATTATTTTTATTACATATTTTGTGCTTTGTATATTGTACCTTTGTGTTGTGGACTGCCCTGAGACCTATAGGGCGGTATACAAATGTAATAAATAAAATAATAAAATAAATGAAACATGGATCTAGGAGGTAGGTTTGGCAGGCAAAGAGACCTCTTTCTGGCTGAGACCCTGAATACTCTAAATAAGGGCCCCCTCCACCCAGAACTCCTCCATTGTCCATGGGCCACCTGTCAATCACTTGCCATCATATGGCATTGATTCATATTTGATCCCGCAGTTTGCAACTGTGGAATTGGAAGCCCACTATAAGTATGCTCCTCAAAAAAATTCAAGTCACCTCTGCAAGTGTCCACACCAATACTCCATATTGGGGGAAGCCAATATGGCATCCTCCAGATGTTATTGGACTACGACTCCCATCATCCCTTGCTGTTGACCCATGTTGGCAGGCCTGATGGGAATTGGAGTCCAACAACATCTGGAGGCCACCACCATACTGGCTTGATGGGTTAAGGCATCTTCATATGTACTTTTGCCTACTTATTTTCAATATTTAGAATTCAAATTGTTGGTTTTTCTAAAGGATCAGAATATGCAGAATATGAAGAACACCAGTTGTTTGTGAACCGAAAGGAACTCTGTTTGATACAAACCGGTTCTCTCCCCCACATTTAGATTCCAGCGGATTCTGTTTGTTGAAACCGTCGTTGCTGTCCGTTAACGGTGTGGGTGACGAGGCAGGCACCCAGAAGGATCACAAAAGCAACTGGGGTGGTAAAGATCTGCAAAAGAATGGGAAATGGCCTTGGGCAGCCACTGTCCTGAAGGGCGGAGATCCCATTTGTTCAGGAAGCCTGATTGCAGAAAACTGGGTGCTGAGCACCAGGAGCTGTGTAGAATCTGGGTGAGTTTCCAGAATGCCATTGCTGACATTTCTTTTCTGGGCTGAAAGGTCAGTGCATGGTGGCATCCCTAAAAGAAGAGGGCCTGTTCCTTTGAAGCATAGCTACAGGGGTTGGTTAGGAAGTCGCAACCCTGGAGTCCAGTCCTACAGTTCCCTTCTCATCTGGACATAAAGGTAAAGGTAAAGGGACCCCTGACCATTAGGTCCAGTCGTGGCCAACTCTGGGGTTGTGGCGCTCATCTCGCTTTATTGGCCGAGGGAGCCGGCGTACAGCTTCCGGGTCATGTGGCCAGCATGACTAAGCTGCTTCTGGCAAACCAGAGAAGCACCTGGAAACGCTGTTTACCTTCCCGCTGGAGTGGTACCTATTTATCTACTTGCACTTTGACGTGCTTTCAAACTGCTAGGTTGGCAGGAGCAGGGATCAAGCAATGGGAGCTCACCCCGTCGCGGGGATTCGAACCGCCGACCTTCTGATCAGCAAGTCCTAGGCTCTGTGGTTTAACCCACAGTGCCACCCGCGTCCCATATTTTGCTTTTATTCACAAGAACATAGGAAGGTGCCTTGTACTGAATCAGACCTTTGGTCCATCTGGCTCAGTATTGTCTGCCCTGACCGGCAGCAGCTCTCTGTGGTTTCAAGCAGGGTCTTTCTTTCCCAGATCTTCCTGGAGATGCCAGGGACTGAACCTGGGACCTTCTGCACACAGTGCAGATGCTCTGCCACTGAACTATGGCCTGCCCCTATTCTAAATTATGATTGTGATTGTTGTTATGATTATATTTATTTACATCCCTCTTTTTTCCCCAGACTGGGGCTCAAGGCGGCTTATACAAATTAAAACCATACAGATAAAATACAGAAAGCTAAAAACATATATACATTTGATAGATAGATAGATAGATAGATAGATAGATAGATAGATAGATAGAGATAGATAGATAGATAGATAGATAGATGGGACGTGGGTGGTGCTGTGGGTTAAACCACAGAGCCTAGGACTTGCCGATCAGAAGGTCGGCGGTTCAGAGCTCCTGTTGCTCAGTCCCTGCTCCTGCCAACCTAGCAGTTCAAAAGCACATCAAAGTGCAGGTAGATAAATAGGTTCCACTCCGGAGGGAAGGTAAATGGCGTTTCCGTGAACTGCTCTGGTTCGCCAGAAGCGGCTTAGTCATGCTGGCCACATGACCCGGAGGCTGTACACCGGCCAATAAAGCGAGATGAGCACCGCAACCCCAGAGTCAGCCACAACTAATAATTCCAAAGAAAAAAACTAAAAAGAGACTGGGGGGGGGGGGAGATTCTCTCAAACGTTCAGACCTCCCTCTCTCCCTCCGTGGGTTCCATTTCTAAATTTTATTCCTGCATATTTTACTGTAATCTATCTATTATATATCCATAGTATCCAAAGTTCATGTTACAAGTGTCATTGTATTCCTTCCAATGATTTCAAATGTTTACGGTGGTCTCTCGATATGTTAAAAAGTTATTCCAGTCTTTCACAAATATTCGGTCTTCCTGCTTTCTGATCTTTCCTGTCAATCTTACCATTTTGGCCTATTCCATCAGCTTGGTCTGCCACTCTTCTCTGGTCGGTACTTTTTCTTCTTTCCATCTCTGGGCTAAGAGCATCCTTGCTGCTGTCGTTGCATACATAAACAGTCTTTTCTTTTGGTGGTTCCGCACCTATGATTCCTAACAAAAAAGCCTTGGGAAAATATATAGATATAGATACAGATTCATTACTTTTATTATTTATTTATTTGTTTGTTTGCTTATTATTTATTTATTATTTAATTAATTATTTAAACACTAATAGCATTTAAACAATTTAAAAACAAAGCTATTAAAACACAAATAATAAAAACAGCACAGCACTATTTAAAAGCCTTTTCCAGGAAAAACAGTCATTCCCCAAAGATCTGTCGGAAGAAAACAGTCTTCACCTGCCGGCAGAAGGACAGCAAGGAGGGGACCAGTCTGGCCTTTCTAGGGAGGGAGTTCCAAAGCATCCTCACCAAGCATGCCTGTGAGGGTGGCGGGATTTTGAGAAGGGCCTCCTCTGAAGATCTCAGAGCCCGGACAGGTTCATATGGGAAATACAGTCTTTCAGATAGCCTGAGCCTCATTTTGCCCAGTTCAGACTATGCCACTGGGAATTTGTTTCATCTTTTGGCTATTTCAAGTTACCATTCTCAACAAAAGTACCGCATGAAATACTTGAGTAAGCTTAGCAGTCGTGGGATAAGAGGCAGGGTCATCTTGTGCATCAGGAACTGGTAAAGACACATGAAATATACTCGGAATCGAGAGTGGATTTCATGCTCTTTATTCGGCTCATAGTGGTGAGGAGGAATGGAAGTTCCCCCAGAATGTCTGCTTTATATACATTATTTACACAATGGGCCCCACGTGATTGGCTAATTCTGGGATTCACCTGTAGGCCAATCTGGTTGCGGATTCACTTCCACCTGGAGCTGGATTGGGTGACTCCTGTGGACCAATCAGACTGCTGCATTCTGAATCCTATTGTTCTAGGACCAATCAGACTGCTGCATTCTGAATCCTATTGTTCTGGGACCAATCAGACTGCTGCATTCTGAATCCTATTCAACTCAGTACATAACAACACAGAAAGCAGAGAGTAGGAATAAATGGGCAGTTCTCCCAATGGAGGGATGCAGAAAGTGGAGTCCCACAAGGATCCATATTGGGACTCACACTTTATAAGACGTTCTAGAGTTAGGGATGAGCAGTGATGTGGCCCAGTTAGCCGATGAGACCAAATTGTTTGGGGTGGTTAAAACAAACTGAGTGAAAGGGCAGTAAAATGGCAAAAGCAATTCACTGTAAGCAAGTGTAAACTGATGCATACCACGGCAAATATAAATAAATCTTAATTTTGCATATATGCTTATGGGGTCTGAACTGGCAGAGACTGACTAGGAATGAGACCTTGGGTTCACAGTGGATAGCTCAATTGAAGACATTGACCCAATGTACGGCAACTGTGAAAAAGGCAAATTCAATTTTGGGGGTTATTAGAAAAGGGATTTCTGAGAATCACAAGCAGGGAGAGTCCTGTTGCATTCAGGTCCTACCTGAGATCTTCCCACTGGGGCATGTGGTTGGTCCCTTGAGAGAACAGGATGCTAAACTAGTTTGGCCTGACCTCTGCTTATGCCCTTAAACTGTTTTAATGACTTTATTGCTTTATTCCTAGAATCATAGAACTGTAGAGTTGGCTGGGACCCAAAGTTCAAGGTTTATTATTGTTTGGAGCCAATTATCATTACAGTATTATGTTTTTAGATATGCTGTAAGCCGCCCAGAGTGGCTGGAGGAACTCATTCAGATGAGTGGGGTATAAATATTATAACAACAACAGCAACAGCAACAACTCCTACTACATTAAATGCAGCGTAAGCCAGGGACAAACTCTGAAAACACAAACAAACATGATTTAAAACATTCATTTCATTTAAAGCTTCCCTTAACAGTCTTTTGTCCCCATGGCATCTGGTATTATAGGTATATTTCCCCTGCACATGGAAGATCCATTTGGCAAATGGCTGCCTAATCTAGGCCAGTGGCCATCTTGGAGCAGAGAGTTCCACAGAAGTTATTCAGTACCTAAGCATAGTACAGAGTTCTTCTGACCAATCAATCAATAATCTTGCTGTAAGGAAAATGAGATAGGAGCAGCATCAGGGATGGTTTAAACACAATCGCTGTGTTTTCTTCATAGAATTGTAAGGACGAGCTCCAGTTTATGATCCCTATTAATCGTTTATCCTATAAAATTTCTCAACCCACCAAATTAACCTTGGCACACGGCTTGCTCAACTGCAAATCTGGCTCCTCCTCAAATTTATCTGGCTTTGTCAATAACTGTGAAATCTGAGCTTGGCTGTCTGCTGATGAAATTAACAGTGCAAGCCCCTACATGTCCACATCAAAGTAAGTCTCAATGAATTCAATGGGGCTTATTACCAGGTAAGCATGTACACAATGGTAACTTAAGCCATGGTTTGAAGTAATGACTCGGGTGGTGCAGAGGTTACAGCTATATTTCAGTTTTATGGCATTAGGCAGTGGGCATAACACATAATCAAAACCTGGAAATGTTAGATTTAGCACAGTTTAAGAACCTAAGAAGAGCCTGCTGGATCAGGCCAAAGGCCCATCAAGTCCAACATCCTGATCTCACAGTGGCCAACCAGATGCCCCATAGGGAAACCAGCAAGCAGGATTTGAGCACAGGAACACTGTCCCCTTGTTTCCAGCAACTGGTATTCAGAAACATTGCTGCCTCCAACCACAGAGGCAGAGCATAGCCATCAAGGCTAATATACCGTATTTTTTGCTCTATAAGACTCACTTTTCCCCTCCTAAAAAAGTAAGGGGAAATGTGTGTGCATCTTATGGAGCGAATGCAGGTTGTGCAGCTATCACAGAAGCCAGAACAGCAAGAGGGTTTGCTGCTTTCACTGCGCAGTGATCCCTCTTGCTGTTCTGGCTTCTGAGAGTCAGAATGTTTTTTTCCCCTTGTTTTCCTCCTCCAAAAACTAGGTGCGTCTTGTGTCTGGTGCGTCTTATAGAGTGAAAAATACGGTATATTGATAGCCCCCTCCTCTGTAAATTCGTCCTATCCTTTTTAAAGCCATCTAGGTTGGTGGCCATCACTGCCTCCTGTTGGGGCGAGTTCCATAGTTTAACTACCAGCATGTACTGCATGAAGAAGTCCTTTCTTTGGTCTGTTCCAAATCTCACAACCTTCAGCTTCATGGGATGTCCACTAGCTCTAGTGTTATGAGAAAGGGAGAAAAAGTTTGCTCTGCCCACTTTCTTCATACCATGCATAATTTTATAAACATTCTTTATGGCACAATGGTGAACAAGTTCAGCACAGGATCTGGCTAAAGGCAAAAGGAATCGACCCATTTCCTTGATGAAGTGACTTTGATGTTACTGCTAACATTAAAAAAAAGAGATAATAGTAGCAATAATACAGTGATACCTCAGGTTACATACGCTTTAGGTTACATATGCTTCAGGTTACATACGCTTCAGGTTACAGACTCCGCTAACCCAGAAATAGTGCTTCAGGTTAAGAGCTTTGCTTCAGGATAAGAACAGAAATCGTGCTCCGGTGGCACGGCGGCAGCAGGAGGCCCCATTAGCTAAAGTGGTGCTTCAGGTTAAGAACAGTTTCAGGTTAAGAACAGACCTCCAGAACGAATTAAGTACTTAACCTGAGGTACCACTGTAATAGCTATAACAATGGCTATGTTCTGCCTCCATGGTTGGAAGCAGCAATGGTTCTGAATACCAGTTGCTGGAAACCACAGGAGGGGGCTGTGCCCTTGTGCTTGAATCCTGCTTGCAGGTTTCCCACCACCACCACCACCATTGAGCATCTGGTTGGCCACTGTGAGGTCAGGATGCTGGAACAGATGGGCCACTGGTCTGATCCAGAAGGCTCTTATGTTATACAGTCGTACCTTGGTTGTCGAACGGAATCTGTTCCAGAAGTCCTTTTGACTTCCGAAAACGTTAGAAAACCAAGGTGCGGCTTCCGATTAGCTGCAGGAGCTTCCTGCACTCAATTGATAGCCGTGTAAACCGCATCAGACGTTTGGGTTCCAAAGAACGTTTGCAAACCGGAACACTCACTTCCAGGTTTGCGGCGTTCAGGAGCCAAAACGTTTGAGTCACAAGGCATTCAATAACCATGGTACGACTGTATTCTTTTCTAATATTCCACAGAGCGGGACATGGTTTGGTTAAAAGTGTGTGTGTGTGTGTGTGTGTGTGTGTGTGTGTGTGTGTGTGAGAGAGAGAGAGAGAGAGAGAGAGAGAGAGAGAGAGAAGGCTTTTAGATTAAATTCTGCATTAGGGCTCCATACTTTCACCTCACCTCAAAGAGAAAGAGAAAAGAGAAAAACAACAACCAGACTTTTAGAAGACATCTGAAGGCAGCCCTGTTTAGGGAAGCTTTTAATGTTTAATAGACTATTGTATTTTAATATTTTGTTGGAAGCCGCCCAGAGTGGCTGGGGAAACCCAGCCAGATGGGCGGGGTATAAATAAATTATTATTTATACCCCAACGCAATCTGAGCATTTTTGTAACCCTTACCAGAATTCCATACGCTGACTGTGCATTCCAGAAGCAGACGCACAGCCCCAACAAACTCACTCAGTTGTGCATTGAGAAAGCTGCCTCATTGCCAAGCACATCTCCTCAGCCCCGAGGGCTAGAAACTTGTATTGCAAAATTCTGCAGTGTAAAAAAAGCAACGGGGGCCTGGGGCTCGCAATCCAACCTTGTATCCTGTGCACTAAGTACAGAGACACGGAATCAGAGGGAGCTAGAAGCTGGTGACACCCAGCTTTCCGTGTCCCAAGGAAGGGCAAACCACCCGCTCACCCACCTCCTCACAATTCAGCCTACTATACAGCCCATGTTAGGTCACAAACAGGAATGTTGAGGCTTGTAATCCTCCAATAAAACTTCATCCTGTTAAGTAAAGGCTGAAGACGGGTTTCGTGGCCGAGAAGCCGATCAGTTCCAGCTAATGCTCCTCCCACCTTACCAAGAAGTCAGTCCTTCGGTGCAGCAGCACCTTACACTTTGGAACTCCCTGCCTTTTGACAAAAGAACCCCCAAAGAGCCTGGCTGTTGGATTGAGCCCAGGCCCATCTGTTCTGTTCTCCAAGTGGCCAACGAGAAATGCTAATGGGAAGCTGGCAAGTAGGACTTCGGCACAATAGTGCCCTTCCCCCATAGGAGAGCAGCTCCATCCCCTCGATCAGTTTGGCTGCCATTTTCTGATGCTTTTCCAACTCTACAATACCCTTTGTAGGTTAAGGTCCAATTGCATGGGCAGGGGAAAGCCTGAGCAAAAAGATAAAAAGATCTTCACAAGACAACTGATGCTCCGTATCTGGCAGAGGGAAGGGCATTTTCACATGAACAGGAGCAGCAGCAGAAAATGCCCATTTTTGGGAAACTGCCCTGTGATCTTCTGAAAGGTGCAGTGCCGCAAGTAGAATTTCCTTGATAATCTTTAGAAGAGGCTTTGAAAGAGGATGGGACAAATTCATGGAGAAGAGGGCTATTGATGGCTATTAACCATTATGGTTGTGCTCTGACTCAACAGCAGTCATGCTTCTTGTGTTCAGGACCTGCTTGTGGGTTTCCCTTTGGAGCCTCTGGGTGGCCACGGTGAGAACAGGATGCTGGACCAGATGGGCCCCTATTGGCCTGACCAAGCAGGCTCTTCTAATTTAATTCTTCTGTACCAGCAGCAAGCTACAGGTGTTTCATTAGTTATTTATTTACTATATTCATATGCCACCTTTATCTTCCAAGGAGCTCAAGGTGGTGTAACTGGTTTTCCTCCTCCTCATTTCACCCTTACAACACCCTCTGAGGTAGGTTAGATGGTGACTGGCCCCAGGTCACCCAATGAGCTTTGTATAATCCTCCCGCTTTCCTATACAAGCCTGATGACTCTGTTGCGACACCATTCTCTCCCCCTTGCCCCCCCATCACATGTAACTTCCAGCCCATCTTTTTGCTTTGCAGAAACATCTCCTTGTACTCTGTAAAGCTCACTTCTTCAGATGAGCTATATCCGGTTGCCAAGATCACCCCTCGCTCGTCAGGTGCCCAGGATGATATCGCATTAGTCCAGCTGGCAAAACTGGCACCCATCACATCGACCACCCATCCCATTTGCCTTCCTGACCCGCTCCACATTGTACCACCTGGGACTGGGTGCTGGGCGATAGGATCAAAGGAACGTGGTGGTAAGCCACAGGTGTTTCTGTCTCTGGAGGCTGGGAGTGCCTCATGGGGATGGGGCAAAATTTAATTCCGTTCTCACTTAAAATCATATATCTATCTACCTAATTTGCAGTTTCTGAAACAATATGGTAAAGGGTTGCAGCCATCTCTTGAAATGTACACCAAATTTTGTGGTGCAGTTCTCAAGCAAAGTAATGTGTACAAAAAGGCATAGACTATACTGACATACCATTCTAATCATTCTGTTTATGGAAGAGTTAAAAAAGGCAAAGGTAAAGGACCCCTGACTGTTAAGTCCAGTCGTGAATGACTCTGGGGTTGCGGCGCTCATCTTGCTTTACTGGCCAAGGGAGCCAGCGTTTGTCCGAAGTTTTTTCCAGGTCATGTGGCCAGTATGACTAAGCCGCTTCTGGCAAACCAGAGCAGCCCACGGAAACACCGTTTACCTTCCCGCTGCAGCGGTACCTTTTTATCAACTTGCACTTTGACGTGCTGTTCAGGAATGCTGTACAGCTGGAAATCTATAGGAAAATAGGAAGCTGCCTTATCCAGACAATGGACCCATATATGGCTCAGTATTGTCTACACTGACAGGTAGCAACTGACAGGGTTTCAGGCAGCACACTTTCCCAGTCCTTACCTGGGATTTTTATATTTTGGTAAAGGATTTTAAAATTTAATTTCATGATGTTATATAAAACAAAAACAACAGTTGTAACAACAGACGAAAATTAAAAGATGAAAAACAAAACTACAAAATAGGCACATAGAATGAGTACAGTTGCACATGGGTAAGGACCAATGCAAGTGCTGTAGCATCTCTTCAGGAGGTCCTCTGGAAACCCTGTGAATTATAGCAGTCATCCTATAGGTTTATTTAGGATATACTGTACCAGCAACATGTCCAGTCGGAGAGCATTTCTAACTCATTGGCTCCCACAAGAGGCTTGTTTGTATACTGCGCTTTCCCATTAGAAAATACTGACCCTCTGGTTTGTCTTCAGAATCTTACAAATAAGAGAGGTTTTATAAAAGGCACTGGTTGTTTGCTGGTCTGGTTTATCCTTGTCATCAAAAAGAATAAACATAAATACCTCCGAAACAAGAATGGCTGGGGAAATCGTGGGGTACTATTTCTCTCTTGCAAACTGTCTTGAAGAGATAACACGAGGAATGTGTAAAAGCATTGCAGGGATCTTGGGTAAAGTTTGACGGTAGAAAAGCGTAGTCCATGAGTTAGGATAAGCAGATTTCACATTGCTCCACAGACAGCCCTGTGTGTCCGAATTTGAATTGTAATGAGAGCTATTTATGGGAGATTTTTGAGCAGCCAAGGTTGATGGGCTTGGAGGAGAAAAGATCACAAGCCACGGGGAGAAAGAGCAAAGAGGGCAGGCAGATCCTTAGAGGCTTGTGGTGTTCCTTTCCAGCAGCTCACCCTGACATCCTTCAGTGGACCGTGACCTTGCTCGACAGCTGCATCCCCACCTCTTCCTTGGTCTCCACCTGTGCACAGCCATCCAACCTCAAAAAGGACCCTCAGGTAATTAGGTAAAGGTAAAGGTACCCCTGCCCATACGGGCCAGTCTTGACAGACTCTGGGGTTGGTGCGCCCATCTCACTCTATAGGCCGGGGGCCAGCGCTGTCCGGAGACACTTCCGGGTCACGTGGCCAGCATGACATCGCTGCTCTGGCGAGCCAGAGCCGCACACGGAAACGCCGTTTACCTTCCCGCTAGAAAGCGGTCCCTATTTATCTACTTGCACCCGGGGGTGCTTTCGAACTGCTAGGTTGGCAGGCGCTGGGACCGAGCAACGGGAGCGCACCCCGCCGCGGGGATTCGAACCGCCGATGGGACCTTTCCATCGGCAAGCCCTAGGAGCTGAGGCTTTTACCCACAGCGCCACCCGCGTCCCCCCTCAGGTAATTACCCTGTTGCTTTGAATTTCATGGATGATGGCTATGCTCTGCCTCCAGGGTCAGAGGCAGTGATGCTTCTGAATTCAGCTGCTAGCTTTCCAGTTGCAATCCTCTGGCAGCTCATCTTCATATTTTGGTTTTCTCTCTCTCTCTCTTGATAGCTGAGTACAGGAGGGCTTTTTGTCTGCCCAGGAGAGGACGGGCAGCTTTACCTGGAGGGAATCTTTACATCTTCAGTGGAAAGTCAAAGGAAAGGAAAGGAGACCAGCCAATCAGCCACCTTTGTGCGTGTCGCCCCTTTAGTTCCATGGATCAGCTCTCAACTGCTCCCGAGAAGGGGCATGGGAGTCCTTGGCCAGCTAAAGCAGGACCTTCTGGGCTCCTTGTGATTGGGGTTTGTCGAGGACCATGTGTGTATTCACAGAAGTAGAGTTGGAAAGGACCCCAAGTCATCTAGCCCAAAGCCCTGCAATGCAGGAAACACAACTAAAGCATCCCTGACAGATGGCTATCCAACCTTTGCTTAAAAACCTCCAAGGAAGGAGAGTCCACCACCTTCGAGGGAAGTCGGTTCCACTGTCAAACAGTTCTTACTGTCAGAAAGTTCTTTTAGATGTTTAGTCAGAATGTCCTTTCTTCTCACTTGAAGCCATTGGTTCATGTCCTCCCCTCTGAAGGATAAAACAAGCTTGCTGTCTCTTCCATGTGACAGCTCTGTAGATATCTGAAGCTGGCTATCATGCCTCCTCTTAGTCTCCTCTTTTGCAGGCTAAACATTCAAAGCTTGCTCCATACAGCCAGCAAGGTTTTGTTCAATGGGAGACCGTGGGGTGGGCTTGCTATTTTTTAGACCAGACCAGCTTCCCCCAAACCTGGTAGCTTTCCAGATGTTATTGGACTACAACTTCCATCCTCCCTCCCCGGTGACTGTGTCAGGTGAGGCTGATGGGTGTTGGGGGAGTCCATCATCATCTGGAGGGTTGCAGGCAATCCCTATCCCTGCTGTAGTGTCTACCCAGAAGCCCAGTTTCTGGGGAACATGAGGCAAAAGCTACTGGACTCGGGTCCTGCTTGTAGGATCCTCAGAATCACCTTGTTGGGCAGGGTGAGCAGCAGGATGAACCTTTTGCCTGATCTTTTATGTAGGCATTTGGATCCTAGCCTTTGAAAGCATTTCTTATACAGATTGCATGATTTCCATATCCTCTCTCATGTGAGTGAGTTTAGACAGTTCTTCTGCAGAAGCAGCTACTTTGCATGGCTAGACGTTTATTTTATTTTTTACCGTGGTGGGTTTTCCATTTCCCTGATAGTTGTTCAGAAAGTGACTTGAAAGGTCTTTTGGCAGAAAAAGTGGCCTATAAATAAAGTAAGGCGACTTCCTCAATGGTTTTGTGCATTCTCTCTCTCTCCCCCGCAACCACCAACAAGGGTGGGGAACCTGTGGCCCTCTGTGTGGTTGGACTACAGTTGCTGGCTGGGGCTGATGGGAAGGAGTTTTAACATGGGGACAGCCATGGCGTCCCCACACCTACCGCTATCACACATCAGTGCCTCATTAAAGCACCTGAAAAAACCATCTACACACAGCATTATGGCCCCTTTAAAAGCCAGGAGGAATAGTGGTGTTTTGTGGGCAAACAGGGAGGGTGCAAAGAGGCTCATCCAGATGTTTCAAGTTGTTTATATTCCAGATCAAACTGCATGCAAGCTGTCCATTTTTAAAAGATTTATTATGTCTCATCATAACCTCTGTTGACTAGAGGAAATGTCAGTCCTGGGGAAAACCAATCAGTTGTCCAAAGCGTTCAAAAGAAAGGATGGGATAATGCCTCATTCTCCCCATCTCTGCGACATCAGGCGTTGAATCTGGGGACTGAAAAATTCCAGCACAGCTGATATATGGTCAGACAGCACACAGCCAGCTCCCCCTGCAGTGTTCCTCCCATCCAGCAACCAGCTAAAGAGCCAGCTAGCTTGAGAGGTTTCTACACAAAAATTGGAGGAGACACCCATAAACCACAGTATGGCAATCACTTTATTTGGACCAGCCGAAGTGTCATAAAGTCAAATCCCAAGCTTGGAAGGGACCTTGCAGGTCATCTAGTCCATCCCCCTGCTACAGCACCCTGATAGACGGTAACCTCTCCAGTTAGGCGCAAGGAAGCATTCAACACCTCCAGAACTGCTCATCAGGCTGGATTTTAAATGAAACAAGGGAGAGGATTTTGGTATTTGGAATTTGCAACTGTCATGGGATGCAGATCTGAATGGCTTGTGCAGTTTAGCTTCTGCCAAGGCCTCCTGGGACATAGAAGATATAATGACTGTTCTCCCACTGGCTTAAAAATATAAAATAAAATTGGTTGCGTCGCTGGCACTGAGCAGGGCACATAGGTCCCCTTGTGAGGCACAGGGTGATTGGAAACAGCCACAGTGATCTTTGTAGAAGATACATTTGGTTTATGTATGTTTTGGGATAAGACTGAAGTCTCCTTTCTTCCCCTTTCCTCACTTCATGGAACTTAGGAAGCTGCATTCTGGCAGGGTCAGAGTATTTGTTTGCCCAACCACATCTACTCTGACTAGATGAGGCTCTCCATCACCTGCGACCCAGTCTTTTTTACGATACCAGAGACTGAATATTGAACCTTTTTTGAACAAAGCGGGAGCTCTGCCACTGAGCTATAGCCCTTCCCAGAACTGTAAGCAAACCAGCATTATTTCATACAAAGTCACAATGATTTTTATCAGTAGCAAGATAACCCCCAAACCCAAATGAAGATACCTGTAAAAAAATAAATCAGAGCTGTAGGCTACAGTCCCTGATTCAGGGTGTCTGGTTGCAGACCCAAGTTCTGTAGAAAGCTCACCTCAAGACACCATGCTTTCAAGCAGGTACTAGCTGCCACCTTTCCATAGTCTTATGAAATCACATGTGTAGGATGCCCCATCCAAGGGTTCAGGGTTCATAATGATTCAAGGCCAACACACACATATACAGAAAAGGCACAGTAGAAATTTACCAGTCCTGGCCCAGCCAGCCACCCTCTCAAAAGATAAAACCACATTAAATCATTTTGTAAGACTGCTCAAGCTTGGGTATAACAAGGAGATGGAGCCCTGAACTTGTGGAGCTCTCTGTGTTACACTGATGATCGAGTAGAGAGAATACCATCATCTGACATGGAGAGAGGGTGGTTTCTTTGGTACACTGAATTGAAGCTGTTTAGGACTTTAAAAATCCTTCATCCACCTGGAGGAGACTCCCATCTTGGAGGGAAAACCTTTGCCGATCTTCACATGAATTGCAGGCAGTAGAATACAGGAATTTCACCCTACGTGAACTCGACAAAGCTCTGCTGATTCTGATGCTGCTCCAGCAGCTGGAAACCCAGGTGCATGGGGGACACTGGAGCAATCTGTCCTCTTGGGTCCCCCTGAGTCAGACCCACTGAAATGCTGCGAGATGGATCCTGGCGGAGATTGGAAATGGTGCTGGATGCATGACCCTCCAAGGGAACCAGTGCACTGATTCAGCACAGGAGCGGGTATGCACTGTGGCTGAGATCCAGGAGGGCATGTACTGGGGTGTTGCATATGAACAGCAAGCAAGGAGGGAGGAGAGGAACTGTGATAGCTCTGAGTGGGGTAAGAACCGGGTGGTGGGTTTAGCCTGAAGAGAAGAGAGAGGCATCATTCCAGATAAAATAAATGACTTCATCACACAGCACATAGTTAAACAATGGCAACTTGCTCCTATAGAAAGAAGTAATGGCCAGCAAGATGGATTTAATAGACAACTTGATGGAGGAGAGGTCTATCAATATATATTAACCTTGATGGCTATGCTCTGCCTCTGCAGTTGGAAGCAGCAATGCTTTTGAATATCAGTTGCTGGAAACCCCAGGAGGGGAGAGGGCTCTAATGCTTGGGTCCTGCTTGAGGGTTTCCCATTGGGGCATCTGGCTGGACTAGATAGGCCACTAGCCTGATCCAGCAGGGCTATTCATGTTTTTATGTTCTTATCTAAAGCCAATTGAGCACATAACTCCCTTACTGGGATGGGCATACTTACTTCCTGCTCTGAGAAGCCCTTCTCTCTGCTATAGACCCTGGAACATACTTCATTCCTGGTATTCTCTTCAGCAGACGGAAAGGGAACTTTTTATCCAGACGGGAGACTGTTGATTCTGGGAGATCTGCACCGAAGCAGTAGCCGTAACCATCTGAGTTTGGCAAGTAGCTAAGGAAGAGCTAGAAAAAGAACCCAGGCTGTCTCCCTATGGTGCATTATTTTATAATCCTCTAGCTCAGCCTCCCCATAGGCACTCTTTCTGTTCTAAAATAAAGAGGCACTGACACTGTAGCCTTTTCTCATAATGAGAGTGCTCCATATGTCCTGATTATTTGGGTTGGCATTTTGTTTATTTATCTTTACATTTCTAACCTACTATTCCTCCAAAGAGCCCAAGGTGGTATACGTGGTTCTTCCTTGCTTTCCCTTTAATCCTTACAGTGACCCTGGGAGGTTGAAAAAATTTTTTTTCCTTCCAGTAGCACCTTAAAGACCAACTAAGTTAGTTCTTGGTATGAGCTTTCGTGTGCATGCACACGAAAGCTCATACCAAGAACTAACTTAGTTGGTTTTTAAGGTGCTACTGGAAGGAAAAAAAAATTTTTTGACTATGGCAGACCAACACGGCTACCTATCTGTAACTGGAACTATGGAAGGCACCACATTGAGCCGCATGAAATGGAAGTCCAGAAGAAGTGTGCATGCACATGAAAGCTCATACCAAGAACTAACTTAGTTGGTCTTTAAGGTGCTACTGGAAGGGGAAAATTTTTTTTTGACTATGGCAGACCAACACGGCTACCTATCTGTAACTGGAACCCTGGGAGGTTGGACAGACTGAGAGATTGACTGGCCCAAAATCAGGAGCCAGATTCACAGCAGTCAGGAATTTAAACCCTGGACTCTCCCAGGTCCTAGTTCACAATAACCAAATTCAATTTTGACCAGGAGAGGGTCCTAATGTCCAGATAAAGAGGTTTGGAGGGCCCCATTCAGCATTTCCCCAAACTGGCTTATGGGAATCTATTCAAAAGGATACAGATGTCTCCAATTAAGAGGCCACAGATGTTCCCTAGGAGAGAGGAACTTAGAATAAGCCAAGCCACGCAAATCAGGACCCACGGCACCAGTGCCACATGGATGTTGACCCCAAACAGCAGTGTCCTCCTCATCTGGGAGCGGGCAACGGATGCAGCCAGCATGGCAAAAGCCACAGGCACAAAGCCTTTGGCATCTGCCACTTCCCAGAGCCTGGAAAGGGCAGCCCAGAGCATCAGGTAGAGCAGAGCTAAGGAAATGGCAAAGGCCACAGTGAGGAAGCAGTGTCTCACAGTGCCCACAGTCTTCTCAAAGCTGCCGGCGAAGTACCAAATGATGATGGCGCCACATACCAAGGAGATCACATCCTCATATACACAGATGTAGGTCACCAGCCTATATACTGAGATGGGAGGAAAGTGCCATGTCGGTAAAAGATATCCTGTTCCTACACAAGGAGTAACACAGTAAGCTATCTTACACTGGGTACGTCCATTGAGCTCATTGTTGCCCACACTGACAGACAGTGGTTCTCCAGGGTTTCAAACTGGCGGATGCTTGCAGCCCTATCTGGAGATGTCATTGGGGGCTAAACCTGGGACCTCTGCATGCACAGCAGGTGCTCTTCCCCTGAGCTTTTACTTAAAAGCAAATGAAAGCTCCAGTCCACGTTATTCTAAACAAAGGGCTGGTTTAAAGAGGAACATAGGAAACTGCCTTATGCTGACTATTGGTCCACCTAGCTCAATCTTGTGTAGATCTCCAGGGTTTCAGACCATGCTCTCTTTTCCCCAGCCTTCACTGGACATATGGTTGGGTACTGAACCTGAGACATGCAAAACGGATGCTCTAACCCCGTGGTTCCCAACGTGGGGCACACGCCCTACAAGGGGGGGGGGGTAATTTGATTTCTAAGGGGAGCAATTCGAGAATTAGTTATTAACAGTGAATGGCCTTTTAGGCTTCCTCCGCGTGAATAGGAGCATCAGGATTTGAGAGATGCTTAGGTGGGGCATGGCCAAAAAAAATATTGGGAAACACTGCTCTAACCACTGAGGTTCAGCCCTTAGCGTAGGAGTCCCCAGTTTCTCCTCCCTTGACTCAGGACCCCCGAAGACCCTACCCCCCATTTTGGCAATAACTCCCCCCCCCCGTCTAAAAGAAAGGGGGGTCGGTGTCCCTCCACCTCACCCTGCCCCTCCAGCACCGCCTCGGGGCGCAGCGAAAAGGCCGAAGAAAGGTCTCCCGGCAGGCCCCGCTCCGCGCCCCACCGCAGGAGGCTCGGCCCAGAGGCCAGGAAGGAGAGCAGCACCGTCAGAAAAGTCGCCACCGGCAGCCGCTCCATCCTCCTCCTGCTTCCCTCAGAATCCAACTGCCGGGATCAGAAGTACTTCCGCCTTCCCCTGGTTTTGCTTCCGGGTCCTTGGTGGTTGCGTCCGTTGCCAAGGTGCCTGCAGGCCGTCTCTCTCGCTCACTCTCCGCGTTGCTGAGGGAGGAGGGCGGGGCGCCGCGGCGCCTGCTTCCGATAGGATGGCGCCTTTTACAGCCACGCCCACCCGAGGTCCTCGTGGAGGGAGACACTCTTTCTCCCCCCCCCCCACCGGCGGGCTGAGGTGATTGGTGAGAGGTGACGTCAATCCCTGTTGAAGGGGAGGGACGTGGCTGAGGGAGAGACGTGTTCCTTTGGGGCGTGGTTAAAGGAGAGGCGTGGTCAGTGAAAGACAGAAGTTAAAGGAGAGGCGAAGCCACTGAGGGCGTGGCTGACGGGATTTGCTTCCCAAGGGGCATGGCTGAATGAGAGAGATTCATGGGGGCGTAGTTAAATGAGAGCCAATGTCCATGGTGGGCGTGGCTACAGCAGAGGCGTACCTCTAATGGGCGTGGCTAAAGTAGAGGCGAACACTGAGATGGTACTTGCAACGCTATTGTTTTCGGCATGTATTAAATTTTGCCTTCTGCTTGGGTTATATCCATTTACTTTGTTAACAGTGTCAGCCTTTTTAACTCATAGAGGTGATTTAAATCGTCTCCATGTAGGTGGCCTTTGCAAGGACAAATATCCCAAGGAAGAGGCTCAGGAATCACCACCCATTGCTGGGTGAGCAAAGGCAGCGCCATACATTTCATTGCAGATCGTGGGCTAAGTTGTCCCTGCTACATTCGGGCAACCTTTTAAGTTATATCCGGGCACGTTCAAAAGTTCACTTTTCTCCTCAGGTGTATTGGATATGAAGAGATGGCCCCAATTTTCCAGAGGTGGAATCCACTCTACTTCCCTCTTTGAATAATGTTGGGGGCATCTCTTAGTCTTCAGATAGGCTGGCCTGATACCATAAATGAAGTGCATAGAATCACAAAAAAATGTGCCAGTTTAGAACTTATTTTATTGAGTTATGCAATAAATGTAATTCAAAAAGATCAAGGACTATTTTCTTCAATAGTTCCTGCAGCAAGAGCTAAATACCGGAGATAAGAAAAATTGCCTATATTGAAAGATGCACCCTCCCAGTCCACTAACGTGCTATTTTGGCCAAATATATTCACTATTTAAGTATTAAAAGAAGGAAGGCTGTGTTCTCTTCTGCAGAAATTATCCTCAGATCTAACCCCTAAACACGTGTTGCTGCCAGGGCCCCACAAAGTGTTGGAAGTTATTAGCTCAGTGATGGCCAATCTTGGCCTTCCAGCTGTTTTGGGACTACAATTCCCATCATCCCTAGCTAACAGGACCAGTGGTCGGGGATGATGGGAATTGTAGTCCCAAAACAGCTGGATCAAACGTCCAGCTGCCAGGACCCTGCCCCTCTCCAGCGTGTGGGGAAATACAGATATCATAATGCTGTTAAAAAAATCTATGTTGCAGCTGCATTTGGAATACTGTGCACAGTTCTGGTTACAAAGGACTTTGTAAAATTTGAAAAGCTTCAGAAAGAGTAAAAGAAGTCCATAGTCGGAGGCAGCAATGCTTCTGAATACCAGTTGCTGGGAGCCATGGGAGGGGAGAGGGCTCCCATGCTCAGGTCCTGCTTGTGGGTTTCCCTTTGGGGCATCTGCTTGGCCACCATGATAATAAGATGCTGAACCAGGTGAGCCATTGGCCTGACCAGCAAGTTCTTCTTATGTGAATATCTGGCTGGCCATTGGTTGGTTGGAGGATGCTGGTCTAGATATACCTTGGTCTGATCCTGCGGAGCTCCTTGGGTCTTCTCAGAAGAAGATGCTCACTGTGCAAGTGTGGCAACAGGAATTGTGGGGCTCCCTGGCTTTCACCATTTCCTACCAGCCTTGCACTCTTGTGTCTTCCACAGGAGCCGGACCAGAGGAAATGCAGCAGAGGCAAGCTTGTCTTCAAATGATTTGCTTCTTAAAGGCACCAGAAAAGGACGAGGGAAAGAAACAGCAGCACTCCCCCCAAACGCCCCATGCACCAACTTCCCTGCCCTCGAACCCAATGGGCGCTTATTACACTTGCAGAATTCGACGGTTTCTTGGTTGGGTTCAAACTCGGCTGCTTGTTGTCTGGCTTTCCGGCAGCTGCATCGGTGAGCGTCCTCTCCAGATGGACCGGCCGGCCGTTTTGGTCGCAAGCCACAACAATGTATCTCAAGCTGCTGGCTTCCGCCACATATTTGCAGTCGTCCCTGTGTCCCTGCGAGAGCCTGCAGTTTGTGATGCGGAACTTTTTGGGGCTCTTTTTGTATTCCCGGTTCTGGATCACGTATGGCTCCCCCGCCGTGCATGCCTGGTCAACGACTTGCTCAGGAGCATGGATGAAAGTGTTGAGCCGCTTGCACCCGTTCTCGGTCTGAGAGATCCGCTTGTTTCGCATCTCACTGTTGCATTGGTTGTGGTCTATGTGATCCAGGAACGTGACGTGCTTCCTCTGGAAGGCCTTTGAGCTTTGAGCGTGGGAGACGCTGGTGGTGGAGATGGCGAGGAGGAACAGGCCCAGCAGAGGCGCGATCCTTGAAGCCATGCTGTCCGGCTGCACCTGCAGGGTTTGTACACATACATCTTTAATAGAACTGTGATGAAATACAGGGCAAATCTGCAGCTTTAACAATCTTTCAGTGGGCTGTGTCCAGGAATAGTCTTACAGGGCAGAGACTGCTGGCACTATCACAAGGCACAAGCATCTCCACGTGCTTTGCCCAATCCCCATGCCTGGGACACTTACAGGAACATGGGAAGCTACTTTATACAGAGTCAAACAATTGGTCCATCTAGCTCAGTACAGTGGTACCTCGGGTTAAGAACTTTAAAAAAAAAAAAGTTTTATTGATTTTCATCCAATTGTACATTTTGTTCCAAATACAACAAATTATTACTGTTTTGGACTTCCTTCAGTGTCTCTGACAATCATCCATATTTATAACTTTAATACACATTTCCTTCTTTCGTATTGTCATTGTCCCTCCCTATTCCCACTATTTCTCATAAACAATACGTATTTATTTTATTTTTACAGTGCCTCTTGAAATCCCACCAGCGTTGTGCTTACACCACATATATTTTTCAGATAATCTACAAATTTCCCCCAGTCCTCGATGAACTTTTGGTCTTTAGTATATCTGATTTTCCCAGTTAATTTATCCAGTTCCGCATAGTCTATCAATTTTGATCTCCATTCTTCTATCGTCAGAATTTCCTCTTGTTTCCACTTCTGGGCCAATAAGATTCTGGCTGCCGTTACAGCATATTGGAAGAGTTTACAATCCTTTCTCTTTACGTCCTTTCCTACAATACCTAAAAGAAACGCTTCTGGTTTTTTTCACAAAAGTATATCTCAACATTTTTTTCATCTCATTATATA
>JAXCMG010000018.1:13124626-13166018 GCA_034642415.1 Podarcis siculus
ACCCTTTCGTCTTGCGGGTTTTTCGTTTAGCGAGGCATTCGTCTTGCGGGGCACCACTGTATATAAAGAAACAGAACACTGCATAGTAGACCCGTTGAAAGTAAATGGATACGACTAACTTGGTTCCCTTCATTTAAATGGGTCTGCTTTAAGAAAATTAATTTCACAAAATTGATACACAGCTTAATTGTAATAAAACAGGGTTGCCGTTGTTAATGGAGAAATCCGAGGGCTCCCTTGGACAAAAAACAAGGACATCAGCCAGGAATACCAGAGCAAAACAGCAGCCAGTAGGCTTGGTCTTTATTGAAGACTGTCGCGACAGGACTCCCACCTGCCACCAGGTGAAACAAAATGGAAGCCCCGAACAAAAGAAGACCCCAACTTTTATTAGTTACTAATCCCCCAAGCTACACCCCTAGAACTACATCACAAGTACATCATGACTACATCATTCATACATCACAAAAAGGAGAGGTTGCGGGAGGGGTTTGTGGAGGTAACCTGAGTATCTTGTCACCTGGCTGGTACCTCCTTTCCCCCTCCCCATGAGTCATTTCCAGAGGACAAAGGGGAGTTGGCAGTTTCCTGCCCCCAGATGGAAGATCTGAATATTGTCCTTTGTTCCAGTCCGTGTTGAATCCACTCCCATATGCAAGTCCTTTGTGACCTTGATGGTCTTCTGTCTGGGACCATCAAGGTTGTCATGCCAACTGGGTGTTGGTACGCTTAAGGGATTATGGCCGTCCTGTATCAAACCGTCTCCCTTTGATAGTCCTTCCTTCATGGAGCAAAATAAAAGTGGACCAGTGTATATCTGATGTACGGTTGATTTACTATGAATTTTTAACTCCATATTTCAAGAGGTATCAATCCAGACATTTCTTGAGCATTTTTGGGCGATCACCAAAAAAGTTGTTGAGATTTGGGTGGGGGGCAGAGTTGTTGAGCTCACCCCCCCAGCTATCCACCACCACCAAGCCACCCACGCCAAACCCTGAGCCATAGCCTGAACCCGAGCCATCAGCACACAACCCCCCCCAAACCCAGGACATTAAAAATTCCCCCAGATAGGCATGTAGGCCCCCCAAAAAGAGGCCATGTCTGGGATTTCCCAGATGTATGGCAACTCTAAATAAAATCTCCAAGAGGTTTACGAAAAGAATAAAACAGCGAAATGATCAGTTTAAAAGAACTACTAAAACATTCAAGAATAATTAAAACCAGCTATACGCTAAACATTATACATGGCTGGAGAGGCAAAATCAAGAGGCATTGAAGAGAGTACAGCAAAGGCACGGCTGCCTGATGTCAATAGGCAGGAAGTTCCACAATATAGATGCTTCCACACTAACAGAGCATTGTTACTCCCTCTAATAGAAAACTCAAGTGGCCAAGTGTTGACTGGACTGGAGTCTAAATGTGGTCTACTGAGAAACCAGTGGGCTGCATCAGAATATATCTGCAGGAATGTGGAGCTTTGCAGCAACACAAAAATAAAATAAAATTATGGAAAACAAATGAGAAAGCCAGCCCCATCCCTTCTCAGAAGCCCAACCCAATGAGGACTGTGCGTATCCAGCAGCCCTGGAATGCTGTGTGTCAGCTGGAAAAGGAAAAGATGGTCTGCTGAAGGAGAGCCTGGCTAGCTGGCTGGCACATTGAACAGGAGCACTCCTGTAGGGAGTGCCGATAATGCTGCAACATTTTGTTGCAGGAGGCACTTTTGCTCAGTGCCAAGGTCCCTTGCAAAAGAAAAGAAAGCAGAAAATAACATTCAGGGGGGTGGCCTGGGGAGATTAATGGAATCATGGAATTGTAGAATTGGAGGAGACCCTGCAGAAATACACAGGAGACCGAAACAGGGATCAAACCTGCAACCTTGGCATTATCAGCATCACACTCTAACCAACTGAGGTATCTAGTAAAGGGAAAGAGAGAAGAAGGCAAAGCACACAACATGTTCTTGTCCCAGCAGACTGGATAAAATACATTGCAAATACAGTGGTACCTCGGGTTACAGACGCTTCAGGTTACAGACTCCGCCAACCCAGAAATAGTACCTCGGGTTAAGAACTTTGCTTCGGATGAGAACAGAAATCGTGCGGTGGCAGCTGGAGGCCCCATTAGCTAAAGTGGTCCCTCAGGTTAAGAACGGTTTTAGGTTAAGAACGGACCTCAGGAACAAATTGTGTAAGTTCTTAACCGAAGCTACCACTGTAGCTTAATTCCTTCCAGATTTGTTGCTCCTGCCCTCCCGGCGAGAGAGAAGCCATCTTTGTTCACATCAGCAATGATGGGAAAAGACCTCTGTTTTCTTAAAACAGGGAGAGAGTGTTACTCACAATTTCCCCTGGCAGCCAGATCGGAAACAGACCCTCTTCTTCACTGAACCTACAAAGGGGCTGTTCTGTTTAGTCCCTCCGGTCTTCTGATCCAGTAGGAAGTTAGTTTCAGGAGTAAAGTGAGCCTGTGGATTCTCCCATCTCTCAGCTAGCAGTCTGCTTGCTGGAACTTGACTCCCTTCTACTCCCTCTAAACTTTGTGGCTGATGAGTCATTTCTTTGCATGTCTGCACTTCGTTAGGATGGTTTATTCCTTGCCCCCTCAGGCATCCACTCAAACAGATTACAAAAGGCTTAAGACAGCATTTGTTTGTTTATTTATTTCACTTCTATTCCACTATCTTTCTCCGAGGAGCTCAAGGCGGCTTACATGGTTCTCCTCCTCACCATTTTATCCTCACAACAACTCTGCAAAGTAGATGAGGCTGAGAGAGTCAGACTGGCTCCCAAGATTACCCAGTAAGCTTCATGTGGCCAAGTGGGGATTTGAACCCTGGTCTCCTATGTCCTAGACCAGGGGTCTGCAACCTTTAAGACAAAAAGAGCCACTTGGACCCGTTTCCAAAGGAGAAAAAAACTGGGAGCCGCAAAACAATTGCGACATTTAAAACAAATATATCTCCGGAACCGCGATCTGACAGCAAGCGGGAAGGTGACGTCGGGACGGTGACTAACGCACACACTGCCCCCATGCGACATCACAGCCAGTACAGCGCCCGACACAGTGGGGAGTGTCAGGGCGCACAATGCGCCTCCTCCCCTTGCTAGGGGGAGGTCCAGCTCCGAGGGCCTTCTGGCGGTTCCCTCACTGCGAGAGGCCAAGTTACAGGGAACCAGGCAGAGGGCCTTTTCGGTAGTGGCGCCCGCCCTGTGGAACGCCCTCCCATCAGATGTCAAAGTGATAAACATCTACCTGACATTCAGAAGACATCTGAAGGCAGCCCTGTTTAGGGAAGTTTTTAATATGTGACATCTTAGTGTATCTTTCATCTTTGTTGGAAGCCGCTTAGAGTGGCTGGGGAAACCCAGCCAGATGGGCGGGGTACAAATAATAAATTATTATTATTATTATTATAGTATCCGCCCCGGAGCCCCGGCAAAGGTGTAAAAGAGCCACATGCGGCTCCGGGGCCGCGGGTTGCAGACCCCTGTCCTAGACCGACACTCCAGCCATGCTATGCCATGCTGGCTCAACTACAATTAGTGCTAAAACAGAATAAAATGACTCAGTGTGATTCAGCCCCTCCCTCTAATCCCCTTATACCGACTTTCATGGGAGTAAGTCCCCTTGAACTCTGTTTTGAGCAAAGTTCTATCAATAATGCCATATGTATCTCTACAAAGATGGCATTTCAGAGGTGTGCAACCACCACTGAGAAGTCCCTGCCCACCCACTACTACCTGCCAGCTTCATGGTTCTTGCCGCCAGGGCAAAGAGCAGGACCTCTCCTGATCTTACAGTTTGGGCAGATCCATACAGGTGCACAGAGTCCTTCAGATCACATGGTCCCAAATTGTCCAGGGCTAAAGATTCAACACAGCACCTTTAAATTGAGCCTGGAAAGGTAAGGCCACCAGTGTAACCAATACATTTTGCCCTCCATGCCTCTCTGTGCGGCCCTCAGAACTCTTCTCCAGTTTTACTGGCTCAATTTTCGCTGTCATTTTATTTTTTAAAATAGTATATTTTATGCCACCCTTTCTTCAAGGAGCTCAGGGTGATTACAGATCACCCACCCACCCATTCTATCTTCACCTTCTGAGGTAGATTAGGTTAAGAGGCATTGAGTGTGATGCAGCTGTTAAAAGCACAAAAACTATATTTGTACAGTACTATTAATTTATGGCATGGTGATGGCCAAGAAAGCTACATCTTTAGAATTTCTATCTATTGTATAGCAGCTAAAGGCCCCAATAGCCATGCCTGTGGGGGGAAAAGAGGTGACAGCTCTCCTGAGGCATGAACCCTTATTGCTAGGATGTGTGAGGGAATTGCTCTGATTACACACCCAAATGCACTCTGCACACTGTCAGAGACACTTTATCTACTACAGTTTGGAAAGTTGGTTGTTGGTCCTCTATTTATTTGGACACTTCTTAAGATATCGTCACTAAATTTTGCTTGATGGCTCCTGTGGTTAAGGAGGCAACTTTCATCTGTGTTTGGATATAGGTAAAGGGACCCCTGACCATTAGGTCCAGTCGTGACCGACTCTCGGGTTGCGGAGCTCATCTCGCTTTATTGGCCGAGGGAGCCGGTGTACAGCTTCCGGGTCATGTGGCCAACATGACTAAACCACTTTCTGGCGAACCAGAGCAGCGCACGGAAATGCCGTTTACCTTCCTGTCAGAGCGGTACCTATTTATCTACTTGCACTTTGACGTGCTTTCGAACTGCTAGGTTGGCAGGAGCAGGGACCGAGCAACGGGAGCTCACCCCATCGCGGGGATTCGAACCGCCGACCTTCTGATCAGCAAGTCCTAGGCTCTGTGGTTTAACCCACAGTACCAACCTCGTCCCTGTGTTTGGATATAATTGGGTGTAGTTTTGAATCAAGATAGCAAACTGAACCTTTCATGGCTGCATTGATTTCGACAGCTGATATCAACATTGGATTTTTGGGTTTCTTGCCATTTCCAAAGGAATGCCTGGTATGAAGCTGCTATTTTCACAGGTTCCCTGTCATTCAAATCTAAGCAAGCTAAAATGGTGTGTACATCACACACACCCTGCTGAGGCTTAATATCGCAGTTTTGCCTCTTGACTAATTACGGGGACCCAGTGTGTAGCGGTTACAGTGTTTGGACTGGATCCAGGTTCAAATTCTCGCTGTCATAAAGGTATTAGGCAGCACACTATCTGAATCTAACCTACCTCACAGGGTTGTTGTGAGTAAAAAATAAAAAGACTATGTATGCTGCCTTGAGCTCCTTGGCTGAAAGCTGGGATATTAATGCATTAGTACATTTCCCCTTCGCTTTGAAGAGCCCCAAAAGCTATTATTTCACTGAAGCCACAGTGGTACGTTCCATTCAGTCCCTTCCTCTCCTCCTCTGTACGCCAAGGTGGTACAGCCCGCTTTGGAACACGGACGGAACCTCCCCGCCCGTCATCGATTGGAACAATATTCTTGCTCTCTCTTCTCTCTCACACACACCCTTGCAGGGCATCAATAGGTATGTTCCAACACGCTTCCCCCCCCATTCTTGCGCGCGCTGTTCAGTTGGTAGGCGCCGCCCGCTCTGATTGGCTGCGCCGCCCCGCAGCCGAAGCGACGGCGGCGTCGACAACGCTGCTGTTGCTGCCGCTGCTGGCAGAGTCAGTCAGTGAGTGGCCGACGGAGCGGGCTGTTCGGGGTCCCGCGTCTTTCCCCCGCCTCACCTCTTTCCCCGCCGGGGTCGCTGGCCGGGATGGCGTCGGGTAGGTGGCCGCCTCCCTCGCTGGGGGAAACCGGGGCTTGAGGCTGTCACTAAAGGGGAGGCGGGAGGGGGCGTGGCCTCTGGGAGGAGGGAAGGACCCCAGCGGGTCTGGCAGTTGCCATATTTGAGAGGGTTGCGCCTGCGCAATGACTCCTCCCACAAGTTTCAGGCCCTTTTGCAAAGGTTGCGCTCGACTGACCCGCGAGTGCGCCTGCGCGCTCGCCCCACAGCTGACTTTTCTCACGTGCTCAAGGCCCCTTGGGACTATTCTTGGCCAGTCGAGGCGTGAATGGCGCCTAAGTTTGTGGCTTATTTATTTATTTTTAAACTGGAATCCTTGAAGAAGGATATATAATAGCAATATTGTTATTATTTTAAAAATAGTAATAAAAATGATGTTGGCAATAGTCCAGTGTTTTACACCTTTATAGTAATATTCCACAGTTTTTATGTTTTTGCAATTTGGGAAAGGCAATAAAAAATTTGGGAAAGTCTTCCGCTGGTGGGTCGGGATCAACTATTTGGTCATGTCTGATACAAGGTGGGTCGCAGCAGGAGCGCCACTGCCATGCAGATATGTTTGAGTTAAAGGTTGGTCCTGGATCTGAAAAGATTGAATATAATATTATTATTATGGTAGGGTTAGGAAACTTCAGGCAAATTTGCCCCCCTGGGTTTCCTTATTTGGCCCTTGCTGCTGTCCCCAGCCCCTTCATGGATCACTGCCTTGCCGTGGCGAAGGGGCTTGAATAACTCAGAGAAGCTATGAACTATGCCGAGCAGGGCACCCAAGATGAACAGGTCATAGTGGAGAGTTTTGGCCAAATGTGATCCACCTGGAGGAGGAACCGGCAAGCCACTCCAGTATCCCCGCCAAGAAAACTCCATGGACAAAGACAACAAGCACATAAAAGTTATGACGCTGGAAGATGAGCCCCTCAGGTCGGAAGGCGTCTGCCGTGCTCTGGTCCATGGGGTCACGAAGAGTCGGACACGACTAAATGACTAAACAACAACAAGCTGTCCCCAGGCTGCAACCTTCATTGGCAGTGCTTCACACCTTCCTTGAGTGTTTTTGCGTGGCTGGAATATGAACAGTTCCCTCTACTCCTCTCTCAGCCTCAGCCCGTCAACTACAATATAGTCCTATCTCCTTCCACAAGCCAGGGTCCTCCAGATGCTTGCTGGACTGCAGGTCCCAACATCCTTGACCACTGGCTATGTTTGCTGGGGCTGATTTAGTCCAAAACTTCAGGAGAGCACCAGGTTTGGGAAGGCTGCTCTTAAGCGTTAAGGATGATGCTGGCTACTAATGGGGGACGCTTATGAGGCATATGTGCTCTTGCTGTTTGTGTGGAATGTTTGGCGGTGGTCAGAGCATAGCCCTTTCCAAGCGGCTGTTGCAGTCTTAGAGTTCTTTCGCAGTGGGAGTTCAAGTTGGAAATAGGCTTCTTGTAACTGAAGGGAGGAGAGAAGCAAAACAGTTTTTGGAAACACGTTGCAAACTTCTGCTGGGCACAAGCATCTTTAAGAGAGTTCTGTGGCTGTTCACCGTGGCTAGCCATGCACCTATATTAAATAGCAAATGATATCCAAGACAAGTTATTTATAGTTGTAGATACTGCACACCTCATTCACTGTGTCTGAAATCATGCTCAGCACAAGTACCCACCACCTGTCTTCTCAATTGTTCATCTCCAGTTGCTGACATCTCGTAACAGAGGATCGAAAAAACAAATACCTAAGGCAATGATTGTCAAGCGCTGTGAACTTTGGCCCCACATCTGAACTTCCTCTATCTTGTGTCCCCCACCCTTTCAACCCCAGCACCAACAATCTTTTCCAGAGATGAACATGCTGGGATTTTCATCTTCCGTTCTCTGCAGGACTGCAGCTGCATGTGAGGATCTGTGGACTGGGATATTTATCTAAGACTGGCTTTAAAGGAGGGTCTCTCCTAGTCTTTCTTGAAAATATGTACAGGGAACTATTCTTGCAATAAAGCTGGGCCTCTTTTAGACTTTCTTCCCATTATCAGGTTGTAATGGAGCAGGGAACAGAGTTACTGTCACTCCTACAAATCCAATATGATTCCATGATGGTCCTTTGCCAGTGGGCATTCAGCCATCCACACCCCTCTTTCCATTCTTGGCAGAAGGAAAGCTACACCTGCTTTGAGATCCGGTCATTCCCTGCTACTTTTTGCTTCCCCTTCACACGTTCTCCCACCTCTTGCAAAGTTTTGGAGACTATTGCCATGTGTTCGCCTCTACATAGTTCCATCCTTATTTCAGACATTGTGATGTTTAGCTGCTGATATATTGTGATATTGAAAACCAGATGTTACCCAGCTCTACCATGTACTTTTTATATGTGAAAAAAGGGTAGTGGTGGAGCAGACAGAAAGCTAGAGGCCAAAACCTTCAGCCAGCTGTGTGGAATAGTTCTTGTACTCAGAACAATTCCCTAGACTCCGGATTCTTTAATTCTGCATGTTTGTTTTTTACACTTGACTCTATTTGGTGGCCTTTGGGGTTCTAGGAGAAGATCCCATCAAGCCTGAATGTTAATTTTCATTTGCATGTAACTCTGGCAGTTTTTCCTGGCATTGGCAGCCTTGCTCTGATACGATTTAGAAGTCCCTAGTCACAGTTAAAACACATGGCTTCCCCCATAGAATCCTGGGAACTGTAGTTCAAAGGCACTGGGAATTGTAGCTCTGTGGGGGTAGTTTACACATGTTGGGGAACACAGTGTGCTTTAAATGTATGGTATGGATGTGATGCCCTGCTTCTCAAAGCAGACAAGCAGCATTGTAACACACATGCCTTGCTGCAAGAGAGCCTGAAATCATCTGAACAGAGGTTGTGCCAGCTTTCGTTATGTAAAATAAACTATTGAGCTCCTCATCACAAATAACCAATTCATCATAATTTTTGGCTGAAAAGTTCATTTCTTATATAAGTGCCTATTTGGAATTGATTTTTGTTTTTGTTCCTTTAAGATTCTGGAAGTTTCAGCCATTCTGGAGATCAGCAACAAAGGTATGCAAATCCAATGATGATACTGTATAGGGCTTAAACCTGTGGAGGAAAACACAAGAACCCCCATGTTGTGGTGTAGTATGTTGCTATCTTCTTGAGGCTTTTTGGAGGGTTGGTAGTTACCATTCTGCCTCTTTCTTTTGGAATCGTTTTCCTCCATCCAAATTCCCACATGCAGAGTTACAGTTTATGTCCAAGCCATTTCTGCTACCCTCCCTTTTGCTCAGTGTTACCATTTAGCCTCCCCTGTTCCACTCTCCCAACCAGGTAAAAAGAACAACTTGTGTACTTCCTCACAGGGAAACAAGTACAAATACCTGTCCCTCATATCCCTTTCTCTCCTGCCCAATGCAGTACTTTATTTAACAAGATTTATATATCACTTAATCAGAAAAACCTCTAAGCGGTTTACATAAAAACAGTATAAAACATTCATAAGAAAATACTGGTAAAATCAAACTTTAAAAACAAGTGGACATAATAACTTTTATCAAATACTGTATAGATAAAACCAGCAGTTTAGAAACAAAAATATATCATAAAATTGCTCACCTGGATAGGTTTGCCTAAACAAAAAACGGGTTTAGCAGGCTTCAAAAGCAGTACAGTGGTACCTCGGTTTACAAACTTAATCTGTTCCTGAAGTCTGTTCTTAAACCAAATCTGTTCTTCAACCGAGATGTGCTTTCCCTAATGAGGCCTCTCACCACCCGTGCCCTTCCACCGTTCCGTTTCCGTTTGTAGACCGAGGTAAAGTTCGCAAATCGGAACACTACTTCCAGTTTAGTGGAGCTCATAAACCAAATTGTTCGTAAACAGGACTGTTCTTAAACTGAGGTTCCACTGTACAGCAATTATGCCTACCTAATAACAAGAAGCTCAAAGTTTCAGAGAGTAGGTGTCATGCTAAAAGGATAGATTCCCTGCAAGTGTGTAACAAACATTACGTGGAATTTGTGAAAGTTCCATTTCATATTTTGAAGCAGTTGAACGGGCACAATTGGGGTAAGGCAGTCTTTCAAGTAAGCTGGTTCCAAGCTGTTAAGGGTTTTATATACTAACAGTACTGTATTGATTAAAATGACTGAATGGCCCCCCCAAATTTAAACTTTTCATTTGGATGGCACAATTAAAGTGGTGATCTATAAAGTAGCCTCAGCTGCTGTGGGTAAAATTCAGATCTAATCACAAAAGTGTGTGCATATATGTCTAAACAAGGTTTGTTTTATTGCAACATAGGAAGCTGCCAAACTGAGCCATACCATTGGTCCATCTAGTTCTGCATTATCTACATTGATTTGCAGTGGCTCTCCTGGGTTTCAGGCAGGAATATTTCCCACGCCTACCTGGAGATGCTGGGGAGCAAACTTAGGACCTCCCGCATTCAAAGCAAACGCTCTACCACTGAGCTACGGCCCTTCCTTAATGTGAAAAAAATTCTACATATGGTGCAGATTGAATTGCAAAAATAAGCCAGACCGCTGGTCTGGTTTCAAATGCCTAAAGCTGTACAAATTGGAGAGATAAGTCTGTGCTGAAGTGATGTCTTAAGTGAAGGCGTTCTTTGCAAATTACTTCTGATGCGAAGTTGGTCCAGTGGGAAATTAGCACTTATTGACGTGCTATAAAAGGAACTCAGTAATTCCTCTAGAGCTTTCTCCTTCCCCTGGTGCCCTTCAGATGTTTTGGATTACAACCTCCATCTGCCCCAGCATCATACAGCTTTGGTGACTGGAGATCATGGGGGTTGCAGCCAAAAACATATGGAGGCACCAAGTTGGAGAAGGCTGCTCTAAAGAGCCCAGGTGCGCATGTTTTTTCCAAAGAGAACAAAGTGCCAGACCGTGTGCCACGTCTGGCTAGAAGGCATCACTAGGGATTTCCAGAGTCACTGGTTTCTATACTTTCTGCTGGTCAACAAGAACACAGTTATGTCTCTGCAAGAACAGTTTGTGCCCTTCCCTAAACTTCAGGTTCTGTGGATAATGTTTGTGTGCCAGAAGTTGGCTTCAGTTCACAAAAGCTTAAGCTGCAACAAAGAACTGCTCTTTAAGATGCTGCAGGATGCTCAGATAGATGTGAATTCTTCTTTTTGCCCCTAGGGAGGTGCTGTGTGGAAATAACACTTATCTGCCACCTTCTCTTCCAGCTACACAGGATATAGCAATCAAGGAAATCAAAGCTATGGACAGGCACCACAGGTGAGCAAAATGACCACTTTTGTGCTGCTTTAAAAAATAAATCACAGCATCAGTTTTTTATGACAGGATCATGGTGTAATCAATGTCTTTCTTGGTCCTCTTGAGAGAGATAGACAGCTGGTATTTGAGTGAACTTTGTGGGGAAAACGATAAAGTTTGACTAATGAGATAGAAAAGAAGGAGCCCATTTGAGATTTAGACTGCAGAAAATATACATGTGGATTGATAGAGTGCTTGCCATTAAAAGCAAGCATGATCTCACTCTATCATGAGTTATTCCTCATGTTATAGTAGAGTGGTAATGGTAGAGCGGACAGACGTGGGTAGCGCTGTGGTCAAACCACTGAGCCTCTTGGGCTTGCCGATCGTAAAGTTGGCAGTTCAAATCCATGCAATGGTGTGAGCTCCTGTTGCTCTGTCCCAGTTTCTGCCAACCTAGAAGTTCGAAAGCATATCAGTGCAAGTAGATAAATAGGTACCGCAGCGGTGGGAAGGTAAACGGTGTTTCCGTGCTCTCTGGCACTCGTCATGGTGTCCCATGCACCAGAAGCGGTTTAGTCATGCTGGCCACATGACCCAGAAAAACTGTGGACGAACGACCTTGACCTGAAAGTGGAGATGAGCGCTGCACCCCATAGTTGAATTCGACTGGACTTAACCATCCAGAGGTTCTTTACCTTTACATTTCGTAGAGTGGAAAGTCCTTCCAGGCCAGAGTTGAATTTCTATCAGTGTACTATAAGGCTGATTCTCCTGATGTATAATTTACCCAGGCAACTAAGCTGCCATGCACCTCACATCACATACAATGTCAGGTATAGGGCATATGGGCATGGCTTGGCCAGAACAGCCTGTGAAGGCCTGGGAGAGGTCCTGAAGGTTCTCCACTCCCGTGATAATTGGTTGGCGGATTGGTGCTGTCAGCTACTCCAGACTTCAGAGGGTTCTTTTTCTTGAGCCACAAGAACAGAGGTAGTCTATAGCTTTCCCTGTTCAGCCTCCTCAACCTGGGACTGATTGATGTCACAATTACATTTATATCCCACTTTTGCGTGCACATAGCTAGGGTTGTTGGCACACCCCAGCCCTTCTGCCAAAAGAAGATTTGTACCTTGCAATATAACAAAGCAAACAGCAAAACAAAATAGTAAAGCCAGTGAGTGAGGGATAAGTGGGATACAATTATTTGGAAAATATAAACCCTTTAAACAAATAAAGTGGGATACCCATTTAATCCTCACAGCTGCTTAGAAGCCTATTTTGGCTTCTAAGTTATATAAAACTTAATAAATAACAGCAACGCTGTATGGTAGGTTAGGCAGGGAGCCTGTGACTAGCCCAAGGCCACCCACTGTGTCTTGTGGCTAATCATGCGATTCAAACCCAGGTTTCCCTGCCCAAAGCTTACCGCTGTAGTGGCTGTCTTGGTTTAGTTCCCTGGTCTCCACAAATGCCTGTGGCCTGACTTCTCTTTTGCCCTCTTCCTGTTCGATTGCAGGGCTATCCTGGCTATGAGCAGAGTGGGGAGAGCTCCTCTTATGGGCAAAGTTATGGAGGCTATCAAGGAAACTATGGACAGACCCAGACAGGTTTGGCTCAGCATGCTGACATTTTTGTACGTGTGCATTGTTCAGGGGCAACCGTTTACCTAAAGCGTTCCCTGTTGGATCTTCAGGTTACGGGCAGAGCGGCCAGCAAGGATATGGGGGATATGAAAATCAGAACCAGAGCTCTTACAGCCAGGAGTCTTATGGCAGTCAGGGGCAGCAGAAAGAGCCATCAGGCAGGTAAGGAGTCTGGCTTGTTTTGCCTGAACCTGATAAAAGTACGTCACTAATTTAACTACTAACGTCCTCCAGCTACAACTGCTGTAAAGTTTTCTGTGTTGCGAAGCAGTGAAAACTTGTAGAAAGATTAACTCTTTAACTACTCTTTCTTTTGCATTGGCATCCTGATTGGGGGGGGAGGGGGGATTCAGATTAATTCTGGCTTTCTTAGGCTTTTGCTGGGCCAATTTATATGCCTACAATGAAATCTCCATTGTTCTCTGCCAGTTTCGGGGGGCGAAGATTGCTGGAGTAGATTATTGGCTGGGTGAGTTAAGCTGGGATTCTGCTTGTCGTTACAATATAAGCAGAGGTGATTGTGGCTGTCCAGGAATTGGTCGTGATGGGGTTGATAGAAATTGGAGTTGAAATTGGGCTGATAGAAATTGGAGATTTTTAAGCAGAGGTTGGATGACCATCTGACAGTGATTCTTCAGCAGTGGTTCCTGCATTGTAGTTTAATGACAGGGCATCTGTTTTATATGCAGAATTCCCCAGGTTCAATCCCCATCATCTCTAGGTAGGGTTGTGAAAGACTCTCTGTTTCAAGCCCTGAAGAGTGGCTGCATTTCACGGGATACAGCATGAGCACTAGATGAGTCAGTGCTCTGACTGTATTGAGCAGCTTCCTGTGCTCCAGATGCCAAAAAAGTGTGCTATCATGATCTGAGTTGCCTTTGTCTTGACTGCCTTGGAACTCTGTATATGCATTGTCAATAAGCCGATGAAACTTCTGCACATTTCGGTCATGCTTCTGCATCATTTTTCTCCTCTGCTTCAGCAACAGGACTTCCTACGACCAGAAGTCCAACTACGGGCAGCAGCCAGGTTCATATAACCAGCCCTCAGGTTACAGTCAGCCACCAGGGTCCTATGACCAACTGTCCGGTTACAGCCAGCAGCCGAAGCAGTTTGACCAGCCGTCGGGCTACAGCCAGCAAGGACAGCAGCAAAGCTCGTACGACCAGCAGTCAGGTTACAGCCAAAACCGAGGCTCCTACGACCAGCAGCACGATTTGGGGCCACAGCAAGGCTCCTACAACCAGAAGTCCAACTACGGGCAGCCGCCAGGATCGTACGGCCAGAACCAGCCGTCCTACCAATCCCAGCAGAAGGAAAGCTATGGCCAGAACATGCAAGGTAAGCCTTGCACAGGCTGCCCAGAAATGTTTAACGAAAGCAGCATTTAAAGCATTGTGATACCATCATGGCTTCCCCCAAAGAATTCTGGGAGCTGTAGTTTGTTAAGGGTGCCTAGTTGTTAGGAGATGCCTCTTGTCTATCAGTCCACAGTAACTGCTTTGTAATTCTTCAGATGATCGTCGTGAGAAGAGTAGGTATGGCGAAGACAACAGAGGCTATGGTGGGCCCCAAGGAGGTGGAAGCAGATTCGATTCTGACAGCAGAGGTCCGATGTTGGGCTTAAGGTAAAGGATTTTTACACTAGTAACTGCAGAGGTATGTGGCTGCCTCTCCCACAATTTTTCAGGCTTGCTTGAGTGGATGCTCATGCAAAAACCTTTGAGATTTGAAGGCAGTGGAGTTTCTTCTTCTTCAAGCACTCTGTGATGGCTACTGCCTAAAAACTGGACAGAATTGGTGGGAATGGCATACCAACCAAGATTCTCCAATGTAGAAATGGAATCTCTTTCTGCAAGATAAAATAATTGAGAATCATGGGACACCTCCAGTGCCTGTTGACCAGTAGGATCCAGCCATACTTTCAGCAAAGAATTCATCTACACTTGTTGGTTCATTTTAACAAGTGAGGCAGGCAATGATTCTTCTCAGCTGACAGGTCCTTCACCTTTTAACAGCACCTTGGCCTGATTGTACCATGAGAAAACCAAGTCAAGCAGCTGTTATAAATCCTGTTCAGGCATTTATGACTTAAATGTCTCTAGTCAGGGTCCCTGGCCTAACCTTGCCAGCCCCATTGCCCACAGTTTTTGTGGGTCAGCAGTCTAAAGTGTGACCTTGATCGTGTCAGGTTTTAAGTCACATGGGGAACCTGCGTCCCCCCCCCGCCCCCATGCGTGGACAGTGAACGCTCTGGGGTGAGGTCAGTAAGCATTGCCCCACAGTTGGAATTGTGTAAGTCCTGAAAACCCCAGCAAGGCTACGGCCACTGGAACAAGTTGAGCTAGGTTTTTTTCTGTTCAGTTGGCGACCCTGGTGGGCATTGAGCTGAGACACCCATAAGTTTGGTCCTAAGCTGGGTTTCCCCCAGGCCCAGTTCATAAAAGTCATGCCAGTTTTTCTCCCCATTTTACATCTCAGCAAGCCAAATGGATGAACACTCTTCCTTAGGGAAATGATTTAAAGTTGAGCATACAAGCCCTGGCTGCTGTGTTCCTAAGGCTCTATCAGCATGTTTTAGTCAAGCAATTCTGACTATTAAAGACAGCATGATGTCAAGCGATACTGAAAACATAATTAATAGTTTACTATTGTTCATGATTAGCAAGCATTCCCTTAAATTATGTTACCAGCTAAGATTCCCAACCCCAACTTAGGATGGTTGATTTCCAGCTTGATGAAGCTCCGTGAGCTCTGTGGAGTGTTTATGGGAGGCAGGGATATACTGGCTTTCCTGCCCAGACAGAAGGGATTCTCTGCTTGTCTGTGTGGCTGGCTATCTGTGGCCAGTTTCTTACCAGAGCAGAATCTAGTAAAAGCAGGCTTGTCACATGGCAACTTCAAGACAGTGCAGGCTATATCTGCCGTGCTGGAAGCTGCCTCATAAAGCAGTCTGTGTGAAGCCAGTGGTGGGCAATAAATGTTTCCACATTGCTAAACGAGATTTGCAGTGGTGGCTGCTCTTCCAAAGAGATTGGAATAGATGTGGGGAAACCTGAGGCCTCTCAGTAGCTCCACTCCATATACACCTCTAATGCTTTCCCTTGGCTGGAATGTGTCCTTTAAATTGTGGTGATTATTCATGCTTGGGTGGGGGATGAAGAGAGGTTTGTATGTGTAGAAATGTCTGGCTTTAATGTGGCTGGAAGGTATCCTATTTCCCAGAGGTTCACAGCCTTCCTGCTCCCATTCTCTTTCACGGCTGCTTATTCCCGCACTTGCTACCATTGGCATGTGGCCCCTGGGATGTTGTCCATGAAGGGGTGCAGCTTTCTGGCTGAGAAGGGTTCCCTGCCCCTGGAATGCAAGGTTGCATCTAGACAGGCCATGCTGGAGAGAGGTAGCATGCCTGTTGAGATGTGACAGGCCGAAGCTCAGGTTGCCCATTGATGCTTGTATAGGAAATAGGGAAAGGGGGCAGAAGCTTGGCGGAGGACTACTTGCCATATTGCACCTCTGCAGGTTCTCAAAAACAAGGTATAAAACCAGATTTATTAAGGTACAGAACCAGATTTATTAAGGTGAGGCAAAGCTGCGTATATGTTTCCTACCCTGGTCAGGGGAGGGGGCCAAATGCAGCCTTCTGGGTTCCTGTATCTGGTTCACAGGACTCTTTCCAAAACACATCCTTTCCCTCAGCCAAACCCCATCTTCCCCAGGCTATCCCCTTCACCAGCCCTGCATCATACTCTCCTTGAATGTCTTTGCCTGACTGGAATGTGTCCCTGAACTCTTGCTTGCCTGGGTGGGGGATAGAGAGGGGTCTTGGTATCAAAAGGTACCATCCAAAGGTAAAATGTACGCCTCTTGCTTCACTCACTTTTGCCTTTGCCCTGCCCACCGCTGCCATTTTGCTCCTGGAGAGAATGTGGCCCTTGGGCAGAACCAGTTCCTTCACCCTGGCCTTTTGTGTTCCAGCTGCCTTATCTGCAGCTGAATCTCCTGGCCACCAGGGTCAGGGAACCTGGAGCTTTGCAGATGTTCCTGGACTGCAGCTTCCATCATCCCAAGGACCATTGTTCATGCTAGCAGCGGCAGGCTCTTCCCCCCTCCACATACCTTGCTTTAAATTATGCACTGATGAACCCCTTTACCTGCAAATTCCAGAGTTAAGTACTGGCTTACAGTTTAAAATTAAATAAGAATAAATAGTGTGTCACTTGGTGAAATAGGTCCCTACCAGTCAGGAGTTAAGGAACGTTGGTTGTGCTTTGCGGCCACGTGGGACTGCCACTGGTTGGAGTCTTGTTTGGGTGGAAAGTGAGAAGGCACTGGCCCCAGTTAAGCTGATGATGGAAGAGGGCCTTGCCTTCTCGCTCCCTTGGTGCCTCAGGTTAAAGTGTTTGACAAGCCCTTGTGGGAGCTTAAGCTACGAAGTGCGGCTGGACAGAAACCAGGCTGCTACTTGAGGATGGAGGAAGAGTGTATTTTGGTGACACAGAAAGGGAAGGGCAGTGGTTCAGAAGCACTTGGTTGTAGCTTGCTCAGGTTCAGAGTGGAGGAGTTGGGTGGGTGGTTGGCATAGTTGAGTGCAGTAGGTCACAACTATTAAAATAACCATCTATAACCGGATACAATTTCTGTTGTGTGTCAGTATCTCTAAATATAAACGTTCTCTGATGTCCAGCAAACCTCACTGGCGTTTTAGACTTTACGGCCACATTCACACCATGCATTTAAAGCTCTATGAGACATGTGTTTAAACAGTCCTGGCTTCCCCCAAAGAATTCTGGGAGCTGGGATTTCTTAAGGGGGCTGAGAGTTGTTAGGAGGTCAGTATTCCCCTCCCACAGCTCCCTGTGAAAAGGGAGAATTGTAGCTCTCGGAGGGGAATAGGGGTCTCTTAACAACTTGCAGCCCCCATGACAAACCACAGCTCCTATAATTATTTCGGGGAAGTTGCAGCGCTTTAAATGTATGATGTGAATGTAGCCAATCTTTATTATCTCTTACTGAGAACATTTTTTTTTGCATTTACTTGGATCTGCATATACTTGTATTTCTTTAGCACTTTGAAAATCTGAATCCTGTTTTTTTAAAAAGCAAGAGAAAGCCTCCAGTACTTGGAGGGGGACAGCCATGACATTCCCAAACTGATATGACAGCCCTGTGTTTGGTTCCAAATGTGACCTCTCTGTTTACAAGACTTGGAGTCACTCTTGCAATGCAGGGAGGCTTGAATGAGAGCAAAGGTTGGCATTCTGAAGCTTGTTCCCTTGTTCCCTTCGCATATGTAAAATAATTCCCAAATAAGGAATGAGTCTGCTCATGACTGTAGGTTAATATATCTGTCAGTCCTTTTTTGAGTGTGAAGCATCTCCTGGATTGGAGTTTAAAAACTGGATGTATTTTTGGGCCTAGGTTTTAGGACCAGAATTATTTATTTATTTGCATTGTTTTATCCCACCCTTCCAATGCGCTCTGGGTGGTTTACAAGTTTCCCCTCCCTCCTTTTTTTTTTATCCTCACAGCAGCCTTATGAGTTAGGATAGGCTGACAAATACTGACCAGCCTTAGCCTGAGAGAGAATGACTGACCCATGTTCACGGAGTGAGCTCCATAGGCTGCTGGGGCTTTGAACCTATATATCGAACCTAACCCAAATGCTGTGCTGCACAGCTAAGAATGGAGATTTTATTGGAAGCCAGAGGGTAGCATTTCTCCAAACTCGTGAAAGGCTGTCATTTTAAAAAAATGAGCCAGAGTATATTTTACCCCACCCTTCCTGCCATGAGTTCAGGATGGCACATAGAACTTCCTCCTCTTGTATCCTCACAACCTTGTGAAGAAGGTTAGGTTGAGAGGGAGGCTTGGCCGAAAGTGAACTTCATGACTGATGCAGCCCAGGTCTTCCTTGTCAAACACTGTGACTGCTAGTCCAGATTAACTGCTGTTAGCCTAGAAACAGTCTCCCTCTCCCCACTGCTCATGCATATGCACACCCACACATCTTTTGCAATTACTCAAGTGGGTAGGAAAGCAAGCAATGAATGAGTGTGAAAAAAAGGAAACCCACACTGTTTGGAACTTCAACTGTGTGTAAAGGGAATTCTGTGGTAAGCGAATTTTAAGCATTCACTGTAGGATGTTCGCTGGTGGCAAGCATTCTCTCTGGCTTGTGCCCTTGTGAATAGAAAACTGCATTATTCTTTATTTCTTTATCATGCACCTGCTGTCTATATAGTGTGCATAAACTTCTGCAAAGGACAGATCAGACCTTTCCCCTCGAGCGTGTGCACAGTTAAAAATATACACACCCCTCCCCCGAAACAAAACCCCATGACCAACCAGTCACAGCAAATAAACTCCTTGGTCTGAACAGAACTCATGGTTTGTTTAGGACAGAGCTCAAGAAGCAAACCCAGTGGGATGGTGGCTGCAACATGCACACCTGTTGAGCGCATCCCAGGTGTAAATGGCATCTTACAAATTACTGCTGGGATTTGGGGCTGCAGAAGTGGGCCTGGGAACACCTGCATACCTACCCTCTTCTCTTAATCAATGAGACTAACAAGAGCTCCAGAGCAGGAGCTGAGCACGTGTTATTTATTGCTGAAGGAGTGTGTGCCAGTTCTTAGGGGATGCATTCAGCAGCTGCACGGTAACATTCAGTAAGTGTGGCTTTTGAGCCCTTGGGCTCAGGGTGTAGAGACTTTAAAAGAAGGAATCACTTCTTCAATTTTTCCTCTACAGTGGTGGTGACCGAGGTGGCTTCAAAAATTTTGGTGGTAAGTGCTGAGCATCGGAAATAAAACATTTCAGTGGAAATTCCACATTAAAAGGCCAATAAATAAAGAAATAACAGTCTTTAAAAGCCACCAAATACCATGTTCCATTAGAAGCATTTTATTTTTTGTTTTTCTCTTTGTTTTCCCTCTTTGAGCTGAGGCTGGTGTGTACGTGTGCTTTAAAAGAAAAAGAAAAAAGTTGCTTGTAATAATAAAGTTAAAAACAAGGATTCCAGTTTCTTTTCTCTTCCTTTTGTCCATTTGCATGAAAGGATTTGTTTGTTGTTCCTTTCCTTGCCACTTAGTGGCGCGTAATGCAAAGTTCTGCTAAGCAAAACCTACCAATGAGAGAACAATCGCGGCACATGACTTGAGAATGGCCAGCCAGGACCCACAAGATGACCCCCACCCCATAAACCTGGGTGGCAGATGCCACAACCATCGGTTTTTAAAAAAAGTCTGTGACCAGTTTTCTTCCTGGATGCACCTTCCTTCATTTTTAATCATCTCTTCTAAATCTTGTCTCGGCTTAAGAGTTGTTGCATATACCTTTTCATTAATTCAAAATTCATTTACGTTGTCAGTTTATGTATCGTCAGGTGTTGTTGTATTTTTGGCTAAAATACCCTTTGGTATTTCTCTCAACAATTTCTCAGGTCAGAGGGATTATGGGCAGAAGCCAGACACAGGTAAGCACATCAGCATATAGCTCCACAGCCTTCTGTTATTTCCTTCACTTTCAATGGCGGCACACAGCAGTCTTCCTCTTCAACGGGGAGGTGCACCAATCTTCTTAGGTGCTTTATGTTTAGCCTGGCGAAGAGAAGACTTGAGAGCTGATGTAAGATAGAAGATGGAGCGATCCTGTTTTCTGCTGCTCTAGAGGGTAGGAAATGAAATATCCTTTATTAGGCATAGCAAACCACACATTATCAAACAAACGCCGTATACAAATTGTGTAAATACGAACTCAACATAACATAGTTTGTCCCAGTCAGATCTTTAACTCCAGATAAAATCAATTTGCATAAATAATGCAGTACAACACTACCACCTCACCGATCAATTAAGAACCACTAAATCTCTTTATAATGGCCCAGTCTTTCTACATGGACAGCACTCAAAGATTCAGCCACTATTAAAGTAATTTGATCATTCCTGTCCGAAAGCAGGTCCTGAATCGTTAGAGGGTAGGATCTGAACCAACTGATTCAAATGACAGGAGTGTCTGACTAAACATTAGGAAGAACTTTCTTAGGGTAAGAGCTGTTTGACAGTGGAATGGGCTCCCTCAGTGGGTGGTGGACTCTCCTTCATTGAAAGCTTTGAAACAGATTTTGTATGGGCACCTGACAGTGATTCCTCAGCTGTGGTTCATGCATTGCATGGGGTTGGACTAGACGACCCTTGGGTTCCCTTCCGACTCTACAGTTCCATTTTTCTATTTCCTAAACTTAAAATGATTAAGTTCTCTGACACAACTTCCCCATATACATGCAGAGCTTTCCATAAGATAGTGGGCTGTTGCCGATGAGCCTTGCAGATGCAATGGTGACTGTTCTGACTTGAGTAGTCTTGGAAATCTGTTCCTTCTAGCTTGGCCCCTGCAGAAGTTATTTCAGGTTCTAAAATAACTCTGGCTCCTCTGTGATGTAGATTCGGAGTCTGACAACTCTGATAACAACACCATCTTTGTACAAGGACTGGGAGATGACGTTTCAACAGATCAAGTTGCCGAGTATTTCAAGCAAATAGGTGTCATTAAGGTGGGTGAAGTAGTAAAACTACTTACCAGAGAAACCTGGTAAGATTGTGGGGACGATGCCGTTGAGGCAGGTGATAGTTCATAACAAAATCCTCAAATGGATAAAAGCAAGGTACGTCTCCTAAATTGGATGACCAATCAGAAAACTGAGGCATTTCAGGTTTCTGATTGGAGCATACTTAAGGTTGGACTTGGTGGGTGTCCATAATTGTAGGGCAGGCATCAGACTTTACACACAACACCTTGGTGTTGGTGCCTTAGCTGTCTGAATTTCGTCTCTGACAATCTCAGGAAGTCACTGGCATGGTGGGTGTAGGAAAGCAGCTGGCTTTTCTGTCTTGAGTCCAAGAAGTTAATTATACCTTCCCACTTCATTCCCTAACTCTCATGGATTCAGCTACTAGTTACTCTTGTTCCTGTAGGACTTGGTGGTGATGAACTCTGTTAACCAACTTCCAACATCTGTCTGGGTTTTCCCCCTTCACTGTCACCTGGCCTCTGTTTATGATGATGCAGTTTCTTGCTGGATCTCTACTTGTGGAAGTTCTTAGAGTAAAAAGACCAAAAGATTAGTGATCCAACTTCTTGTCCATATGGAGACCCATCACCTATTAGCCTCCGCTCAAAATTTTCGCTTGTACCAATGTGCACATCCATTGCAAAAACATGGCTGTTACATGTTTCCAGATAGTTTTTTGATGTGTGGGTGGGGATTCACCCCTCTGGCACCCAACAGCCTTTCTCTAGTTGCTGGTGCCCCAGAGTAGGAGGTGCCAGCCTTCTTAGGTCAGTGGCACTTTTTGGAAATTTGAGAGAGTGCCATGGGCACCAGTCACGCAGTTTGTGGCTTAATCTGCCATGTCTAGAAGATCAGAGAAAGCCAGAACCATAACACTGTGTGGTCCTGCCCCACATTATTCCCCCACCACCAATGTCAGACACAGCAGTTCTGTGTTATATGGAGGGTGACGATATGCCTTTCTCTCTTTTTTCTTCCCAGACTAACAAGAAAACTGGCAAACTCATGATTAACCTCTATACGGACAAGGATACTGGGAAGCCAAAGGGCGAAGCGACAGTGTCTTTTGATGACCCACCATCTGCTAAGGCAGCCATCGACTGGTTTGATGGTAAGATGGTAGCCAGTGCATGGTTTGATGGTAGCCAGTGCATGATTCCCCTCCTCCTTTTTATGCAGCAGTCTTAAAACAACTAAGATCAAGAGTGATGGGGAACTGGAGGCTTCTTTCACAACAGGATCTGGAGAACTCATGGCCTGTTTAGTTGCCCTGCTCTCTCTCCCTCCTCCTGGTTCAATTAAAGGTTCTTGTAGTCACCAACAAGCTTTACTTTATAACATACAGTCCTTGAGACGCAAGATGTTGTAGTACAACATCTCACATCATCCACAGCCAGCACGGCTCATGTTTGAAGGATGGTGGGATTTGTAGTCCAACGGCATCTGGGAACCAAAGGTTGAGGAAAGCTGCCTCAGATTTTTGGAGCTGGTTTTTTTTTGGGGGGGGGTGAGAGCACAGGAAGTACATATCCTCAGTCAAGTAACCAAGCTTTTAGCCATCTCTCCTAAGATGGAAGGTTTCCTTTTCATTGTTGTGCCTGAGCAGTTATGGATTTTTCTTTCCTTCCTTTTAATTAAAAAAAAAAAAGAATTATTTTTATTATTATTTGCAGGAAAGGAATTCAACGGCAGTGTTATCAGGGTTTCCTTTGCAACCAGACGGCCTGAATTCCTGCGAGGAGGCAATGGAGGTGGTGGTGGTGGTCGCCAAGGTAGGAACAGGACCGCCTCCCCGGTCGTCTTTGCATGTGATCCAGAGGTGCTGTTATTTCGAGACTGAGCGTGGGAGCAACTTTCTCCCCCAAATCTCTTTTTGGCTCTCTCCGAAGCAGGGAGCAGAGGCCATTCTGATGCTTTTCGGCTCAGTCCTACCCACATGTGTTTCTTTGGTTTAACTGCAATGTATTTGTGACGGCAGGTTCCCGAGGAGGGGGCTTCGGAAGAGGCGGCGGCTTCCAGGGCCGAGGCGGAGAACCCAAAAGTGGCGACTGGGTTTGCCCCAACCCGTAAGTTCCTATCCATAGGCCTGTATCTGAATAAGGGCTTCATCTTCTTCCGTGTTGGAACATAGGAAGCTGCAATGCAAGTTGAGCAGCATAGGGTATCTGTGGCCCTCCAGATGTTGTTGAACTTGAGAGCTGCTGCATCATCCCTAACCACTGGCTGGGGGCTGAGTCCAGGTTAGGTTAAGAATGAGCGACTGGTCCAAGGTCACCCAGTGGGCCTAATGGCCGAGTTTCAACCCTGGTCTCCCAGGTCCTAGCCCAGCCAGGACTCTAACCACTACACCACACCGGCTATTATTTTTATTGCATTCTGTTTTATTGATGGTATTTGTGGTCTGCTCCTCATATGTTTTCCATCGCAGGGCTGGAAACAAAAGTAATAAAAATAAATGCAATATACAAAAATTGCAACAACACAATTTAGCATTTCCAAGCCCAACCCCCCCAAAAAATCCAGAGCATTTTCTAAAACGCGTGTTTCCTTGTTTCCTTCAGGAGCTGCGGCAATATGAATTTTGCCCGTCGAAATTCCTGCAATCAGTGCGATGAGCCCAGGCCGGATGATGGACATCCATCAGGAGGAGGTGTGTAAAAAAAACAAAACCCCAAAGCAAACCACAATGCCAGAAATGGGGTGGGGGGCAGGATGCCACAGCTTGGAGAAAGGGTTCCCTTGTGTTGCTCATCTTGCTTTTCCCCCCTACAGACTTCCGTGGCCGGGGAGGCTTTGGAGGCGACCGGGGATTCAGAGGCCGCAGAGGCGGTGGCTTTGGCGGAAAAATGGGAGGCCGGTCAGTGCTGAATTTTTTTACTTACTGGAATGGCCAAAGGGCTTGTTAGATCTGGGATTTACCCAAATCAGTATTCCCTATCATTGTGTCTTTGGCCACATTCACACCCTATATTTAAAGTGCTACGATACCACTTTAAACTGCCAGGGCTTCCCCCTCCCAAAGAATCCTGGGAGTTGTAGTCTCTGAAAGGTGTTGAGAGCTGTTAAAAGGCCCCTGATTACCCCTTACATAGCTCCAGTTTCCCATAGTTCCTTGAGACGAGGGATTGATTGTAAAACCAACCAACCCCCAAAAAGCAAGTGTTTTTCATAGAATAATTTAAAATATTCAGAAGAAGGAACTGATAAAAATGAACAAGCTTTAAAAAGAAGTAGACACAGTAAAATGAACAGTTTTAAAAACAAAAGTGTTATGTCTAGATAGGCCACAGGTCAGGAGATGCTGATGATCATGATGATTTTGTTACCTGCCCTTCACCAGCAGGGTTGCAGCAGTTTTAAAATTCAGAGTTAAAAGCAGTTAAAACATACTACATCCACAAGCATAGGTTGGGTCCTGGAAATTCACATCTCAGGAATCAAAGGCCGGAGGAAGGAGATGAGAAAAGGGAAGTTCTTTGGAAAGGTCAGGCTTGGCTTAGGGTGCCTTGTCCACAAATTTACACCTGGCCCTCTGAAGCTGTCCAGACCTTTACTGCTTGCAAGGGTGCCAGCCAGGTCCAGAGTCCAGGTGGCTGGTTCTAGGGTGCAGTCACTGGACAGGAAGGTATTCTGGGTGAAAAAAACAACTTCCTTTCTTTCTCTTCCAGAAATGACTTCAGAAGCGATCAACGCAACCGACCCTACTAAGAACAGCTGTGAAAGGTCCCCCCTCCCTAACCCATCTTTCTGATGGCTTTTCACAGCAAACTTTGCTGAGTTTCGCCTGCTGCTTTATACCCCACATGGCCTCTTTTGGATAGTGGAATTAAATGTGAAATTGGATTTTATTTTTATTTGATGGGAGGGAACTTGGGTCAGATTCCTCCCCCTCCTTTTTTATTTTACTTTTCAAGCAAGTCCATCAAAATATTCATCTTCTAATTTCCATCATTCCCCCCCTCTCCCACCACCCCCAATTCTCCATCACCTAAAAAAAGAGAAAAGGCTCTCTCTTCCATGGGCTGTTGAAAAAAAGAAGGAATGAAATTGTAAAATATTTGCCAAAAATCTGACATGTTTTATAATTCAAACAATAAAAGCTGATTGTTTATTTGTGACATTTTGCCTGTTTTCCCCGCCGTTATCCGGGAACCCCCAGCAACCCCTGAGTATTTAGGAAGGAAGTGTTGAACTTCATGGATACTTGGGACTCTTTGCAGAATCTGTGTTACAGAAAAATATGGAGTGGGAACAGCTGTACAGTATTTGGCAGTTCATCTAAATTTGGCAAAGTGGCATATATTACTGTAACTTTTTTAAAATTTACAAGTGGGAGAGAGGGAGAGGCATTAAGCTGTAAGGGCCCTCGCCTCTAGAAATTTTATTAGACATTGTCCACATACAAGTGTATGTTTTCACTCAAAGAGAACAAGAAACTCCTGAGGGTGGGGGAGAGAGAACAAAAAGCCACGATTTCTTGGGATACTAACTGTTGCAGGTAGTACCAAATTTATGCAGCTTTTCTGTATATGGTGGAATGTATCCAATCATTTTCATAATTACACATATTAGTCACTTTTTTCACAAAATATCAACTCAAAACAACTTGCAGTATAATGCAAAAATAAAAATCTTCATAGAGCTGAAATGAAATAAAAGTTAAAAACATTGAACGTGAAAAGCTGCATTAACAAATCCCACCCACTTAGAGGCCACAGTGTCAAACCAGGTTAAAAAATTGGCTCAAAGGTGTTTTGTTGCCTGGCACCTACATTTAGTCAGTGATGGCTCCTAGCACACCAGTGAAAAGACCCATTCTCATGTTGCTACCATTGAGATCTCACTGAGGGCCCTTTGAGAATGAATGCAGGTTCTGGGTAGGTATATATGGGGAGAGGCAGTCCTTGAGGCATTGAAGACCTGAACTCAGCAACAATAGCCCTGTGAGGTCCTAATCCAACTCTATCCTCCGCACCATGTTGTTGTTTAGTTGTTTAGTCGTGTCCGACTCTTCGTGACCCCATGGACCAGAGCACGCCAGGCACTCCTGTCTTCCACTGCCTCCCGCAGTTTGGTCAATCTCATGCTGGTAGCTTCGAGAACACTGTCCAACCATCTCATCCTCTGTCGTCCCCTTCTCCTTGTGCCCTCCATCTTTCCCAACATCAGGGTCTTTTCCAGGGAGTCTTCTCTTCTCATGAGGTGGCCAAAGTATTGGAACCTCAGCTTCAGGATCTGTCCTTCCAGTGAGCACTCAGGGCTGATTTCCTTAAGAATGGATAGGTTTGATCTTGCAGTCCATGGGACTCTCAAGAGTCTCCTCCAGCACCATAATTCAAAAGGATCAATTCTTTGATGATCAGCTTTCTTTATGGTCCAGCTCTCACTTCCATACATCACTAATGGGAAAACCATACGGACCTTTGTTGGCAAGGTGATGTCTCTGCTTTTTAAGATGCTGCCCAGGCCATACCTGGTGTCTTACTTTATTAAATCTTACCATCCCTGGCTACTAGCCTTACTGGCTGGAGCGAATGGGATTAGGAGTCCATCAACATCTGGCGAGCCACATACGGCCCCCACCATTATGAATCATAGAGCGAATGGCGGGGGGGGGGACGACGACTCTCAGTTTGCAGAGTGTCTCTGTGCCGCATCTGGCAGCCTTCGCCTGGGAGCCCGAAGTGCGGCATACGCGCCTATCCCGCTCGTTTCCTCCTTCCTCTACAGCTGTGGGCGTGGCCGGCGGGGATCCGAGTGTATGCTTTGGCCGCGAATGTCACCTGACCTGTCGAGGAGCTGCCATTGGCTGAGAGGAGAGAGAAGGCTGAAGCCGCGGAAGCCACCTTTAGTTTGGGAGCAAGATGGCGGCGAGGAAACTGAGCGGGAAGTAAGTGTTGCTTTAAACGTGCGTTTAAACGGCTTAACTCGCACCCCAAAGTTCCACCCTTATTCCTGCATGTTGTTAACCGGTTGCATGGCAATCCTGTGCTTTTCCACTTAGAAGTAAGCCTCGTTTGGTTTAATGGCTGCTTTCTCCTAAGTCAGGGAGCCTAAAATTTGCCTGTGTATGTCTCCTCGGAAGTAAGCCCGTTGAGTGCACTAGGACCTACTCCCAGGCAAGGAAGTGTCGGATTTCAGCCTGTGAAAGCCCCACTAAATTCAGTCTCCCCATTGCATTGCAGCGGGTTGGACTGGATGGTTCTTAGAGATCCCTTCCAACTCTGCAATTTGCATTTCAGTAGCGCAGTCAGAAAGTCCAACGGCTTATTTCGTTTTATTGGTCTGCTGCAGCTTGGATTCAGATACGTTGCTTTAGAATGATAGTTTTCATTACGCCTTCGGGACTGGTTGCATTTTTATTCCTACCTAATTATCCTAGGGGTCCCGTGGGTGGAAGAGAGAGAGAGCAAATGGAAGGAGAAAGAAGATGTTCTGTGGTAGACTTAGCTGAGTGTAGGTCAGTTCCAATTGCACTGCAAATCCTATGAAGGTGTATGCAGTTTAAATGTGTGCATTTTTCACTGCAAAAGATTGTGAGGCAGTGATTAGGGGAGGTGCTGTTTATGGCCTAAGCCACTGTGAGAATAGGATGCTGGACTAGAAGGGCTCCCTATTAGCCTTATCAGCTCCCGGGCTCTTCTTTTGTCTGTCCATATGATTTAACCTTTCTAGGGGAAATCCAGCAAGTTGTTTTTTTAAAAAATAACAAACCAACTCACTTTGTTGCCTCAGTTACAGTATCTCAACGATGCATTTACAGTGTGAAGCACCCTGAGAGTCAGCCCTGTTTCAGAGCCAAGCTGAGGAACCAGCCCTGATTTAACTAGGAATGTAGAATGCTGCTTCATTGTGAACCATACCATCTCCACGGTGTGGCAGTTGCTCTCCAGGATTTTAAGCAGGGTTCTCTCCTGTCCTGATCTGGAGATGCTGGGGATTGAACCTGAAACCTCCTGCACGCAAAGCAGATGCACTGCCACTGAGCCCCAGCCCCAGGGTTGCCTGTAAGATATGCCAGAGGCAATGATGAGTGAAGTATAGTCTGACCTGGTATTGCCACAACTTCTGGTTTGGCTCTGACCAGGACATGATCACGTAATCTTCTCTCTGAGCAGATTTTGGCTGTCTGCATGCAGGTGATCTCCTCTCCTTGGTGGTGGTTGGGATCTTATCAATCTCTTAAGGTTAACCCCATCAGTACTAACTTGGGGTTGTGATAAGAGTTCTGTTAAATTACTGCTGGAAACAGTAAACCAGGACTGGGCGGAAAGGTGGATTGGAATCCACATTGGATGCCCCTTTGAATCAAGACGGAGGACTGAACCTTTAAAAACTACTTTTAACCACTGATTTCAAAGCTGCACTGAATTATTTTGGCTTCTAAGAATTCCTGAGCAATGTTGGGTATGAGGCTGCTAACAAATAAATAATACATGTGTTCAGGATTGCAACTTTCCAGATGTGTAAACTGTTCAAAGTGGCTTTTGCAAATGCAAAAATCCCACTGCTCAATGTGGTTTTTGTAATGGAGGTTGCTGATATCAAAACAAAACACCTTAATGTTGTCTGGGAGTTAAGTCCAATTGAATTTAGTGGGCCTTACTCCAGAGTAGCTATACAATCTGGAGAATTAGCATATAGTGATTGCAGTGTGGAGCAGGAAGGGCAGAAACTTTTGAATTAAAATGTCCAATGTCCTACATGATCTGGTGTGTTTTTTCCCATGTCTAAGCAAAAAAATTAATAATAATAATTATACTGGCAATCCTAAACATGCATCTTTACTTCAAACTAAATCATGGCACCTGCTGCCTAGTAAGTGCATCTAGGGTTGAATGTCTGCTGTGCCATTTTTTCAGGTTGTGTGAATATTTCTCTTCTCCTGTGGTAAAAAGTATTTAAATGGAACTATTTGATTTGCAGGGGTGGGACATTTAGCAAAGCACACTGAATGTGAATTAAATGTTATAAGTAAAAAATAATAATCAGAGTTTTTATTGGAAATTATTTTTATTGGAATTCTTAGTAAATAAGAAATTCTAAGCAAATTTTATTGGAATTCTAAGAAAATATTTTAAGGAATCTAAATATGTTAAGAACCTGCAGTTGTGAATATGGTGTTTTCAAGGTCAAGGAATCTGAAAAACCAGGATGATTTATACATTTTTGTAGATAAAAAACAGACTATGACCTAGGAGAGACCAGGGTTCAAATCCCTGCTCAGCCATGAAGCTCACTGGTTGACCTTGGGCCTGTGCCTGCCTCTCAGCCTAACCTACCTCACAAGGTTGTTGTAGGGCTTGAGGAAGGGGACACCCATGTATACCACCTTGAGTTCTGTGGAGAAATGCAATGAATAAACACAGTGCATAACTTTATCTCAACATAGCTCAACCTCCATTTTATGATAGAGTTTGATTCCCCCACCCCACTCCTGTGACGGCTAAACTTTTATTTGGGAATTGTCGTATCCAGCCTTTCCTGTAACCTGATACCCTCCAAACGATTTGGACTACAACTCCCATGAGCTGGAAGGGCAAGGCTGGGGTTGAGGAAGAGTCCGAAATGGTGGTGGTGGCTTGGGATGATGGGAATTGTAGTGTAAAACATTATTTGTCTCATATGTTTTTTGGATCGCATTCGCTTGAACGTTTTAACAGGGACCTCTGTTTCCCTATCTTGCAGGTAATGGTCTTCTGTTCCTGTTGATGCATAGAAGAGGTGATGATTATGTGGGAGGTTCACCCACCAAGTGCTACGCTCCTGAAGGGGAGCCCTTGGAGTAGAATCCCTCCTAGCAGAGTCCTGCTCTGACCCCCGCCCTCCCTCACCAGATATTAAGAACATCTCCTGGAATTGGACACAAAAGCGTCGTTTGCCATAGTTTATGGTGGGGCTGACCAACAAGGTGCTGCCATGGTATTGCTGGGTTACTTGCCACACTAGCTGGGGCCGAGGGGAGCTGCAGTCAACAGTTGGCCATCCTAGGGCCCATTTGCTCTGTACATTTAAAGCAGTGTCATAGCCCTTTAAACAGCCGTGTCTTCCTCCAAAGCACCCTGGGAGCGGTGGCTTGCTAAGGCTGCCGAGAGTTGCGAGGAGACCCTGGTTCCCCTTACAAAGCTCCAGTTTCCTTGGGAGGTCCTTGGGAAGAGGCATTGATAAACCAGAAGTTGTAGCTACGTGAGGGGAATAGGCATCCCCTAAGACAGGCATGGCCAAACTTAGCCCTCCAGCTGTGTTTGGCCTACAACTCCCATCATCCCTAGCTAACAGGACCAGTGGTCAGGGATGATGGGAATTGTAGTCCCAAACAGCTGGAGGGCCAAGTTTGGCCATGCCTGCCCTAAGAACTCTCCGCACCCTTGCTCCAGCATCTAGAGGGACACAGGTTGTGCGTTCCTGTAGTGCTCACCAGAGCCAGGCCCTGACATCTGAGAGTTCTCTAGTTGGGGCTCCTTGGCTAAAAGAGCAGATTCACCATGCATCTCTCCATCAACTCTCATCTGCAGCACCTGTTCCATCAGGCTGCTGTGGACGGATGGGAATGAAGGGGCTCTACATCCAATTACTGAAAGCTCCTCTTCTCATTGGAAGCTTTCTGTTCCAGCTGATCATGGTGAGAAACCTGTGACTAAGACAAGTGCTTTCCCACCCTATTCCCTCCTAAACCCCTTTCCTTTTGTGTCATGTCTTTTATATTACAAGTCAACAGAGGGAACTGTCTTACCAGTAAACTCTGCTGGGAGCCTTTTTTTATTTTTTGCTAAAGAGCAGAATATATATATATATATTTAACCTAAAACAATAAATAAATTGTTCTCTCTCATGACCAAATTGGGTGTTGTAAATCTAACTTAGCAAGCACATTTTTTAAAAAAATGTAAATAGCAGCTGGAGGAAGCCAAAGCAGCCTCAGGAACACAGCAGATGGTGGTAGGGAGGAAAGGGTTAATGCCCCATAAACACTGCCCCTGGAAAGCTGTAAACAGATTTCCTTGAAATGCAAATACAGTGGTACCTTGGTGGTCAAACAATGCCGCAAACCTGGAAGTGAGTGTTCCAGTTTGCGAACATTTTCCCAGAAGCTGAATGTTCAACGCAGCTTCCGATTGAGTGCAGGAAGCTCCTGCAGCCAATCAGAAGCCACGCCTTGGTTTCCGAAGCATTTTGGGAGACGAACGGACTCCCGGAATGGATTAAATTCGAGAACTAAGGTATCACTGTAGCAGTTTTGGATTAGATTCGTCAGGACTCTGGAAGGGACACAGGCATTGATACCCACCACAGCCTAATTTGTTACAGGGGGAAATTAGCTGAGCAAAATAGCCAGTAAGAAAATTGAGGCACACCGCTCTGTGCACAGGGACCCTTCTGGATTCTCATATATGGGAGCCTGCGATGGAGGTGTGCCTTCATGTACTGAAAGGAAGAAGGCAAAGCAGGCTTATCTCTCTAGTTCTCTCACTCAGCTAATCCTCCTCAGCTTCTAGGAGAAATAAGTTGAGCGAGATAACCAGAGGGCTCTCAACGGTCAGAGCCTGCCTGCTTTTCATACGGTACCCAAGCTCACAGAGACCACCAATAAAAGGTCACGGGATAATTTTCATGTGTGTACAAGAGAAACACATACAAACACAATTAAGTATCCCATCCAGCCACGTGGTGCCTGAGACAGAGGGTTTGGGCCACCTCCGTCAGTTTTCAGGGGTGTACAGTTTGACAAGGTGCTGGAGTTCCGTGGCATAGCCTGTGATAGGACACCGCTGGTGCTGCTTCACATAGTTGTAGGCGCAGCGGTAGCAGAAGACAAAGCCGGAGGTGGAGAGGGCCGTGTCGTTGGCGCGGATTTTGCGGCACAGCGGGCAGACGGTCTTGAGCTTCGGCAAGAGCGGGGAGCCTGCCCTGCAGTCCAGGTGGACGGGCGGCGGAGGAGTAGGCAGAGCTGTCAGGGACTTGATGGACTCCTGGTTCTCAGACGAGTACCACCATTCCAAGAACTGGAGAAAGAAGACGCCCACGGAGAGCCCGGTGGAGAGGGAGAAGGCCAGGCCACCCAAGGCTTTTTTTGCGGCAGACTGTACCTGCTGTTTCAAGCTATGAGACACAAGACAGATAAAAAAAGAGCACTGAGTGAAAGCATCTTCTCTGCTGCCAGCTGACCACTGTAGTCAGTATCTTGGGGCTGGATTAATGTAATGCAGTCTTTGTGGGGCTGCCCTGAGGAGGCCTGGATCGGAGGCTCCAGCTGGTGCTGAATGCAGAGGCCAGACTGCTAATGAGAACATCTGGCCGAGAAAATTTGACACTACTGCTAACTGTCTCTACCGGCTGCCCATCTGCTACGAAGCCAGTCTCAAGGTTCTTCTCTTAATTTGCAGAGCCCTGAACCACTTGGGGATTGCCTGAACCCTTATATTCCAGCTCGATCACTGAGCTCATCTGCAGGAGCAGAGTGGGTTCCTCGAGTTAGAATCATCGAATTGTAGAGTTGGAAGGGACCCTAAGCATCATCTAGTCCAACCCCCTGCAATGCAGGAATATGCAGCTGTTCCATATAGGGATCGATCCTGCAAGCTTGGCATTATCAGCACCACGCTCTAACCAACTGAGCTATCCTGGTTGGTGAGGCTCATTTGACAACAGGAAGAAACCGAGTCTTTAGTGTCACCTGCCCAAAACTGGGGACTCTTCTACCAATGGAGATTCGGCACACACCTTCTGTGCAAGCTTTTAAACTGCCTGCTGAAAACTTTTCTATTCTCAGATATAGGCAATTAATGATAGAACAGTTACCTGATTTCCGATTCTAAAATCTGGAATTTATCGTACTGTGTTATGCACGATTAGTCTTACGATCTTAGAATCGTAGAGTTGGAACAGACAACAAGGGTCAGCTACCCCAACCTCCTGCAATGCAGAAATCTCTTGCCCAATTGCTGTAGACTGCTCCAATATTTTGTGTGAGGCTCTGGCAGGGTCCTAAAGCCCTCCCACTTTCTTTCCAAAGCTGGAACACTAGGCTTTGGGAAAGAGGTGGGATCTTGCCAGAGCCATCACACCTCCTTCCAAAACCCAGCACCTTATTTACCTGGCTTTGGGAAGGCAGCACAAGGGTTGCAGTTGTCAAATGTTGCTGACGGCTGCCAAAATAGGCCGAATGCGTGCTGGACTGCCCTGGTCCAGACATGGTTTGGCTGTCCTTATGTCCCTTTCAGAGCTTGCCCGTTTCCCCATTTCAGCTCACCTTCCTGCTGGCTGTGGGCTCCCGCTCACAGCCGCTGCCGCCTTCTCTAAGGCTCGCACATCCTCCGCCGTGAGCCTGACCAGCTGGACGCCAGCCAGCATCAGCATGGGCGAGTGGTGCCGGGACTTCCCCAGGACGTAGCAGAGCTGCTGGACCAGGAACCAGCCCTCCCAAGCCAAGTTCACAAAGGGGTAAGCGGCCAGGAAGGCCCTGTAGAACCGCTTCCAGGCCGACGATGGCGGGTGGATAGAGTAATCGTCCTCCTCCCGGAGACGGGAAACCAGCGCCTCCAGTTTGGTCCTCAGGTAGGGAACGAGGACCAGCAGGCAGAGGGATTTCCAGTGAGGCCTACGTGGCAACCCGGCAGTGACTGAGCGCCTCTGCCTGGGCTTGCTGCCCCCGTAACTCATCACCACTCTCTTCAAGCTGTAGAAGTTCTCAGCGAAAGAGGCGCTGCACCTTGAGAGGAAGTGATGCTGGAGGTGCAGATCCAGGAGGGCGTAGATTTCGTCAAACCAGCGCCACAGGAAGCCGTAACGGCCAGGGTTGGATTCAGCCAGCACCTGGCGCAAGAGAAAGCAAGGCCTAAGTAAGGGGCAGGAAGTCTCCCCCCTCCCCACCCCTGATAAGAGCTGCATTTTCTCAGGGGTAATTCTCAGCCCCAGCCAGCATGGCAGGCGCACTTTTGGGGAAGGTTGCTGTAGACAATCCTGAGCTAGATGGAACAATGGTATAACAATAAAGAGCCCTTATGGACCAGGTTGAAGGGCCATCGAGTCCAGTAGCCTCCCAGTGGCCAAACAGATGCCCCTTTGCAAAAGCATGCAAGGTAAAAAACAGCTTTCTAGGTTCTCCTGAGCTTCCGGGCTGCTTACTGAGTTATTTCACTTAACAAAATTTTTATATATTGTTTGATTGAAGCTGTTTATAAAAATATAAAGCATTAGAATTACAGACAAGCAGGTATATAAAAATATCCAATGGATGACTGAAATCAGCGGTAGCTATAGGTCGAATCTAGACATATAAAAAATGTGAAAATGCTTTAAAAACAGTTTTGAAAAATATATTGATTTTGCCATAGCTCGCCATCGCCATCTAGTGTCACATTTGTATAATGTACTTTACAATACACTTAAAACGTTTTATTTGCAGCCATCTTGGGCTGGTCCCACAAGCACAGAGAAGTAGCAGTGGGCCATCCTGCTGAATATCATTCAGCAGGGTGGAATGCTGCCCAAGGGGCATTTTTGTTACCTTGGCCACATGTTGCAGTGCGGGCCTCACGGCTGACATCAAGCTGTCTTGGGCAACGACCTCAAAGATGGATGGTCTGTCCTCATAGATGGAGGCCGCAGTGAGGTGAGCCCCATGCTCTGCCATGGCGTCTTCTGGAATGGAAAATCTGGATTGCTGCTGAAATCTTACAGAAAGAACAAAAATGGTTACCGCAAGCTGCTGTTAATAGGATACACAAAGCTTCTGGATTTGGAGGAGCGTTAGGGGCGTTCACCTTTCGGTGTGCAATCCGACACCCTACTGCTTCGGACTCAGTGAAGCTTCACAAGCTTCTAGCCTTCGGAAAAACTGAAGGCTGGGAAATTACAGCACCTGCACTTGGGAGGAGGGAGGGTGGCGTGAGGATGGTCCCAAGTTCAAGCTCCAGTGGCATCACCAGATAGGATGGGGGGAGACTGGCTTGAGACCCTGGAGAGCTATTGCTGCCAGTCAGTGTAGGCAATACTGAGCTATGCAGAGCAATGGCCGGACTCTGCATGAGGCTGCTTCCTGTGTCTGTGCCTCCATCACCAGCCACCCCTTGGGAGAAGGAAAGGCAAAGTGGCTGGGGTCTTCCCTTGGAAGGAGCTGGGGTCTTCCCTTTCCGCCCCTTCCCCGCGCTTCCCTCTTAGCACAACCTCAGATCCTCCTGCACTCCATGGGTCTCCTTGTCTCCTGGTCCAAATGTGAGACCGGAAGTAGCTCAGGGGAAGCCTATTGTTCTAGCCTTTCTTCCTCATCTCTATGGTAAGGTAGAGTTAGGAAGGGGCTAAGGCATGAGGCATCTTATTTTGTTGCATGTTAATATACTGTATAAATAATGTATAATATAGCAAGCAATATAAATATATTATATAATGAATTTTTTTTACTAAATATAAAAAATGCGTATTGACACACAGGCACAGATATATGCAATAGTGTAATGAAGAGTTTATTCATATATACAATTGAACATTTTCCAGGAAGTAGTAGTATGATAAGGGGGTGGAACTTCCTGCAATGGCCGGAAACCCGCTATTGCCGGTGGGGGAAGGTAAAGCGTCTCCTCTCTAGCCTTCGTCATCTCCGTGGTTCAAAAAAACCCGTATTTATATCTTCTTTGAGGGTATAATGAGCGGCCTTTAAAAACAAAAAACCAGAAACGCACAAGTGCGGTGTCAGGTATGTACCTGGGCCACTCACGCCTTTCTACATCTATGTCCCTCCGGCCGGAAGTGAGCGTGGGCCGACCTAGGCCCTCAAGTTCTGTGGCCGCGGGACGCTCTAGGCGGGAAGGCGTGGCGGGGACGGGTGGTTGGTCCTCCGAGACATCCCGGTTTCCGGCCGCCTCCCCAGCCGAGCTGCTTGTGGCTCTCCGCTTGTGGCCGTTGCTGCCCCCTCCCCTCCCGCCAGCCAAAGAGGCTCTCGAGGACCCGCCACCCCCTTGCAGGTGAGTCGGGGGGAGGGGCCCTTCGGGGTGGCCCCGCCCCTCGGGGGGAATTGGTGGGGGGGGGGTCTCGTAACGGGAAGGGGGCGACGGGTACCTCTGTTTTGGGCTGGGCGAGAGGAAATAGGGGAGGGGCACGTCCCTTCTCCGTTCCGAAAAAAGGGGGCAGCATCCATTGGGGGAGGGGCTGCTAGGCTTGGGGGAGCCCTCTGGTGCTTGTTGAGGGGGGAGGGCAGGAATTGGGGCTCCCTCCAAGGAGGGGCTTGAGGTGGGGTGGGGGCTGCGTGCCCCTCCTCCAGACTAGAAGGATTCTTTATTTTCCCTCTCCCCCAGGGTAGTGCTTGGGGGGGGGGCTGGATTTGGCAGTAATATTATTATTGCCGTTATTGCTTTTACCATTATTATTATGGAGCCTTGGCAGTATTATTAATATTATTATTATTATAATTATTATAATTATTAATAATAACAATGTGATTTGTTTAATCATTTGTTAATCTGAGTATTTATTTATTTAGATTATTTGTACCCAGCCCAAAAGGCACCCAGAGTGGCTTACCTACAGTCTGTACGGTGTGTGCAATATTGCAAGGGTAGAGTTGTCCCTGCAGTGGGGCAGCATGTGGGGGGCAAGCGACAGAGATTGTGGAGCACCCCAGTGAATGAAGAAAGGCATTCGGACTTGGTTGTGGGGGGAGGCTGGAGAAAATGAAGGATGGGCTTGTTTGGAGTGAAGGAATGGGAGGACCTGGGGTTTGGGGGGGGACTCCAGTGGGGTTTCTACAGTGGGGGTTGCATGAAAATTCCCCCTTTTTCACTGGTGCAGGTGGAGAGAGGGAAAGTGGGAACTGGCCCTGGTCTTATGAATGGAGGCAGGGCTGGGTCAGGTCAGAGTTAGTCTTCTGGGGGTGGAGGAGTGTCTTGGAGGTTTGGTATAAATGGACTGAACATAAAATGGAATATTGGAGAGGGTTGAAATTGGTAGAGATTCTGGCATGGGATGGAGGCAGATTCTGTTCTCTTTTTATCTCCCCTCCCAAACCTGCCTCTTCCTCTCCTCACTCTGCTGCCTTTTTAGGGTTTGGAAACTGGGGTGGGGTAGGGCCCCCTCAATGCAAAGTCCAGTTGAAACCTCCCCTCTTCCTTGTTGGGTCTCTCATCCGAAATCTTTGTAACTGGATTCAGATTTCCAGGTTGGAAGGGGTGTTCCGAGTGAGAGAAAGAGAGAGCATACCAGATCATCCTTGTATCATTTAATTTGAACAGGTCCCAAACTAAACCAAAGAGGAAAGGCTTAGAGAAGACTCAAATGTTTTTAGGAGGAGAGCTTCTACGCCCCCCCCCCCCAGTTTAGCTAGAAGGGCTGGAGAAGCTCAATTTTTGGAGTGGTGACCTCGATTTTTAACCTGGGCCAGAAATAAGACTTTTTGCCCTGGAAATCCCTCCTTTTTTGATTCTGGAAATACAGGGTGAGTCTTTTAAAAGAGTCCCTGTGGAACATGTGTAATCTGTATCCACGGGGCCTCTTTTAAAGGACTCACTCTGTATATGCAGAGGGAAATGCACTTTGCAGTTTCTCAGAGGGCAGTCTGTCCCTTTATACATGCTAGGACTAGGCTCTGATGAGGCCTTGGGAAGTCCATTCTGCATCCTTTATATCAACATTTCTGAATCTTAGACAAATAAAGATTTGTCTTGTTACAACATGGATTTGTTTCCAGGACTCCTTGCAACCTTCCCTTAAATTTGAATGCATCAGTGACAAAATTCTGCATCAGTGTCAGATTGCAATTTTGACCCCTGGCCTTGTATCATCCCTAAAGAAATAGATCAGATTTCTTCATGCTGTTATCAGAATCTTAATTTCTGGTCTTTTCTGTGCCAGGTTAACTCACCCTGTTCATTCACTCAGGCATTTTAATTCTGCTTTAAATCCAGGTTCCTTTAAGTCTTGTAATTTTTATTGGTATTTACCTCCTTCTATTGCTTTTTGATTATTGGAATCATGGTATATATTTGTACTTCTTAGCACTGTTTCTTTCTTTGTAAGCAGCCCAGGTAATATTTATATAAATTCAATGAGCAAAAATAAATTTCCAGTAAAGGATATGTATCTACCGGTACCTCCCCTCCTCACAGTTCCCAGGAATTTGTTTTGGCATGGTAGGTCATTAGATGCCCCCCTCCTGCCAAAATCACCTTTTGGTTTATTAGATCTTGGTTCCTAGAAAAATATACTGGCACCGGTGAGACACCCCTCTTGCTTAGACTGCTGTGGGATGGCTAGAGGTTTTACATCTGTCCCTGGTTTAAAAAACTTGCTCAGGCATCCCTCTCTACTAATTTTACCCAGGGATGGGAAAACATCTGCAATCTCGAAATGCTAGCATCCTGCATTATTGTTGTCAATTAGATTTCTATCTATCTGAATTTCCCAACCCTTTCTCCCAAAGGAGCCCAGGGCAGCAGACAGCAAAACAATGCCATTAAAATAAAATCCCATTTCAAAATGCTAATAACCCCTAAACGCATTTTAAGAAATAATCACATAGCTTAACTTTGAATAATTTCAGGTTGCCTGGAACAGTATATTTTGGGCATCAAAGGCCTGGGTGGATAGGAGTGTTTTAAGATCCACCATGAATGTTAATAGCGAGGGAAACAAATGCACCTTGCTAGAGAGGGCATTCCGCAGCTGGGGAAACCACCACTGAAAAGGCCCTGTCATAGGTCAGCACCAGCCGGGCAGTGCCCCCACCATCACCCACTGGCTCACCTACTGATCAGAAATAGAAAATAGTTCTACAAATAAATGAATTACGTGAATACTTCTAGGGATACAGGATGGCCTCATCCAGAAGTCAGATATTTAGTGTCTCTTTGGAAGGCCCATCCAGCAGAGATTCAGCAGGCATCCTTGCTTTTAACTTTCAGGAGTTTCTCTGAAAGGTTTGTGTGTGTGTGTGTGTGTGTGTGTGTGTGTGCGCGCGCCAACAGGCTATGGAGTTGTTTAAAATACTTTTTATTCAGCCAGTCATTTTAATTATTGTTTTGTACAGCTTTGGATGATATTTTTTTTAAAAAAAAGTTCCTCTCCCAACAAAATTTATACATATCGCTTGATTGTAGTAAAACTTCTAAACGGTTTACAAACAATATTTAATTTGCCAAGAAAAAAACAGGTAAAATTGTTTTAAAATAATTAAAATTAGTGGCGAAAGAGTTTAAAACACATCTCCTATGTGTCTGGAAAGACTTACCTCGACAATTTCATTTTAAACATGTTGATAGACAGGAAGTTCTGAAGTGTTGGTACGACCACCCTGGAAGATCAAATTCTTACTATTTTTAAAATCATTTTTATTTAATACAAATTTTATATTGCTCTATGCCACCCTGATATTTTATGAGAGGGTGTGTGTGTGTGTGTATATATATATATATATATATGTGTGTGTGTGTGTGTGTGTGTGTATGTATATTTGTATATAGTGGGCAGGATTTGAATGCAAAAGAATGAATGAATGAATAACATGACAGTGCCCAGTCTTATGGAAAGACTGGGCGAAAAGGTGATGGATTATGGATATGGGTGGATTTCTGTGTGACGTTAGATTGACCCTTTGTGAATATAGGATTAAAAATGGAGAAACTGGATACCTCTCTGACAGGTGCTAGAAAAAAGCAGGAGATGTCTGTGAGTGCCGCCTGGGATCTTCCAGTGGGTTTCTGTTGATAAAAGTGCTCTTAGATGGACTTTTGGTCTGACCCAGGAGAGTTTTTCTTTAATGCTTCAGATTGATAAAGTTCCCTCTTACCTAATTCTCAGAGCATACGGTAGAGTATAAAGCCTAGTTCTTAAATTTATTTTGATAATTGTATTCTGTCTCCTCTTCTCTAAAGAACTATTTTGTACCATTTTATGTAAACGGCATAGGGTTTTATTATTAAGCATTAAAATATTGCTATATTGTTTGTTTCCAGGTGTGATAAGAACTTGAAATCATGACGGACTCCAAATATTTCACCACCAATAAAAAAGGTTAGATTCCACTCATTAATGTGATATTGCAGCTTGTTTCTAGAGATACCTGGGTTGGCGGGGGGGGGGGAGGATTTGGGAATGATGCAGATGTGGTTCAGAAGCCTAGGCAGCATACTAGATCACATGGAGGCTCTTCCTTCCATGCCACCTCTCTTTCCACTGGGTTTGAGAGAAACGCGTTGGCAGCCATCCTATAAAACCATTGCCGAGTCCAGTGTCTGCAGAATATTAGGTTTTGCTGAGTCTCCTTTTCAGTTCTCGGGAAATGTTCTAGATGGATTCTAAAGCAATTTTCCTGCTGTTTAGGTTGTAAATAATAATAATAATATTATAATATATTTATACCCCATCCATCTGGCTGGGCGGCTTCCAACAAAAGATTATAAATACATTAAAACATCAGTCGTTAAAAACTTCCCTAAACAGGGCTGCCTTCAGATGTCTTCTAAAAGTCAAATAGATGTTTATTTCCTTGACATCTGATGGGAGGGCGTTCCACAGGGCAGGCGCCACTACCAAGAAGGCCCTCTGCCTGGTTCCCTATAACTTCGCTTCTCTCAGGGAGGGAACTGCCAGAAGGCCCTCAGAGCTGGACCTCAGTGTCCGGGCTGAACAATGGGGGTGGAGACTCTCCTTCAGGTATACCGGGTATACTGCATGATACCTGAGCGGTGGAGAATTCCTTTGGAATTCCTTTTCCTGGAAGGGGGGGCTGTTGGTGGCATTAGCCACGATGGCTATTCTCTGCCGCCACAGTTGGAGGCAGCAGTGCTTTCTGAAATACCAGTTGGTGGAAGCCGCAGGAGGGCAAAATGCTGTTGTGCTTGGATCCTTGTACATTTCCCACAGGCGTCTGGTTGGCTGCTTTGAGTAGAGGGTCCTTGGCTAGATGGGCCATTGGATCAAACCAGCATCATTATGCCATATTATTTCTGTACGCTGTGGCTCTCTCTCATGGCCTCACGTTTCATTTCAGGGGAGATCTTTGAACTGAAAGCGGAGCTCAACAATGAGAAGAAGGAGAAGAGGAAAGAAGCTGTGAAGAAGGTCATTGCTGCCATGACCGTGGGGAAGGATGTCAGGTAACACTTCTATCTATCTATCTATCTATCTATCTATATCTATCTATCTATCTATATCTATCTATCTATCTATCTATCTATCTATCTATCTATCTATCTAT
>JAXCMG010000018.1:13166028-13241323 GCA_034642415.1 Podarcis siculus
TATCTATCTATCTATCTATCTATCTATCTATCTATCTATCTATCTATCGCCTTCTCTTTCCGTGGTTCATTTTACATGTTATAAATCCCTGCATATTTTACAAAAACCATACCGTTCAGTATTCCATTATTACATCCATCAAAGCTTATTTACACTGTTGAATTTATCTTAATGCTGCTAGCGTTTTCAGCTGTACACAATTATTTCCTATATATTCAATAAACGTTTTCCAGTCTTCTCTAAATATATCTTCTTCTGGTTCTCTTATTCTATATGTTAAGTCTGCAAGATGCACATATTCTGCCAACTTAAGTTGCCTTTCTTCTTTGGTTGGGACCTCGCTCATTTTCCATTTTTGAGCTAACAAAACATGGGCCACACTAGTGGCATACATAAATAACCTTTTTAACACCTGGGAACTTCAGTCTGAATTATCCCCAACAGAAAGGACTCTGGTTTTGTTTTTTTTTTGGAAAGTACATTTGAACATTTTTTTTCAATTCATTATGTATCATTTCCCAGTATGCTTTTACCCTTCAGGTAGCACTCCTTTCCCTCTCTTTCTGTCTCCGCAGTGCTGGAGCCCTCTAGCAGGGATGCAGGAAGCTGCATCTCTCCTCCAGCCATTGCTGTAGTCCAGCTCCCATCAGCCCCAGTGCACCATGCCCAGTCACTAGGGGTGAGGGGAGTTTTAGTCCAGCAACACTGGGAGAGCGGCAGGCTCCCCACCCCTGGTCCATGTGTCTGGGACTCTTTGCTGTCATGGAGGAAGCAATCTCTGGGTCACCCACTAGCTTGCAAGTCTGACCTGAGACCCCAAGTCAGGTTTCCACGCTTCAGTTTTTCCTCCATTGGGGCCGGCCCTACTGTTAGGCAATGCAGATCTGTTTTAAAAGTGTGTTTTATGTTTGACTGCCTTTGGTAATGTTTTCTTTCGAACTGTTTAAGGTCATTTTATTTGTTAAATGTGCATTCTGTAGTTGATCTCTTCTGCAGTGTTTTGTTTTGAAATCTTTAAGATAGTATTTAACTTTCCTGTTAATTACGTTGCTTTGAATGTATACTTCAGCAATGTTTAATTAGATGTTTCAGTGTGTCGTTAAACTGCTTTGAGATTTATTCCTTTAAAATATAAATAAATATTCCTAATAATAATAATAATAATAATAATCTGCTTGGAATGTTGGAGGTCTGCTTCCAGTTTCAGGGTTCCTGCTTCAACTCAACATTCTCATTCCCTCCATCTCTCTGTCTATCATCTAGCTCCCTTTTCCCAGATGTAGTGAACTGTATGCAGACCGACAACCTGGAGCTGAAGAAGCTGGTCTACTTGTACTTGATGAACTATGCCAAAAGCCAGCCGGATATGGCCATCATGGCAGTCAACAGTTTTGTGAAGGTAATGGGGGCAGTTGGGGAATTATGGGTGCTTTAATTTTACTACATGCCAGCAAAGTGCCAGTTGTCACGATGGCCGGGTTGCATGCAGAAGGAAACCCCCCCAATGTTATGATGACATCCTTATATGCAGCATGTCCTCTAAATTAGCATTTCTCAGTGAAAGAGCATCCCAAGTTCAAGCCTCAGTATCTTCAGGCAGGGCTGCGCATCTTTAGGAGAATGGCTTTATTTAATAAAATCTATATATTGCTTGATTTAAGCCAAAAAAGACCTCAAAGCGGTTTACGAAAAGAATAAAACAGTAAAATACGAACAATTAAAAAGGCCTATTTGAAACATTCAAAGAATAATTAAAAATCAAAGGTTGAATCAAGGCAGGTTACAACACATGTCAACGTTCTGCAAATCTGGGTAGGGTCATCTAGGCAAGATTGTTTTAGTAAAGGTAAAAGGACCCCTGACCGTTAGGTCCAGTCATGGCCGACTCTGGGGTTGCGGCAATCGTCTTGCTTTATTGGCTGAGGAAGCTGGCATTTGTCCGCAGACAGCTTCCGAGTCACGTGGCCAGCATGACTAAGCCACTTCTGGCGAACCAGAGCAGCGCACGGAAACGCCATTTACCTTTCCGCCAGAGCGGTACCTATTTATCTACTTGCACTGGTGTGCTTTTGAACTGCAAGGTTGGCAGGAGCTGGGACTGAGCAATGGGAGCTCAACCCATCGCAGGGATTCGAACCGCCGACCTTCTGATCGGCAAGTCCTAGGCTCTGGCTTAACCCACAGTGCCACCCACGGCCCAAGATTGATTTAGCAGGTGTTAAAAAGAGTGCAGTAAAGGTGTCTGCCTGGTGTCAATAGGCAGGGAGTTCCAGAGTGTCTGTGTGGCCACACTAAAGGTGCGGAACAGGTATTACATGCCAGCTCAGCAGATTGAAGCGGTTGAGTGGGCATATACAGGGTAAGGCAATCTCACACGTAAAATGACCCCAAGTTCCTAAGGGCTTGATATACCAATAGTAACACCTTGACCTTGCCCAGGTAGCAAACTGGCAGAGGCGTTGCATGTTGACATGGCCTCACTCCTGCCAGCAGTCGTGCCGCAGCACCCCGCCCTCACTGCAGCTTCCAGGCCAAGCGCAAGGGAAGCCCCACATAGAGCACATTGCAGCAATCCAGCCCTGAAGCAACTTGATTGCGTCCCAGGAAGTGGCGGGACTCAAACTCTCTCCCTCTGGGGGAGTGAAACTGCACAGATCACCTTTGTGACGACCTGCTTCTCTTCTCCCCCCCACCCCCAGGACTGCGAAGACCCGAACCCTCTCATCCGTGCTCTGGCGGTGCGCACCATGGGCTGCATCCGCGTGGACAAAATTACCGAGTACCTGTGTGAGCCGCTCCGCAAGTGCCTGAAGGATGAGGACCCCTACGTGCGGAAGACGGCGGCCGTCTGCGTGGCCAAGCTGCATGACATCAACGCCCAGATGGTGGAGGACCAGGGCTTCCTGGACTCCCTTCGTGACCTCATTGCAGACTCCAATCCCATGGTAAAGTACCCCTCCCGCAGGGGACGCTTCCTTTATGCTCAGCATAATGTTTCTCGGCTACCGCAAGTGTGTATGTGCGCAGGATTGTGGCCCTGTGTAGCTCAGCCCCAGAGCATCTGCATTCTGTGTAGAAGGCCTCAGGATCGGTCCCCAGCAGCATCTCCAAGTGGGGATGTCTGAAACCCTGCTGGTCATTTTGGCCGGTGCTGAGCTGGATGGACCACTGGTCTGACTTTGCACAAGGCAGGTTCCTATGTTCCTGCTTCAAGCCTTTACTCAGAACAATGAGGACTAGAATCATGCTTGGGTACAAGTTTGAAAAGAGTTGTGTCTGAAATCCTGGACAGCTGCTGTTGGTTAATGTAGGCCAGGGCTTCCCAAACATGGGTCTTCAGCTGTTTTTGGACTACAATTCCCATCACCACCTGGCTACACATCCTGCCAGCTAGGGATGATGGGAGTTGTAGTCGAACAACAGCTGGAGAACTATTTTACATTATGGTTCCTGAGACCAAGGAGGAGGTTTTTGACTGTTTGGGTACAGGCGGAGGCCATTTTGAATTAAGATGATTTTTAACCACTGGTTTTGAAACTGCACAGGTTTCCTTGCTCCTTAGAATTCACTAGCGAGGTCCGATGCGTGGCTGCTGGTTATCAGTAAAACAATTCCATGTGAAATATTAGAATGTAAACACCCATAATGAAAAGATGCGATAGAAACGGTCGTATTAAAGCAACATGGCAGACACAGGTTGAGAGATCGGGGCCTACCTGTCTGAACAGGTGTGTCTTCAAAAGGTATGAGGATGTCTCTACAGGGGTGCCTTCTGTATTTCAATGGGGACGGCAGCTGCCAGCTCTTCTGGGTTAGGACCAGGGAGAAGTGCTCTTGTTCCAGTAGGGTCAAGCAGATCCCCCCCCATAGGGATTTGGGGAGTCAGTGATGGCTTTGGTTGGCCATGAGCTCATCTACCATTGGGTGCTGAGGCAGATGCCTGCCCACCCCTGCTGGCAAACAGAATTAATCCCCCAACACCAGGGAACTTTACATTTGGGCGTTTGGTGGTGATGGTGGGGCCTTTAGTCAACCCTTTAATCTCCAAATCTTGATGCGTGTACACAGGTCGTAGTTGGTCTGTGTGCAGAGTCCCTGCTTACAGGCTGCCACATTTTTGGGATCATCTCCAATTTACCATACTCTCATGTGTTCATTTGAGTAATCATCTGTGGCAGGAAACAAGCCTTTGAGATGACCAGCAGGTAAGCAGAGAGCACCCTTCTCTGGGCAGGTTATATCCAGATTGGCGAGGGGGGCGGTTTGTAGTCTAAAACATCTGCAGGGAAGGCTGTTCTGGATTGTCTAAAGGCCCAGCCTCTAAGGTCTCCCCAAAGGGCTGAATACAGCTGCTGTGGGCAGACTTTTCTAATGCCCTGCCTTGAAGGCTCCCGATAGCTCACCATGTTAGGTTACTAGCTTCAGATACATCCGGTTCTGACCAAGCCAGTCAAAGCAAGTTAGGGCCAGAATTGCCATCAAGAACAGATTCCCAAACCTCCTCTCCCTTTCTTGTTGCGCATAGTTGGTGGTGGTGGAGGTGACATCTGGTTGCCGCCTGTTCATCCTGGGGTGTTTGTGCCATTGTCCAGGTTTCCCACTTTCTGGGCCCGTAATGGAACAAATAGACCGGAATGCCAATCCCGCTGGCTTGAGCCTCTCTTGATAGTGATGTATTTGCTGGCCAAGTGCCAGAGCCCCTTCCACAAACAAGGAACCTCAGGACGATCTGTTCTGAATTTGATCTTGTGGCTTTTCCTGAGACAATGGCTCTGAAAGTGTCTGACTTTGCTGCCCTCACGTTTTGCTGGAGGCTTCTGCTTCTCCCCCCGGCCAGCCCTTTGCTAGGAAATTAGATGCCTTTCTGGCTTTTGAAAGGCAGCATTCCAAGCTGGTTCTGTTCAGACTTCCTGCCATGAATATTGATGGTTTCTCAGAGACGCAGTGTTCTCGCCAAAGCAACTGTCTCCTTATGTTGGGGAGTGTAAAAAGAATGCCTTTTCTATGTCTTGAGTCTTTATTTAACTGTCACCAGGTTAAAAAAGCCTTATTTAGATACAACCCCCGAAATGCCAAGACAAAAATCCCACAGCAGAAAGGTGAAAATCTGTGTTGTGGTCCTGTGGGGACGCAATTTTGGGGCATTGCGAAAGACGGAAGCATCCTATTAAAGCTGAGAACGTGGACGTTTTGCAGGTTGAGTGCAGGGCGTCCAGTCATTTTACTGAAAGCAGCAGTGTGGCATAGCGGTTAGAGTGATGGAATGAGAAGAGGGAGATTGAGGCCCAAATTTTCTCTCAGCTTTATAGCTTACGAGGTAACCTTAGGTCAGTCTCTGTCTGCCTATCTTAGCCTTGCCTGCCTCACAAGAGCGTTCTGAGGGTATGGTGGGGGGGGGGGAGAGGACAATGTATGCCACTTTAAGCTCCTCTGAGGAAAGGTCGGGATATTAATTTAATGAATAACAACAGCAACAGCAATATACCAGCAACTTGAAAAGGTGAAGCTTGTGAAGAAAGCACAGGTTGACTGTTAAAACCTGGGGATTGGGGATTGACTGAACTGCAGTGATGTCACAGAAGCCCCAGGGGAATGAGAGATGGCCAGAGAGAGGCGAGAGTGTTCTTTATCTAGTGTTTTTGAGCATCCAAAGCCTATCGCGAACCTCATCCTATCGGAATCCCTGAAACAGCCTTGTGAATTGGGCCAGTATTACTATTTCCCATGTTGTGCATGAGAAATGACGCGGTTTGCCAGAAGCGAAATGTACTTTAGGGGAGGGCATGTGTGTTCTTATTGGTAGCCCGTTCTGCTATCCACTGTGCTGCACCAGCTTCCAAGAGAAAAAGGAGAAGTCCTCGGGTTGCACCCCTCATGCGGAGAGCAAGCAACATAGCAGCAGGAAGGCTGGGAAGCCCCAGGGGGTCAATGGAGGCCCCTGGTCCTGTGGCCGATGGGCTGCGATATAACCTGACAAGTCTTCCTTGTCAGAGTCTGCAACTGGTTCCTGAAAGCTGGATGCACCTTGGGTTATTTCTCCTGTAGCTGTGGAAGATGAGCCACAAGGGGGCAGCACTGGACTTCTCCCACAAGGCAGGAGATGCAGTTTTGTTCTAGCTGGAGGGGGGCCCATAGGGGTGGCCAGCAGTGCAATTCCAGGGACTTCCTTGTTTGACTTTCTTTGATGATGGGCCAGTTCCCCTTGCACCTCCAGTTTAAAGGATTCGACAGAAACAAGAAAACCGCTAGCACATCTGCAGAACTGAGCAGGGTCCGATAACGGTTTCAGATTAGATGGACTGTGTGTTGAGATTTCTGCATTGCGGGGGGTTGCATTTGATGACCCGCAGGGTCCCATCCAGCTCTACAGCTCTGTGATTCTTTGATGGATGGCTCCTGGCCACGATGGCAGCGCTCTGCCTAAACAGTTTGAGGAAGCCATGCTTCAGAATACCAGTTGCTGGAAAACGCAGGAGAGGAGAGGGCTGCTGTGGTCAGGTCTTGCTTGCTACTGTGAGAACAGGATGCTGGCCTAGGTGGGCCACTGGCCTGATCCAGCAGGCTCTTCCTATGTCCTTATCTCTCTGCCCGAGATCCTGAATTGTTGCCGGTCAGAGTGATCATGCTGGACCAAGCAGACCAGAAGGCCTGGCTTGTTTCAAAACAGATTCCTAGGTCCTACCGGAAATAGATCACTTGTGGCTATTCCTCCCACTTTGGGCATGTTCTGAAATCTGAGGAAATGGAGATGGCTGCCTGGTCAGGGAGGGGGGCTATACCTGACCTCCTCTCCTCTCTGGTACAAAGACGCAGTGTGGTGAGTCCCTAGGTAGCCGTGGGCGGGCTGTTGAACCCGCCCCGTCCCTGTTCCCCCACCTGCAGATCTGCTGCGGAACAAAACAGTCAAACGCACCCCCTTAACCTTTCACTTCTGCCGCTCTTATTTTTAACGCCAAATGAAAGCAGCTCTTTGCAAGGGGTCCATTGTCTGGCATGTTCTGTTCTTCTTGCTGCTGTGATCTTTTCTCTCTCTCCCCCCCTCCTTTCCCAGAATCATTTCGACATCCTTTGTTGACTGCCACATTATTATTTTTTTAAGTGAAAACCTTTACATTTCCACCCTCCTGCTTTTCTTTTTCTTCTCTGCTGTAAAAAAAAGAAGCAAAACCGATGCCAAAAAACAGCACGGCTCCAAATCCAGGAGAGCCAGTGTGGGCCTCTTTCCAGATATTGTTGGATTCCAGATCCCATCCATTCTGGCAAGCATCTGGGCACAGCGATGGCACCAGCAGGTTCAGGACAAAAGCGTTTTCTGAGATCTCATTGGAAAAGGATTCACTCCCCCCTTCCCTGGCTTGCCTCTTCTGAATTTGTAGATTCGGATAAAGACCTGGTCTGGCATCTTTTGACTGCTCCCTGGGCCGCAATTGCTAAGCTTTAGAAGACTTTTGAGCTCAATAATCTGGGCTATTTTCGTATCCTAAGACTTGGCAAATCTTGGAAAAAGAACCTCACATGAACTAAAACATTTTGTGGGCCAAAGACCTTGAGATGACTTCTTTGCCACTTGGCGTAATTTCATTTCATCTACAGATATAGCGGAGAGCTGCTGCCAGTCAGTGTAGACAGCGCTGGGCTAGATGGAGCCCATGGTCTGACTTGGTACAAGGCAGCTTCCTATGTTCCTATTATGCAGAAACATGAGGACTTCATGAGGCTCAGGGGCTTTGCAGGCCACGGGGTCCAGTCCCTGGTGGCATCTTCAGAGAGGGCAGGGAAAAACTCCCTCTATGGCACCCCGGAGAAGGGCTGCCAGGCAGCATAGATGAGATGCTGAGATGGACAGGCTCCGTCTAAGGCAGCAGAAGGGTGATTATGTGCTGCTCAGCACCTGAGAGCCAGCCCCACTTTCATTTGCCACCTTCTTCCTAACCATCCTTCCTCCTCCACCTCCTGGTGCTGCCTCCATCCACCTCCTTCCCTTCCTGGCACTTAACAGGCGGCTGAGTCTAAGATTCAGGGCCTCTAAATGGCAGGCGCATTCCCCTCCATTAGCCACATTCCACACTTGGTTTAATTTCCAATTAGCCTTGGATAATAACAAAAGTAATCTAATTGCCCTTCCTCCTGGTGTCCCGGATCCCCTCCTGCTTTCCCCGTCTATCACATTTCCCCCTTCTCTGTTTGATGGAGAGAGACAGGCTTCTTTCTCCCTCCCTCCCTCCCTCCCTCTCCCTTCCACCCCCCACCCCCTTGTTCATTAAGTCATTTTATTCACTGCTGAATTGGCAGTGAAGGATCGTTCACGTCCCCAGTTTCTCTCTCACACACAAACCCACGTCGCTCTGAGCTGGCACTCTTTGGAATTAAAAAATAACAATCCTTAGGGAGCCAAGAATGCTGCCCCTTCCACATGTTTAGGGCTAATTTTTATTTTTAAAGATGAGTTCTGGGGCTCAAGCCCACTTTTTTCGTTTGTAAAGGTTTTTTAAAAATTGTGTTTTATGTTATACAGTGGTACCTCAGGTTACATACGCTTCAGGTTACATACGCTTCAGGTTACAGACTCCGCTAACCCAGAAATAGTGCTTCAGGTTAAGAACTTTGCTTCAGGATGAGAACAGAAATCGTGCTCCGGTGGCGCAGCGGCAGCAGGAGGCCCCATTAGCTAAAGTCATGCTTCAGGTTAAGAACAGTTTCAGGTTAAGTACGGACCTCCGGAACGAATTATGTACTTAACCCGAGGTACCACTGTAATGCATATAAAACAGAGAGGACTATTATATAGCAACAGAAGAAAATTAACAGATAAAAAAATGAAACCGTAAAGGGGGCATGTAGAATAAGCACAGTTCCATATGGGTTAAGTAACAAAGCCCAAATAGTGAATGGAAAAAAATGGAGAACAAATGTTACCTTTGCATAAAGGAAGAATATTTGTGTTATTTGAACATTGAGGATTGGTCCAGATTTGCCAGGCTTACGTCAAGGCTTATATCGAAAATGATGGTCCTTACAACACCCCTGTGAGAGAGGTTGGTCTGAGAGAGGCAGGGACTGGCCCAGCTCACCTAGTGAGTTGCATGGCCGAGTAGGAATTCGAACCCTGGTCTCCCAGGTCCTGGTCTGACACTCTTAACCATTACAGCACCCTGAGTGGAGCCACCTTTCTCTCTCTCTCTTTGCCACCCACATGAAATTAGGTTGAGGACCCTGTGAGATCAGGTCGAGGGTCACAAATGGTCAGCCCCAATTCTACTCCCAGATACCTGTGGACTGGTTTTACTTTGAGTTTTGCTGGTGTGCATAATTGCTTTGTATATGCTCAGAGACCATCTTGCTTCTTTATATAATTCTAAGCTTTATGCATTAAAACGCCCCTACAAAATCTCAGCCAAGATTTTGAAAGCATGGATTGTTCCTTTTCCCTTCCCTCTTGCAGGTGGTGGCCAACGCTGTAGCTGCATTGTCTGAAATCAGTGAATCTCACCCGAACAGCAACCTGCTGGACCTGAACCCCCAGAACATCAATAAGCTGCTCACTGCTCTGAACGAGTGCACTGAGTGGGGACAGATCTTCATCTTGGACTGCCTCTCCAACTACAACCCAAAGGATGACCGCGAAGCCCAGAGGTAGGTAGGCCTCGGGTTGCAGACCCCTGTCCCTTAGCGCCACTTGCTTCCTCCTGGCTCAGCAGCTTCACATCTGTGGGCAGAGGCATGTGACGCCTCTAGAGTAATACGCATCTGACATGTGGAGCCCCTTGCTGCAGGATTCTTGTAACAGACACTGGGGAAGGCATGAAAATAGCCATGGAGGATGTCAGCAGCTGAAACGCAGTCTCTCACTTGATATGGCTTGCCTTTCAAAAGAAGAAAAGCAAAATAAAAATAAGATAATTAAGTTAAAGAAAGGAGAGGGAACCTCAGCAAATAAGGCTGCCAACATATTAAGTGGGTTCAAGTTTAGATTTCAAATTACCGTAAAAATTGACCTGTCTACATCAATTTCACATTTTTATTGGTGGTATTTGCTATAAATAATAATGGGATGTGGAACCCCTGTAGCTCTGTAAACCTACAGGTTTCTTTTTTACAGTCTTCTTTATTGATTTTCAAAAATATAAGCATACAACCTAATGCAACCTAATATTGAGATTACTCTGAATCTCCTGACTTCCCCCCATGGGTCCTTTAGATTCTGTTTCCAACTGCATATCAATACTTCTCCATTTTTTCATCTTCCTAGCTTATCTATACATTCTTGTTACAAGTGTATTTAAAACCCTGCTAGTGTTTTGACCTGCTTACAACGATTTTGTATAGACATTATAAACATTTCCCCTTCTTTTTAAAATTTCCCGTCTTCTTGATTCCTGAGCTTCCCAGTTAATTTTGCCATTTCGGCATAGTCCATCAACTTGGTTTGCCAAACTTGCAGGCTTCGAAATGCAACTGTTGGTGTGCATTAAGGCAGGCTGCTAGTTAAAGGGCTGGAGGAAGCTGGCTGTGCAACAGGAAGTGTCGGGGCCATTGGTGCAACCCGGCGCAAGAACCTCGCTGTCTTCCTGCCTCTCCTCTTGCCGTCCCGCTAGCCCAACTTGTACACCCTTCAGGATCTTAACTTAGCACTATGTTGAGTTACTCCCAGCGTTTTCCGGGTGCATCCTGAATCTCGGCCCCCCTCCTGTCTCCCCTGGCAGCATCTGTGAGCGAGTGACTCCCCGCCTCTCTCATGCCAACTCCGCCGTGGTGCTGTCGGCTGTCAAGGTGCTGATGAAGTTCCTGGAGCTCCTCCCCAAGGATTCTGACTACTACAATATGCTGCTGAAGAAGCTGGCGCCGCCGCTGGTCACCCTGCTGTCCGGGGAGCCCGAGGTCCAGTATGTCGCCCTGAGGAACATCAACCTGATCGTGCAGAAAAGGTCAGAGGGGCAGCTTGGGGAAACTCTTCCACCTGGACGGCTGCCTCCCTTCTTTGTGGCCAATCAGTTACTGTATTTTTTGCTCCATAAGATGCACTTTTTCCCTCCTAAAAAGTAAGGGGAAATGTGTGTGCGTCTTATGGAGCGAATGGCGCTGCGCGGTTCTTCCTCTCTGCACAGCGCCTCTCCTGCGAAGCTGGAGGAGGAACAGAAAGGGCTCCTTCCGTTCCTCCTCCCGCTTGGCTGAAGGGGCGCTGCGCAGTTCTCCCTCCTTGCACAGTGCCCATTCAGCAAAACACCTCTCCTGGCTTCTGCCTTAGCCATGCACAGCCTCTTCCGGGCAGGGGGAGCCTTCATCCCGCTGCCCTGAAGAGGTTTGGCTCGGCTATCCCAGAAGCCAGAATAGCCACATGGTATCCCAGAATCCATATCCCTCTTGCTGTTCTGGCTTTTGGGATTCAGAATTTTTTTTCTTGTTTTCCTCCTCCCAAAACTAGGTGCGCCTTATGGTCTGGTGCGCCTTATGGAGCGAAAAATACGGTAATTGCATTTCTAGCCCACCTTATTCCCCAAGGAGCTCTAGGTAGATCCATGGTTCTTTTTCCTCTCCTCACAACAACCCTGTGAGGTAGGCTAGGCTGAGAAGCAGTGACTGACACCCTGCCCCTCCAAGGTCACACCCAGTGAGCTTCAAGTCCGAGTGGGGATTTAAATCATTTATCTTTCTCAAATAACGCCTGATGGAGTGGCTCCCTCTTGGTGACAGAGACATGCACGCATCCCAGCTTTTGGCAGTGACTTTGCCTCTTTATGAGGAGTCGCTAAGCGGGTGGGGGCGGCTGTTCACACAGCCTGACGTCATCCCTGTTTAAGGCACCTGCTGCGTGTGAGATGTGTATTTTTAGGTGCCACCCTGTTTTTGTGATTGTAAGTTGTTTTAAATATATTTTTTGAATATTAGTATTTTTATTGAAAAAAAATCAATCACAAAGGGAAAAAGGGGGAAGGGGGGGGGAGAACAAAGAAAGAGAAAAATATATATGCAAAAATGCAATGTAATATACTACCATACATTCTTATGTAGATTGATATAGTGTTATTATCCTATTAGATATGTGGATGTTAATAGCTTACTGGATTCTGTATAAGCTCATTTCAAATGTCATGTTGATCCAAACAAAGTCTACATCTGTAAGCAGTCCGTTCATAAGTTGCAGGTGTTGTCATATTGTCAGTCCATTGATTAAAGGATATCATATCTTTATTCTTTCAATTCCTCAGTATCAGTCTCTTGGCCAGCATTGGTGCACAAAGAATCCATTTTCATTGTCCCCTTGTTAATTTCCATACAATAGCTATACAGTTCACATGTAAAATGTTGTGTTTTAAACAGTTGTAACCCATTCTGGGATAGGGATGCAGGTGGCACTGTGGTCTAAACCACTGAGCCTCGGGCTTGCCGATTGGAAGGTTGGCGGTTCAAATCCCCACGGTGGGGTGAGCTCCCGTTGCTCTGCCCCAGCTCCTGCCAACCAAGCAGTTTGAAAGCACGCCAGTGCAAGTAGATAAATAAGTACCGCTGCGGCAGGAAGGCGTTTCTGTGTGCTCTGACACTCGTCAGGTGTCCTGTTATGCCAGAAGCGGTTTAGTCATGCTGGCCACATGACCTGGAAAGCTGTCTGTGGACAAATGCCGTCTCATTGGCCTGAAAAGTGAGATGGACATAGTTGCCTTTGACTGGACTTAACCGTCCAGGGGTCCTTTACCTAACCCACCCTGGGACCTTGAGGTGAAGGGCTGGTGATAAGTTAATAACAACAGTAATAAATTGTGCATGCATTTCCTTCCCCAGACCTGAAATCCTGAAGCAGGAGATCAAGGTGTTCTTTGTGAAGTACAACGACCCCATCTATGTCAAGCTGGAGAAACTGGACATCATGATCCGCCTGGCATCGCAGGCCAACATTGCTCAGGTCAGCACTGGGGGGCAGGGGACACCTGACTTGGTGTGTATGTGTGTTCTACAGAATAACAAACATGGGAAGCTGCAATCTGCAATCAATATCATTACAAGATTGCTTCTCCACTAACCTTGCTAGGAACTGCAGGCTTTCAATGTAAAACAACAACACGACATACAAGGAAAAGGGACAGGGAGGGAAGAAGAAGAAAAATCAACACCGGGCACCAATTCTTAAAAGGTGGTTCTTATAATGAGCGGGTGGCACAGTTCAGCGTAAGAGATGCCTGGTGGAGCTGGGCTTTCGGCAAAGCTGATGGAGTGAGCCTTCTGTCTTTTGGAGTCTGAGGCAGTCTGGGTGCCCCCAGGTGACAAACGAGGGAGAGGAGTCCTGATGGAGCTGGCCTGTCTTCCGCAGCCTTTGGCTTCTGCAAGGCCAGGGAGGCAAAGGCACTGCAGGGGACTCCTCCTCTGAGTCAGAGGATGGTGGCAGGGCTGCATCCTCTGACAGGGCGGGCTTGGAATGAGGTACCGGCAGAGCTGCCCATCCCAAGGAAGTAGCCTGAACAGAGTCTTCATAAAAGCCAGAGGCGGATTTAGGGCAGCATGACTGGTTCCACCACACTGGGCACCAAGACTAGGGGATGCCACAGAGCGTCACAACTATGATGTAGTGAATTGAGCAGAACGGAAGGCGAGAGGTGGTGGGCAGCTGAAGTTTGTGCTCACACAGGGTGCTGCTGAAATTTGAAAGGCCAAAGTCTGCCCCTGTCAAAGTTCCCAGCCAGTGACTTTTTAAAAAAATAGAAGGAAGATGGAAGTTCCATTGATGGGGTCAAAGCAGGGGAGAGGGTTAAACTATAAATCGTACCTATTATTAAGTGATCATTATCATTACTACAGGGACGCGGGTGGCACTGTGGGTTAAACCATGGAGCCTAGGACTTGCCGGTCAGAAGGTTGGCGGTTTGAATCCCCGCGATGGGGTGCGCTCCCATTGCTCCGTCCCTGCTCTTGCCAACCTAGCAGTTCAAAAGCACGTAAAAGTGCAAGTAGATAAATAGGTACCACTCCAGTGGGAAAGTAAACGGCGTTTCCGTGCGCTGCTCTGGTTCGCCAGAAGCGGCTTAGTCATGCTGGCCACATGACCCGGAAGCTGTACGCCGGCTCCCTTGGCCAGTAAAGCGAGATGAGCGCTGCAGCCCCAGAGTCGGTCACGACTGGACCTAATGGTCAGGGGTCCCTTCACCTTTATCTTTTTATCATTACTACATCATCGTTGTCTGATTCCAACAGGTTCTGGCGGAGCTCAAGGAGTATGCCACAGAGGTGGATGTCGATTTCGTCCGCAAAGCAGTGCGGGCCATTGGACGTTGTGCTATCAAGGTGGAGGCAAGTGAACTGACCTCCCCCCCCGTTTCTGCTTTGGTGTATAATGGGGACCTTCTGCATGCAGAGCAGGTGCTCTGCCACTGAACTATGACCTCTCCGCTGCAGAGAATCCCGTTCTGATTTCTATAATACCAGGCGGTGGGTGAGTTGCAAAGTTGTGGGTTGGATCCTGGCCAGCCTCTGCTAGACCCTGACCTCCTTCTCTGTCCTGTCCCTCTTCGCAGCAATCGGCTGAGCGCTGCGTCAGCACCCTCCTGGACCTCATCCAGACCAAGGTCAACTACGTCGTCCAGGAAGCCATCGTGGTGATCCGGGACATCTTCCGCAAGTACCCCAATAAGTAAGCAGTCTACAAAACTGCAGCAAAACGCCCTGGGGCAGCTGATGCCATCACTGATGTCCTAGCTGTGCTTGGGGCGGCGGGGGGAGGGGGCTAGGCTTCTCCACCTTTCCTGGCAGAAATTCCCCTTTTCCGTTTTTGAAACAAACCCAATTGCTTATTACCGTTGAATTTAAAGCTGATTTCAGACACCTGGTTTAAATTGAGCCATGGTTAAGTGTTCTGTTTTTCTTTACTCAGTTTTTACCCTCCTTTTGAATTATGTGATTTTCTAGGTGATTTACAAGTTTTTAAAGACCTTAAGTACAACTTCTGGATGCTGAAAACAACTCTTAGTGGTTTGACAGCAGCAGTGAGGTTCAGTCCTTGTTTTCAGAGTTTGATCAGGACCAAACCCCCCCCCCCCATGTTTTTACCTACTTTAAAAAGGAGACAAGTGGTGGGTCCAAGCAGACCTTCTGAGGAGGGGGGTGAGTGGCTGGGATCTCCGAAAAGGCCTGTCTCTTAGCAGATGGAAATCTTGCATCCTACATATGTTCACTTGAGCTGGGGTTCACTCCCATATTTTAAAGCTATGCTGGTTGAAGATTCCTCCCAAATGGAGGAATGGGGACAGCTGACAGCGGGTGGCAAGAGCGAGAGTTCTTAAATCTGAGAACTAGGAGCTTGAAAAGGTTGAGCCAGAGAATCGAAAATTTAGGATGCCACAGGAGTTGGCAACCATAGAGAAAGCAAAGTGCTTAACTTTGCCTTGGTGAACCAGATACGAGAGCATCATTGCCACCTTGTGCGAGAACCTGGACTCTCTGGACGAGCCGGATGCCCGCGCGGCCATGATTTGGATTGTGGGCGAATATGCGGAGAGGATTGACAACGCGGACGAGCTCCTGGAGAGCTTTCTGGAGGGCTTCCATGATGAAAGCACCCAGGTAATATTTCCCTCTCCAGTCCTATGGCACCCTTTTTTGGGGGAAAGGAAACTGTCTTAGAATGAAACCGACCATTTGTCCCTCTAGCACTCTGATGCCTCTGCACTGTTTGGCATCAGCTGCCTGCTGGCCACAGTGGCTTTGCTCTGCCTCCACCGCCGGAGGCACCAGTGTCTCTAAATTCCAGTTGCAGAAGGGGAGAGGGCTCTTCTGCCAAGGTTTCCCAATGGTAAGTTTCAGAACAGATGCTGGACTAGGTGATCCTTTGATCCAGCAGGCTGTTAGGATGTTTCCAGGGCTTCAGGCGAGAGACATTTCCAGCCTTACATGGAGAAGCTGAGAATAGAACCTAAGACCTTCTGTATGCAGGTTAGGCACTCCAGGACTGAGCTGTGGACCCTCCTTTAAGCTGCCTTGGACCGAATCAGACCCTTGGTCCATCTAAATCAGTATTGTCTACACTGACTGGCAGTGGCTCTCTAGGGTTTCAGACAGGGAATCTTTTCCAGCCTTCCCTGGAGATGCCATGGGGGATCGAAAATGGGACCTTCTGCGTGCAAGGCATCTGCCACTGAACTGTGTCCCCTCTCCAAAGCATGCTGTTTCGAAGGAGCAATCGGGGCCCTTGCATTTTAGTAACTGGGTGCAGCCCGAAGACTTGCCCACATTTCCATGTTTAAAAAAGGAATTTACTCTAACCAGCACCCACCTGAAGGCTCTCTAAAGACATATTTAACAACTAATGAGTTTGGGATAATTACTCCAGGTCAAATATTATTTTTAGATCAATTAAGTTGATGTGAAATAACTCAAGACACTATTTAGGAATTAAGGAGCAGTAGATCTACAGGACCAGATGAGTTCTGTGTGGATTATTGAAAGCACTTTTCAGAAAATCTTATTCCACACATACTGGATATATTTAAGAATGTTTTTGCCCCAGGACAGATCCCAGAAACCTGGAGGCAATCTAAAGTAATACTCATTCCTAAAAACCAAGCAAATATATTTAGCAGCTTGATCCCCATAGGCCAGTCACATTGCTTTGTGCAGATCACACTTTTTTTAAAACTACAGTTCTAGCAAATAGACTCTCGAAATTTATAGCACATTACATTGACCCAGACCAGTTCATTTTTCTGATGCAAAGGTTCGTAGCAGATCTCATCAGAGAGTTACTGAATGCTATTCATTATTCCAGGTAAAATTAATCTGAATTAGATGTCTTTAAAGCCTTTGCTTGTATAGAAAATACATTTCTTTTGCAAGTAATTTCAACTCATGCCCTCTGCAGCTAAGATTAGGATAAATGGCTGATTCCAAATGTGCAAAAATGTCCAACAGGTACTAAACAGGGACTCGCTTTCTCCTCTTTACTTATTTGCTCTCACTTTGGAAAGTTTGGCAGTGATGCTGTGAGCTACTGTTGATATCAAAGGACTTACCGGAAAAAGGAAGGAACATTTAATTTATTTTTTGGGGTGATAAGTTATTTATGCTCTCTTACCCATTAGTTTCAGATCCTTATTTACAAAAAGAATTGCAAAAAAATGGCAACATGTTGCTGTGGGTCCTCACCTCTTAATAGCCAATTTCCTGTTCAGAGTTCATCCTGCCAGTCTCAGTCCTTCTCCCCCAGGAGGTTGTGGGCTGTAAGGAACAGACCTAGACATGGTAGGGAGCAGGAGAAGCAGGCAGGGGAGTTTTCTGGCTCTGACCTGGGGAGATACGGGGCTGGGAAGGAGGATAGTGAGGATTAGGGCAACATGGGTTAGGGTGGGGCAAAAGCAAGCAGAATGGGTGCTGAAAAAGGGAGCAGTCCAAGCCTCTTGGGTGCACCCTGGGAGGTGGGGAGAGGAAGGGGCTCCTGGATCCCAATAGCCATTTTTTGCCCCCTGAAGCTCGCCCAAGGAAGTCAGTGGGCTGCCTCTTAATTGCATTATCCTGCTTCGCTACAGGTGCAGCTCACCTTGCTGACTGCCATCGTCAAACTGTTTCTGAAGAAGCCGTCCGAGACTCAGGAGCTGGTCCAGCAGGTGTTGAGCCTGGCTACGCAGGTAAGCCTCTCGGTTGGGCATGTGTGGGACTCCATCTCCTACATGGGAAGAGCAAAAAACTGCAGGGTTATTGAGGAAGGCTCAGGTGCAAAGAGGCCAGACAGTGGCTGGGATTTTTGTCAATGGCGATGCATCTAAGGGCCTACGAAACTCACACCTGATTGGATGTGTTTTCCTGTGTCGTGTGGGCACAGGGCCTCCTGCCTTTGGATTCAGGTGTGTTGAGTCTGCACAGCAGGTTTTTGTTTGAGATCACTTCCCATTCCTTCCAGACCCAGGGCTTTCTTGCCAAGAGTTTATAGATCGCTTGCACCGCTCAGCAAACACCCGGTGTTAAAAAGCCCACTCAGCTGAGTCATGCAGTGTTTTAATAGCATCCTTGGATCGGTGTTGGCTTCTTGATGTGTCTCGGGACTTGGATTCCGATCCGTGGTGGTGGTGGTGGGAAAGTAAAACCAAATCAAAACAAGACTCTTTGGATGTGTTATTGTTCCTGCTGATTCATTGGGAAGTAGAGAAATACTTCATTTCTCTCCCTCTGCTTTTAAACAGAGGTTGGGGGGGCATCTGCCAGGGACTCTTCTGCAGGGGTTGGGCTAGAATGAAAATTGGGGGGGGGGGTGTGCCTTCCAACTCCACAAGTCTTTGATTTTAGTAACTGGGTGCCCAGCCAATCATTACCATTTTGCCACTGAGCTGTGGCCCTTCTAGGAGTAAAGTAAGATTCTGTTCCTCATAAGTGGGATAGCTCAGCCAGCAGACCATGAGACTCTTAATTTCAGGGTTGTGGGTTTGAGCCCCTCGTTGGGCAAAGAGACCCCTGTACTGTAGGGGGTTGGACTAGGTGACCCTCGTGGTCCCTTCCAACTCTACAATTCTATGATTCTAGTTCTGAAGGAAGGGCTGGTTTAAATAGGAACGTAGGGCTGTAGGCAACTATTTTCTGCTCTGAGTAGACCTCTTTAAAATGGTGGACCTAAATTAGTCATGCCCTCATAGTAATGTCCTGTCTGATTCCCACACCCAGAGTTTTTCAATAAATATATATATTTTTTAAAGTGCAGCCCTCCCAGGAAATAGGTGGTGTTGCACACTCCTTGCGTCCTCCTGCCCAGTGTTAGAAACTGAGTTACGAAAGCTGGGAACTAAAATGGCTCCTTAAACCTAGGTTATGGGCACCACCGCAATGGAGTGACTAGGTGTGCTTTTTTTATAGCAAGAATCCAAAGCTGAAAACGAATGAGCTGCAGCTAAAATATTCTGTTCATTTTTCATGGTCCTTCCTCTGCCTGTGGTTGGCCTTGGGTTTCCACAACCACATTTGAATATGTGTCTGTATATGGGAAGAAACATTCAGTTTGGCTGGATTTTACTGTTTCAGCCATGTCAAAAACGTACGAGCGTCAAATGTTCTGAGCAAAATCTTGATAGCACAGCTATGTAAAAAGAATGAATGAAAGAAAAACCCCACCAAGCGCTCTTTCACTTTCCAAAGAATAGTAATCAAATGTAAACTTTAAATCAGAATGAAAACACTTAAAACATCCATATAGTGAAATCCAGGAGCTGCTCAGAGCTGAGAGGCAAGGGAGATGCTCTGTGCATGCAGGAGAATGTGGTGGAGTCCTGAGATGGTAGGTGGACTGTACCACTCCATGCAAAACAAAACAAAAACCAGAAGTAGAAAGCTAGTTTATCAGGGAGAAGAGGGGTGATATCAGGAGTGCAAAAGGACAGATATCTATAAGCTAAAATTTGCCATGAGGCTGGTGCTGTGTGAATATATGTGTACCGTGCTCTTGCATTAGGATTCCGACAACCCGGACCTGCGTGATCGCGGCTACATCTACTGGCGCCTCCTTTCCACGGACCCCGTCACTGCCAAGGAGGTGGTCTTGTCCGAGAAGCCCCTGATCTCGGAAGAGACCGACCTGATTGAGCCCACGCTGCTGGACGAGCTCATCTGCCACATCGGTTCTCTGGCCTCCGTGTACCACAAGCCGCCCAACGCCTTCGTGGAAGGCAGCCACGGGATCCACCGCAAACACTTGCCCATCCACCACGGAAGGTAGGGATTTGGGGAGCTGCTTTGTGCAGAGCCAGGCCAGTGCTCTGTCTCGCTTACCTTACGTGGACCAGCGGCAGCTCTCCTAAGGGCTCAGGCATTCGGAATGCAATCGCCAAGATCCCCCACAGCCACATTCATCCTATGTGAAGTTAATCCTGTGTGAACCTAACCTGAGTCCAGCACACACACCCCACGCCACGTGTGTAGCAGTTGTTTGCCATCATCCTAGTGAGTTCCTGGGCAGGATTTGCTTCTACAGTGGTACCTCGGGTTAAGTACTTAATTCGTTCCAAAAGTCCGTTCCTAACCTGAAACTGTTCTTAACCTGAAGCACCACTTTAGCTAATGGGGCCTCCCACTGCTGCCGCGCCGCCGGAGCACGATTTCTGTTCTCATCCTGAAGCAAAGTTCTTAACCCGATGTACTATTTCTGGGTTAGCAGAGTCTGTAACCTGAAGCATATGTAACCCGAGGTACCACTGTATATACCGTATTGGCTCGAATATAAGCTGCACCTGCAAATAAGCTGCACCTTTAAAATTCAAGGGGGGGGGGAAGAAAAGAAGACAATACCCGAATATAAGCCACTCCTTTAAAATTGTGCCTTATAGTGGTGCTGGTGGTCCTAGGAGCTACACGCTGCCATGGCGCCTGCCGTCTTACCTTACCAGAAGTCCCGTAAAAGCCAGTTTTTGTAAGGTCACAAATTTAAGCCGCACTTCAGCTTTTCACGGTTGGAATTTAGAAAAAAAGTGTGGCTTATATTCAGGCCAATATGTGGCGCTGTGGGTTAAACCACAGAGCCTAGGACTTGCCGATCAGAAGGTCGGGGGTTTGAATCCCCACGATGGGGTGAGCTCCTGTTGCTCGGTCCCTGCTTCTGCCAAGCTAGCAGTTCAAAAGCACGTCAAAGTGCAAGTAGATAAATAGGCCAGAAGCGGCTTAGCCCACATAACCCGGAAGCTGTACGCCGCCTCCCTCGGCCAATAAAGCGAGATGAGCGCCGCAACCCCAGAGTTGGCCACGACTGGACCTAATGGTCAGGGGTCCCTTTACCTATGGTAATAAGCAAGTGAATAAAAATAAGCTGGGACGTTGCAGCTCTTACCTTTCCCCTGTGTTCCCCCTGCAAGGCTAATGAGGCATTGCAAAGCTAATTTAGACATCTTGCAGCAGAAGTTCCTACACCCCATGTCATCCTTTTCTAAAAAGGCACTAAACTAATACCTCCCTTCACCCCCTTTCCTGTGCAGCACTGATGCAGGTGACAGCCCGATGGGGACCACGACCACCACCAACCTGGAGCAGCCTCAGGTGATCCCCTCCCAAGGTGACCTCCTGGGTGACCTCTTGAACCTTGACCTCGGCCCACCAGTGAACGTGCCCCAGGTGTCTTCCATGCAGATGGGGGCTGTGGATCTTCTCGGAGGAGGGCTGGATAGTCTGGTGAGCAGAACGCTTTTGAACTTTATTTTGCTGGAGGTCAAGTTGCTTTGTCCCTGGAGTCCCCAAGCTCTCAGTCTCTAGGCTAGGTGCATAACTAAAAAAATCCAGACTGCTATCTGCTTCCTTTTGTGCTAAACAGCAGGAAGCATGGGGTCCTGGCAGCCGCCACAGAAAGTGGGAGCCACAGGGATCTTCTTCACCTCTTTCCTCCATTTCAGATTTCCCCATTTCAGCAAGAACAAAGCTGCCACCTCTCTCTATCCCTACCCTCCATTTGTGGTGGGGGAGCAGTATCCAGGGTGGACAGCTGCTGAGAGTGGAACTAAATATCACAGCAGTCGTGGGGAACCTGTGGCCCTCCCAAATGCTGCTGGGACCTTGCTTGGCTGGGGCAGGTGGGAGCTGCAGTGTCCTATCCTGGTCTCATGCAGGAGCCCACAAGGTAAAGGCAGGTCAGCTGCCTCAGCACCACGGAGAGCTCCTCCTGAGCAACTTGCTCCAACAAGGGCCCCTGTTTTCTGGAACAAGAATCTCTTAGGGCAGATTCATGCCATTCATTTAAAGTGCTATAATACTGCTCCAAACAGTCCTGGCTTCCCCCAGAGAATTCTGGGAACTGTCGCTCGAATGAAGTTGAATAAATGGAGAATCCTCTGGATGTTGCTGGACTTAAACTCCCATCATCTCCTGCTTGTTGGCCGTGTTGACTGGGGCCAAGAGGAGCCAGAGTCCCAATGCATCTGAAGGGCCACAGATTCCCTGGTTCTAAAAGAATATAATTTTCTGTCTTGCTGGGACCTGAGCTGCCAAAGGTTGTATTCACACTATACTTTTAGAGTACTGCGTTACCACTTTAAGAAGTCACAGCTTCCCCCAAAGAATCCTGGGAGTTGTAGTTGGTTCAGGGTGCTGAGAGTTGTTGGGACGCTCCTTTTCCCACCACAGAGCTACAGAGTGGCTAAACAATCCCTCTTCCCAGGGAGCTCTGGGAGGGCAACAGGAGTCTCCTAGCACCTCCTAGCCCCTGAACAAACTCCATTTCCCATAACTGTTTAAAGTGGCATCAGACCCATGAGGGTCCTGGCTAGACCCTGGAGCTGAGCAAAAGGTGTGGAAGATGGAGCCTGAGGATATCCTGTCATGCATCTAACTTTTGGACGAGATGTTCTTAGAGATGAGGAGAAGGAGGGAAACACAGCTCCTGGTTCTCTGCATCTATCTTGCCTTCTTTGTAGCTGTGCAAACTTCAGCCTTGCAGGTTCTACTTCGGTGTGTCGCGTTTGGTTTTTACTAGAACCCCAAGATCCTCCGATCGCAGCCAGGTACAAAATGCTGGAGGTGACGGGGGTGTAACATACCCTCGGATTTAAGGAACAGGGTGCCTTACTTGAGTGCATGCTCAGTAAAGGGTTTGTTTTCAACACCCAAACTGGGCTCTTGGTTCCCCCCTCAAGCTTTATTCATGTCAACTGCATAATTTAGAAAGCAGAGGGGGGCGGTGGAGGGGCAGAGCCTTGTTGTTGTTGCTATTTTTAAACAACGGGGAGTCAGAATCTACCGCAGATCTACAGCAAATCGCTCGAGATCTGCTTTCTAGCCCAACCCCAGTACTAGCATATTCAGTGCTGTTCTCAGAGACAAGGGTGCTGTGGCATAATGTTATATATATATCTTGCATTGATAGCACCACCTTTTTCTCCAAGGAGTCCAAGGTGGTGTACATGGTTCTCCCCCTCCTCACGTAATCTCCACAGCAGTACTTTCAGGTAGGCCAGGCTGAGAAGCAGTGAGTGGCCCAAGGTCACCCAGGCTTTCGAACTCTGTAGTGCCAGGAGCCCTTTCCTCCTCCACTGTTTTGCCAAGGGACCTTATGTGCTCTAGCAGAGGATTCTGGGAGATGCTTGTAGGAGACACGGACTTCTTGCTGTTGATATTTTATTTCCCCTGCCCTGCCTCTCACGAGCGCAATAAGAAAGGCACAAGGTTAAAAACAAAGTGGAAAAGTGCAATCCAAAACACAGCGGGCCAGTCTTTTCCCAGGGGCTGTTGATCAAGCGCCTGAGAGCACCCCCAAAGCTCTCTCTGGCTGACTGTAGGAGGGAAGGCAAGATCAGCAGCAGAGAGCGAGCCATCCTTCAGGGAAGCTCATCCGCTCTAATGGAGCTCCTCTTGGAGGAGATTGGGGGGGGTGTCCCCTGGGAAACAGCGGCCAGACAGGCTTAGAAGGAACTGGAGTCTAATCCAGAGTCTAATCCAGAGTGGCAGTTCTCCTAAAAATCATTAAAATTCTGCGCCAGGAGAAGGGGAGTTCTGTGACCGTGTGTCAGTTATGCAGATTGGGGAAACTTTTTTTTGCATAATTTTGCGTTTGCATCTTTTATTCAGGAACGCACACTGCCTTGCACTGCCTTTGGTTTACGCTAACTTTTGAGAAGGTCGCAGAGCTAGACGGGGCTCAGTTTCCTTCTCCTCCCCCCACCAGGGTGTTTTGCCATATGTCAAAAAGCTTCCTGCTTAGGCAGGTATTCGGTGTTTAGCCAATGCATCTTGTTTTTATTATGCTGTGGTTTATTTTTTGCAAGGAGAGGGGGACATTGCATTTTATGGTTGGTTTAGTTCAGTGGTTCCCAAAGCAGACAGTGCTGGCTCCCAAGGGTGGGGTATACGGGGGGGGGGGGGGGCTGAAAGTGCAAGTGACTATCAGACTTTGAAAAGCCGGCGTCCCTGGATCAAGTTCATCCATTTTGTTGAATGGATTAAACTAAATAGTTTTAATCGGATTTTGAATAAATATGCAATTAATTGTCCCTGCTCTGAATTTTATTGTGTTTATCATCTTCCCTAGTGGGCTGTGCAAATCTCCATTCTGAATAATATTTTTAACATGGTAGGGTTTGGGCCAGGGGAGGCAGGTTTATGTAACCAAGGCAGCAGTGGCCCTCCAAATTTTGGGAACGACTGGTTTAGTTGGTCTGATAAAAATCTACATCTAATAAATCAGCAAAGTAAGAAGTAAATAAGCAAAATGAAAACCCTTCTGTTCCTTCAAACACTGAAAATCACATTCTGTCCCAGCTCCTTCCAGTTTCTAATACTTATGGAAATGCTGCCAACACATTTTAATGCATATTTTTGCAGCCTTGAGGGCTAGAAACTTGTGCGTTAAATGCTTTGTCAAATTTGTTATTGGTTTAGTTTCATGATTTTATTAGGATCTTTGTTGGTTTTGATTGTGATTATTATTGAAACCTGCTCTAGGACGATCTTGGGGAGGGGGAGGAAGGGGATTGTAAATATAACTAATAAGTAAGTGAAAGCCAGTGGCGCTTTCCAGGGTGCTAAAGTTTCAGCCCCCTGTTCCTCAACACACTTTCCCTGCAGAGCCGCAATGTGTGCAGAGCCCTGTTTTCGTTCTGAGCTGCGGCCTGGTTGCCCCCCAGCCTGGACTCTGCTCAGGAAATGATTTGTTGCCTCCTGCCACTCGGACTCCGCTTTAAGCTCCGTGGAGAGGAGGCGCTCTGAGGCTTCCTGTCAGCTCTCTCGGCTGCCGATGTGCTGCTTGCGAGCAGATGCGCTGCCCTGTCACTCATTAGCCCTTCCATTAAGGGCTCTGCGTCTTCCGGCTGCCCTGGCCCTCCCCGATGGCTGAGCCTTTGAACGGCAGGTCTCCCCGGCGCTCCTCTCTGTTATTAGCTCCACCTTGCTTCTCATCCCGGCTGGGACTTCGAGGCGCCACGTCCCTCACGTAACATTGCAGGATCTTGGCAGCGCCTCAGCAAAAGAGTGCTTGCCTTCTTGTTTGCCTGCCTGCCTGCCTGCCTCACACATGGTTCTTAGATAGGAATCCAGAGAAGGCAGATGCCTAGAGTAAAACTGCATTAGCGTGGAGGAGAATTTTGCTGGAACGTGTTCCTGGGGCAGCCTTTCTTGTGGGAACGGAGCCGAGAAATGTCCCCTGCTGACTCAAGCACCTGCCAGCATTTATTTTTGTTGGCATCTGTCTGTCTCAGGAGACAATGGAGAAGTGGGGGTGAAGTCAAACTTGTTGGCAGTTTGCAGCGCCTGCTTTGACTGTAGAGACTGATAAGGGAGAGGCATGTTTTGTTGAAGCTGGGGCAGACGAAGGTGTCCGGTTGTAGATGCACTGTGGTGTTTCTTCTCTCTGTGCTCCTCCCAGCGGTCATTCCTCCTCTGCTCCTCTGCTATTATAAACCGCTTCACGTTTTTAAAATCTCTTAAGCAGTGTGCAGTCTTCAAAACAGATGATATTATTAGGGCAGTAAACCAACAGTATGAAATCATTAGAAACAAATGAAAAAGCAGAATGGAACACGTTACCATATGTGGTGGACATGCAGCTGTGGTTATTAGAATGGCAGAAATACTGAGACATGAAGTTCCCTTAGATCCAGCGTTGATATTGCTCCACTATGTGTCACTTATCGTCCAGAAAGAACATAAGGAATTTGCATCCTTTTTGTTAGCAGCTGCAAGAATGTTCATAACTCAGAACTGGGAAGTTACATGACGCCCTTTTGGGGAAGGATGGCTTTAAAAAGTTTGGGATTTACTGAAGAGCGAGAATTGCAAGTGGCTGTAGAAATAAATTCTGGGGAAACAAGTCATTTAGCAATCCCTCTTCCCAGGAAATTTGGGGGCTGACAACTCTTGGCACCCTGAACAAACTACAGCGCCCATGATTCTTTGGGGGAAGACATGACTTTTGAAAGTGGCATAATGGTGCTTTAAGATAGGGTGTGATTGTTGCCAAAGGAAACTGCTTAACAAGATTCCTAGCCACTTCAGCACCATGGACAGCACTTTGCTGTCTTATACAGTGGTACTTAATTCGTTCCGGAGGTCCGTTCTTAACCTGAAACTGTTCTTAACCTGAAGCACCACTTTAGCTAATGGGTCCTCCTGCTGCTGCCGTGCCACCAGAGCACGATTTCTGTTTTCATCCTGAAGCAAAGTTCTTAACCTGAGGTACTATTTCTGGGTTAGCGGAGTCTGTAACCTGAAGCGTATGTAACCCGAGGTACCACTGTAGTCAGACCATTGTGGCCCATAACCAGTCAGCTTCCCCCCAGCCTGTTGCTCTCAAGGTGTTTGGAGCTACAGCTCCCATCTGTGGGACTCTGAATATTTTTGGTGGGCTTCACCAATCCAGAAGTCTTCACGCTGCCTGCCAGTCACACAGGGCTGACATTTCTGCCCTCTGGGGCTGGAAGAGGACTCTGAAGCTCAAACACACAAACAGAGTCCCAAGAAGCTCACTAGGCCAATGCCCTATTTAGATGCCATAGGGCTACCTATTGAAACCCCAGACAAGTTTCTTGTAGGGAAACTTGGGTCTCCAGGAATCCCCCTTCCCCTATTTCAGCCAGATCTAACAAAGCTTGGGGAAGAGGTGTGTGTGTGTGTGTGTGTGTGTGTGTGTGTGTGTGTGTAAAAATTATAATTATTATGTGAATGAACGAGAAGCTGTGATTGTCTCTTTCAAAGTCGGCTTCCCAGCCCCGTGGCTCTTTTTGAGATAATCTTGGCGCAGGAACCGATGAAAGGCAGATAAAAACATCTGGTGCTATTATGCAGAATTATTCACAAGCTGTTTTGACACTGCTTTTATGTAAGAGGCTTGCTGATAAGAAGCTTGCTTGCTGTTTCCACCCTCCCCCTTCCTCGTTTCGCAAGGGAACACTCCTGAAGGCCCCTGGGGGGCCACCTCTGACTCCTCCATGGCTGGGAATGAATCTGCCGGGGGCTCCTCTCTTTCCCTTACGAGGGCTGCCTTCTCCGCACAAGGCAAGCCTCCCGTTCTGCCTGCAAATGCGGCAATAAATTGAAACGAGGCAATAGCCCCACACGGTTACGACTGCAAGAGGGAGTCGTAAATGCATAAGTGCTCAGATATTTTCCCCCTCTGGAAATACGGCACTCAGCTGGCTGTAACGAAGGGCTGTAGCTCAGTCGCAGAGCAAATACCTTGCATGAAGCTGGTGGGTCCAGGTTCATTCCAGGAAATTCCACCTGCCAGAAACAGTGACTCCTGTTGGTGTAGCCAGGGCAGGGAACCCCTTTGGCTCACTGGGTGGCTTTCTGGGAGGTGCAAGGTAATAGTGGGTGGAGCCAGATGCAGAAGTGGGCAGAGCAGCCCATGTGGCCCTTAATCTGCACTCCAGCCGCACAAAAGCAAGGGGTTTTTACACACATGAATCATCTCAAGCAAGAGACGGGACTACAGTTCACTTTCCAGCCAATCAAAAGCACTTGAGAAGGGGGCAGAGCAAGGGTGGAGAGAAGGGGTGGCCTGGGGAGAGTCCCGAGGGCCAGATAGAGGAGACTGGAGGGCCTGAGGTTCTCTGGCCTTTGCTGTATACTGTACTTTAAAGTAGAAGGAGCAGTGGCACCTGACTTAGTATCGTTTGGCTCGAATATAACCCACACTTTTTTTTTTCAAATTCCGTCCGTGAAAAGTTAAAGTGCGGCTTAAATTTGCAACCTTACAAAAATTGGCTTTTACAATATTGCTGTAGGATTTTCTTATACATTTGCCATTTAAGGGTGTGAGTGCATGCTGAATTTTAAGGTAGTGGCTTATATTCGGGTATTTTCTCCCCACTCCCCTTGAATTTTAAAGGTGCGGCTTATTTGTGGGTGGGGCTTATATTCGGGCCAATACGGTATAAGGCAACTCTGCTCCCCGTCAGCCAGGCCTGACCATATGCTAGGAACTCTGCAACACACATTTCAGTAGAACAGCATAAAAAGAGCCTGTCTCCTGGATCAGGCCGGGGGGGGGGGGGCACGGCATCTAGCCAAGCACCCTGTTCTGACAGTGGCTAACCAGGTAGAACCATAGAATTGTAGAGTTGGAAGAGACTCCAAGGCTCATCTAGTCCAACCTCCTGCAGTGCAGGAATGTCCCTTGGAAAGCGCGGAAGCGGGACCTGAGCACAACGGCACTCTCCCCTCCTGTGGCTTCCAGCAGCTGGTGTTCAGAAGGGACCACACTGCCCTCATGCCTAGGAGCAATTGCAACCCATACCTTCCTTGAATTTAGTAAAGTTGCTAACTGCGCCCAAGAGTTTCTTGTGTTGACCACCTAGCCTTAATTGTAACTTCAGTTGTGCTCTATAAAGTCATAACTGAGTGGGTGTGTCATCTCTGCTGGAGGAATACAAATTCTACGGGTTCAGATGCAGGTGGTCATCTAGGAACAACCTGGACAAATATGGTGACGCTTCTTTAAAAATCTGTCACTTTGGTACGGCAGATCTCCTGGTTGTCCGGAGCATGCCTACGAAATCTCTGTGGCCAGTGCCCACGTTTTGCCTTTTTCTTGCTTTTGCCTGGATTCAGCTTTTACTCCCTGCGGACTTTTTGGGGTTTCAGGCTCGTGGCTGTCCTCACCTTTGCTATATCGATGCTCCTGCTGGGCGACTAGTCTGCTCACGGTGAAAGGGATGGGGCGTGTGGTGTTGCAGCACTTCTTGGGGTCCTTTGTTTTTCTGGCACCTGACAACCTCGCTGAAATGAACTCTTCCCCCCTCCCTCTTTCTCTTTCCCCCCTTCTCCCTGATTCTTTCTCTCTTGCAGCTTGGCAGTGACCTTGGCGGGGGAATTGGAGGCAGCCCAGCAGTAAGTCTCCCCCATTCATTTTACCCCCTTGGAACACAATGCTCTGTTCTCTTTTTCTCTCCATCCCCTTCCCACAGGCCCTTTCCAACACATGCACCAGAGGTGCCCTAAATACTCAGAGGAAGGGCCGTTGCTCGGTGGTGGAGCCTCGCTTTGCATTGCAGGATATCCCAGGTTCAGTCCTCAGCGGCAAGTCCAAGTAGTCTGGGGGAAAAGACCCATCACCATTTTATCCTCTGAGGCAGGCTAGACTGAGAGGCAGTTTTCCTCCCAGGTCACCTAGTGAGTTTCATGGCTGAGTGGGGATTTAAACACTGGTCCTAGTCTGACACTCTAACCCAGCCTTTCTCACTCTTGGTTCCCCGGAAGCTGTTGGACTACAACTCCCATCATTCCTAGCCATTATGGCCAGTGGTCAAGGATGATGGGAGTTGTAGTTCAAGAACTTCTGGGGGCCCAAGGTTGAGAAAGGCTGCTCTAACCACCACACCGTGCTGGCTCTTCATGGGTTTATACAGGGCCAGTTGTTTCTTTCTGAGTTTTGTACCCTCACTTTGCCCTCGGCTTCCTGAATTCTTACAAACTCCTGATCATTTTAATGTCCTGGGTGCCTTTTTTTTTTTTTTTTTGGCAAGTGCTTGAGAATACAGGAATGGAAATGAGAGCTGATTAGCACCACCTGGGCTAAAGAGCTCCCCTGAGTGTCCCTCGCTCGCCCTCCGCCCTCTGCACCCCCACGTCCCTCCCCACCCTCCAAAGCCTTTTGAGAAGAAGGGAGGACTCTTAGGCAGGCGGTTTTCAAAGGACGCTCACCCTGCGAAGGTGATGGGGGAGATGATTGCGGGGATTAAATTTGCAGAGCGCATTGGTATGCAAATCCATTATTTGGCACTCTTGATAATTCAACAAGATTCCGGTAAAGAGCTTTGAAATATTCAGGATATAACCCGAGTTTGTGGTTTATTTAATAAAGGCATCCACTGTGTGCAAAACGCTGAGATGCCGTCGTCCCTTTCCTCCTCCGTTTCCTGCTTCCAGGTGGGGCAGACCTTCATTCCATCATCGGTTCCAGCAACCTTCGCCCCGTCTCCGACGCCGGCCGTGGTCAGCAGCGGACTCAACGACCTCTTTGAGCTCTCTTCCGGCATTGGGATGGCGCCCGGAGGATACATGGCACCCAAATCGGTACTTGCAGAGAGAGAGTGGCTGCAGCCTTACACCTTTCCCAGTACAATTTGTCTGGCGGTTTCTCTTTAGGTTACGATAAACTGAGTTTATTTTCTACTCCCCCTCCCCATTGTTCCATATTTAGTTATTTGGAATCATTTATATACCGCTCACTGTGGAAAATCCCGAAGCATAATACATTAAATCTATACCTACATCACAAATTATCATTAGAGGGGAAAACAGGACAACCCAATCTAGAGCAAATTATCAGGGAAAGCCTGGGCAAAAAGGGATTTTTATTTTTAAACATGGCAGCCCTCTAATCACGCTTCCGTTGTCTGCCCGTTTGGTTCCAAGCTAGATGGATTAAGTATTAAAATCATAGAAATTGTAGTGTTGGGTGATCTGGTGGTCATCTAGCCTGACCCGCTGCTCAGTGAAGGATCTACAACAGCTACAGTATCCCTGATAGCTCCAGGGAAGGCCGTACCACCACCACCCAAGGCAGCCTTTTCAATTGCCCAACTGCCCTCACTGCTAGGAAGCTTCCCCATATGTGTTGCCAAAATCTACTTCCCTGCCATTTCCAGCCACTGGTTCTAATCCTGCCCTCTGAAGCAACAATAGAGCAAGTCTGCTCCATCTTCTGCACTCTTGATGACGTCCTCTTGTGCCATCCTGCCCTATTTGCTCAGGTCAGCACGGGAGGAACCCCCCCTCCGGCAATGCCCCCCCCCCCACTGTCTTAAGGCACCTTCTTGAAAGAGCCTTCTCTGTTGCAACACCCAGGCTGCGGAACTCCCTGCCCCAGGAAATTCATCCAGCAATTCATATTGGTGCTTTGGCACCTCTCTTAACAATCTTCCTGTTAATGGCAGGAAGTCCTCGGGTTTGAACTCTCTATCCTGGGCTACCCCATGAAAGTTGATTTTTTTTAAAATAAAGAAATCCTGATTCTTTCAACCATCCAAAAATCATTTCATCAGCCATCAGAACCTGATTACTTTTTAATTGCTGAGGCTAGCCGCCTTTGAAATGGAGAAGGCAGGACGTAAACATCTCTCCAGGCCCAGCCCCATTTGACACTGACCACGGTTTCCGCAATAACCTTTCAGGTCTGGCTGCCGGCCGTGAAAGCCAAAGGCCTGGAGATCTCCGGCACCTTCAGTCACCGGCAAGGGCACATCTACATGGACATGAGCTTCACCAACAAAGCTTTGCAGCACATGACGGACTTTGCCATTCAGTTTAACAAGAATAGGTAAGGCCGCCGAGTGACGGGGGTGGTTGCCTGGAGTCTGTTTGCCTGATGCTGCTGGAGGGCATTCCTGATAAGGATGATGTCTCCTCCTGGAAGGATCAGGCAGGTCCTCTGAAGCCTCTGAGGGTCCTCTGAAGCCTCTGAAGTCCTCTGAGGGGACGCGGGTGGCGCTGTGGGTAAAACCTCAGTGCCTAGGGCTTGCCGATCGCATGGTCGGTGGTTCGAATCCCCGCGGCAGGGTGAGCGCCCGTCTTTCGGTCCCAGCTCCTGCCCACCTAGCAGTTCGAGAGCACCCTTAAGTGCAAGTAGATAAATAGGTACCGCTTTATAGCGGGAAGGTAAACGGCGTTTCCGTGTGCTGCGCTGGTGCCGGCTCGCCAGAGCAGTTTCGTCACGCTGGCCACGTGACCCGGAAGTGTCTCCGGACAGCGCTGGCCCCCGGCCTCTTAAGTGAGATGGGCGCACAACCCTAGAGTCGGACACGACTGGCCCGTACGGGCAGGGGTACCTTTACCCTTACCTTTACCTGAAGCCTTTTGCCTCTTCTCCAGGGTTGGCAGGAATCCTCCCTCTCTCCAGGCTGTATCCGGCCGGCATTTGGTGATGGTTGAGTCTTTTTCCCCCTGAGAAAACTAGTATTTCTCATATTTGCTTTGTGCCTCTCCATCAGTTTGGTGATCTTTAAGACTCCAGCCAGATGGGTGGGGTAGAAATAGCAACATTATTAAAATTATTAATACAGGGCAAAAAACACATGCGGTGGGCATGTGGGAAAGCGGCTCGGTTCTGGGAGGAAGTCTGGGACTCAGGGCAGATTACACAGATAAAATAGAACAAGCTAGCATAGAAAGGACAATGTAATTAAACACTAATAGAATTAAAAGGGTATAAAAAGAGATTTTAAAAACACAGACAACAACAGTAAAAACAAGAATAAAAGCAATTACTGAACTAAATGTCTCTAAGCATCCGGAGCTGGCTCTCCTCAGTCTTTTCACGGGAGACAATATTAACTTACAGTTTAAACCTCTAGAAAGTTCTCTTCTGCTAGCAAAGAGGCTCCCCATAACAAGATACAGGAAGAACTCAGAGGGGTGCTTCTCTGTGACAAATTTGTACAACAAACTACGGCAAATAGCTCTTATGGGACAATTCAATAATAAAATGGGCACAAGGCTTGAAGCACAGCTGATTGGCACGGTTTTATTATGTACATGGCTAAAAGTGAAAATTACATTTTGATTAACATAAATTATATTTTGATATATTTTATATTTTGATGAACATAAAAAATACAGCTACCCAAATATACAGTTATATCCAACTAAACTAATTCAGCCTGTCCTTTGACTTCCTATGCCCAATGTGGGGAAAAAGTTAGTCCAGCAATATATGAGGCCTTACTGGATAAACCAGTTCTGATTGCCAGTCTTTGATCCGGATTACCTGGCAAGAGAGGAGGAGTCAGAGGAGGGTAAATTTCTCTTCTCAGATCAGAATAGAAATTGCAGTTCAGAAGTACACACGCCATAGATTCGGGGACTCCCACCTGGCGTGGGCCCACGTTGTACAGCTGTTTGTGAAACATTAAATCTTGCAAGTGGAACGCTCTGCAAGCTTGTATGTTCTTAATGGGATGACCTGTGTCTGTGTCTGTGTCTCTGGCCCTTCCTGTCAGCTTTCCAGAGGCATCTGGCCGGCCGGCGGTTGTTTTGGTGATTTATTATATTTGTTAAACAATGAATGCTAGACTAGCAGACCACCCCAACCACCCTCATCCAGAAAAGCAGTTCTTTCAGTCTCTTCCCCCCACCTCAAAAAGAGAGAGATCCTCTGCCTTCTTTCTCTGAGCCTTTCATCTTCTTTCCCCAGTTTTGGGGTCATCCCCAGCACCCCGCTGGCCATCCACACCCCTCTGATGCCAAACCAGAGCATCGATGTGTCTCTTCCTCTCAACACCCTGGGACCAGTCATGAAGATGGAGCCTCTCAACAACCTCCAGGTGTGGAGCGGGGCTGGGGTGGAGGAGAATTGGGGAAGGGGCTTTGCCGGGGGAAGAAGAGCCTGGGATGTCTGGGGTTTGCAGAGGGGGGAAAGGGGAAAGCAATCGTAGCAGGATCTTCAAGCTTTTTAAAGCACCATCTGGGGAACAAGGCAAGCTTTCTCTCCTCCCCACTCTGGTCAGACTAGACTAGGGTTGACAACATGCTCACCACATGTTGACGGAACTCCCATCAGCCCCTGCCAAGCATGGCCATTGGTCGGTTGTGATGGGCATCCACCAATACCTAGCAAGCACTGCGTTGACTCTCCTTGACCTGGAACCTGGGGTTATCCAGTGGCTTTGTTTGGTGATGCTTGGCACAGGCAGAAGGAAGGATTTCACTTGATGCTCTCGCTCTCGTTTTGAAAAGATACCTATTCATAGTCGGCAAATACAGTGGTACCTCGGGTTACAGACGCTTCAGGTTACATACGCTTCAGGTTACAGACTCCGCTAACTCAGAAATAGTACCTCGGGTTAAGAACTTTGCTTCAGGGTGAGAACAGAAATCGTGCAGCGGCGGCAGCGGGAGGCCCCATTAGCTAAAGTGGTGCTTCAGGTTAAGAACAGTTTCAGGTTAAGAACGGACCTCCGGAACGAATTAAGTTCTTAACCCGAGGTACCACGGTAAAGCAATTATTTTTTTACTAAACTATACTAGTGTCAAATGTTTAAATGTTTCATTGATTGTCCTTGAATCTTCCTGCCACACCTGCATGCCACTGCTTTAAATAGTTGTTTCCAACTTTGGATTCCTCTCTGCCCAGACGTTTCTTTTGCTTCGTTCTTTCTGTTACCATTGAGCAGTATATAAACATGGTGAAGTAAATAAAGCAAATTAAATTTAAATGTGAGATGCAGCAGCGAGCAAAGCGCACCTCTGGGTTTGGGGGCCGCAACTCGCCTGTCTAGCCAGATCCAGCTCTCTGTTTGGTTGTGTGACTTGATTGGGGCCAGTGCAGAGGCACCAGATACCTGTGGAGGTTTCGCCCGGCGACAAAATTCAAGGTTAATTAACTGCTTAAGGTGCCGGCTTCTCCTTTCAGCTGCTCTCTCTGGCGCCTTCATGGTTTATTAATGAACCTTCAGGCAGGTGGCTCGAAATAGCAGCCTTGGCGCTGGGAGGCTGTTGCTTTGGTGCCAAGAGGTGCAGCTGTAGCGGTTTCTGCATGTATGTCTTTGGGGAAGATGGGGAGGGGGATGGAGGTGAAAGCATCCTGACAGGCCCCAGATACGCCTGCGATGAACCTCAAGGTTCAGGCTGCCTGCCTCTGAATCCTAGTTGCCTAGATTTTTGCAGACATTGTGGGCAAATTTTAGCAGGCTGCGGGCGAGGCCTCTGAATTTTGGTTCTCCTGTAGGGAAGAAACAGGATACATGATGTGGATTGTCTCCACCCATCTCATCACTGGCAGGAAGTTAAACTTTTGAGGAATACATCAGGGGCAGGACAACCCCCTAATTCCATATCTACTTCCTGCCTTCACTGCTGGTAGGAGGTTTCTTGCCTGCTCTAGGCACGGCAAAGGAAAAGGTGGGAACGCCATCTCAGAAGGGATTTTTCCTTTGTTTCTTCCTTTGTCTTTCTTCCTGGCCCATGTATGCTCACAACAGCCCTGCAAGGTAGATTAGGTCTGATAACTAAAGATTAATGGAGTTTGAACCCACATAATGGAACAGGACACTGGACTTAAATGGATGTATTCTGACAGCATCCCTGCTAAGGGGACCATCCAGCCGCTCCTTTAAAACCCCCAACAAAGGAGGACCCAACCTTTTTACGAGGCGCCCTGTTCTGCTGTCGGCAGCTCAAAGCATCAGAAACATCTTCTTAACATTTAATCAGAAATGAACAACTGATTTGCTCCTTTGCCTTCGGGGCAGCCCTTTGAAACACCTGGAAGCCACAGAACTCGAGAAGCATTTTGAGGAAAACCACCGACAGGAATGGTTCTGAAAAGCATTTTGCAATCCAAGCGCACATCCCACCTGCCTGCCTCCTCTAGAAAGGCTGCTTCACTGTTGACTTACTCAAGAAGGGCTCTTAGAAACCAGACATGACAATTTTTTATAATATTATGCATGGCATGGATAGATAGGTGGAGAAATACTTTTATCTATCATAGCACTACAGCTTGTGCACGTCCAATGAAGCTGAATGCTGGAAGATTCAGAACAGATGCAATAAAGTCCTCCCTTCACGCAGGGCATAGTTAGACTATGGAACTCACTCCCACAGGAGGCAGGGCTGGCCATGAACCTAGATGGCTTTAAAATGTTTAGCCTGAAAAGGGGAGCCCGAGAGGGCATATGAAAGCCACCTTCCAATATCTCAAGGCTTGTCCCATGGAAGAGGGAACAAGCTTGTTTTCTCCTGCTCTGGAAGGTAGGACTCAAACCAATGGCTTCAAGTTAAAAGAAAGGAAATTCTGACAACATCAGGAAAAGCATTTTGACAGAGGAATGGTTTCCTTTGTGAGGTTGTGGCCTCTTCTTCCTTGGAGGTTTTTAAGCAGAGGTTGGATGGCCATCTGCTAATAATAATAATAATAATAATAATAATAATAATAATGTTATTTGTATCCCGCCCTACTCGGCCAAAGCCAGGCTCAGAGCGGCTAACAGCAAGTGAAAATACCACAGTGTACATAAAATCACAGTGTCAATTAATTAAAATACATTCTAAAATCAATTCAGAATCAAATTAATGGCAACCAGTGGGTTAGAATTCCATGAGGATTACAGAAGGAGAGAGGGGGCCAGACTGTGCCTTGGCCAAAGGCCTGGTGGAACAGCTCTGTCTTACAGGCACTGCGGAAAGATGTCAAGCCCCGCAGGGCCCTAGTCTCTTGTGACAGAGCGTTCTACCAGATCGGGGCCACGGCCAAAAAAGCCCTGTCTCTGGTCTGTTTTAGCTGAGATTCCTGCATTGCAGGGGGTTGGGCTAGATGACCCTTGGGGTCCCTTCCAAATCTACAGTTCCATGGGAAAAGGTTGGGGCAAATTCATGGAGAAGAAGGCTATCAGCTAGGCTACTAGCCTGGATGGCTATGGAGGCAGCGACGCTTCTGAATACCAGTTTCAGAAGGAGAGAGGGCTCTTGTGCTGAGACCCTGCTTGCTGGTTTCCCTTTAGGGCATCTGCTTGGCCACTCTGGGGAACAGGATGCTGGACTAGATGGGTAACTGGCCTGGTGCCGCAGGGCTCTCTATTTACGTTCTTACGCCCTGTTGCTCAATTTATGTCCCTGTTTCAGAGAACGGCCTTTGGGACCCAGATCTTTTCTCGAGAGCTCTTTCCAGGCCACCCTTCTGACTCAGCTTGTGCCTGTTGTATTGACGTTTGTCGGTGGAATGTTCGAATTTGGAACATTTTCTTCGCTCGACATGCTTAGCTGCTTCTTGAGCCACCTGGCACTTGGCACGCTCTTAAAACACAAGTGCAGCTCACAAGAGCGTTCTGCTTTCTGGCTGGCGCCCCTCCTCCAAAGGGTGGCAGTAGCACGTGTCAGTTTTACATGGTGCAGAAATTCAGCGTTCCAAAATCCCGGAGCTAGTTTTTTGGGCCAAGAGAGAAACTCCAGGAGGGGAGGCGATTTATTTTTATTATGGTAAAATCTATCAATCACCTTCTAAACTGCCACCTCAAGGTGATTTACACATGAGGAAAAACAGTTTTAAAACAATCAACGCTTTTAAAACAAGACTAACATGTCAACAAGTGGGGACTTGAAGCAAAGTCGCCTTTAACCAGCTGGGAAAGCCTTTCGGAACCAAAATGGCTTCAAATATTTCTGGAAAGTACAGAGTGAGCACCTGTTGTATCTTAACTGGGGTGCTGTTCCACAAAGCAGGGGCAGCCACACTGAAGGCCCTGCTCCGAAATACAGTGGTACCTCGGGTTAAGTACTTAATTCGTTCTGGAGGTCCATTCTTAACCTGAAACTGTTCTTAACCTGAAGCACCACTTTAGCTAATGGGGCCTCCTGCTGCCGCCACACAATTTCTGTTCTCATCCTGAAGCAAAGTTCTTAACCCGAGGTAATATTTCTGGGTTAGCGGAGTCTGTAACCTGAAGCGTATGTAACCCGAGGTACTACTGTACTGCTTCCAAGATCTCTGGAACCTCCTGGATAAGGCTCAACTAACCTTGGTTCTGAGCTGTATAAGCCCTTATATGCTAGAACTAACACCTTGAGCATGGCCTGGTAACAGACTGGCAGCCAGAGCAAATCCTGCAAGCAAAGTGTCCTACGCCGGCTGGAGTTTGCCACCACAAACAGCCTATCTGCCACATTCTGCACTAGCTGCAGCCCCTGGACCAACCCAAGGGTAGCCCCGACATAGAGGGCATCACAGTATTCCAACCAGTGCATAGTTGGCAGTGGAGAGCTGCCAGAAGTAGGGATAATGGGGAGTTGATTAGAGCAGGGTTTCCCAAACTTGGGTCTCCAGCTGTTTTTGGACTACAACTCCCATCATCCCTAGCTGGCAGGACCAGTGGTCAGGGATGATGGCAATTGTAGTCTGAAAACGGCTGGAGACCCAGGTTTGGGAAACCCTGGTTTAGAGCATCATTAGGGCCGCGTTGACCAAGTATGATAAAGTGTGGAAGCCGTGATCCTCTGGATCAGCCTTTCTCAACCTGTGGGTCCCCAGATGTTGTTGAACTACAACTCCCATCACCCCTAGCTAGCAAGGCCAGAGCTCAGGGATGATGGGAGTTGTAGTCCAACAACATCTGGTGGACCACAGGTTGAGAACCGCTGCTCTGGATGTTGCTGGGCTCTCATCTCCCATCATCCCCTGCCATTAGCCATGGGCAGAGACTGTCACTGTCTTGCTTTAAAGGATTGTATGCAGGCTGCTCTGGGAACCTTTTTTGGCTGATGCGTGGTGTAAAAATGCTCTGATAGAGGGCAGCTCCCTGTTCATTTGGAGACACTCCCATAATGGGGATAAAACCTATTCCTCACCCTAGAGAGAGGAGACAGTTAGTCTCCACTGAGAAAGAGAAACCGTAAGGAGATTGCAAGAGGTTGTGATCACCAGCAACACTCAGATGCAGATCTCCCCTGATATATACACGGCTATATTCCCTAATGGCTGGTGTTCCTGACACTGACGGTAGCCACTGAAGCTCGCCTTTCCTTCTCTGGCATCTTGCTTCCGTCTACTGAGAGCCGTCGGCATTGAGCAAAATAGCAGGCTGGATTTGTGGGGGGGGAGTGGACAGCTGAGGCCCCTGATGGCTACAGCTGCTGCCGCAGTTGCCAGAGAGCCCCAACCTCAGACAGTGGCATATCTGTGATGCGCTTGGGTTTGGCCATGCCTCTCTGCAGAGCAGAATCGATCCACAAATGTAACATGCAGCCGTTTGGATAGAGCGTTTATGTACTTTAGGATGAAATGGTTCAAAGCAAAACACCGGCCAGTTGCCGTGTGCCCCTGGCAAAAACCAGCCATGGCTGGAACCCAGTTTTTCAAATTTAACTAGAAGATATTTCCCATGTATTTTGTCAGGGATGTCAAGCAGTGCTTTTGAGGATCCCTCCAGTCCCCTTTCTTATGTGTCGGAACTGCGATAACTCAAAGGCAGTATCCCCACGGGGTTAATCGTTGCCAATCGGCTCCCGCCATGTTGGATCCGTGCAAAAACTTTCCAGTGGCAACATATCCTCATACCAGGGCTTTGCCTAGGGACGGTTTTCCAGTGAGACTTCTTGTTTCTGCTTCCGTATCAGGGAAGGCAAATAGGTAACTCCATCAGAGTTGAGTGTATCCATTGTTTCCCACTGCTCTGCTTGTCCCTGTGTTTTGTGTTTATATTGTAATGGCCATTGGCCACAAACAATAATTGAACTTCAACACTGCCCTCCACCAGGCAGGGAGTCTGGAGGGTGGGCAGAATTGCTTTGACCACGGGCACCGAGGGCAGCTGCACAGGAAAGCTTCCTTGTACAGTGGTACTCGGGTTAAGTACTTAATTCATTCCAGAGGTCCGTTCTTAACCTGAAACTGTTCTTAACCTGAAGCACCGCTTTAGCTAATGGGGCCTCTTGCTGCCGCCGCGCTGCCAGAGCACGATTTCTGTTCTCATCCTGAAGCAAAGTTCTTAACCCAAGATACTATTTCTGGGTTACCAGAGTCTGTAACCTGAAGCGTATGTAACCCGAGGTACCACTGTATTGAGTCAGACTCTTGGCCTGGTACTTAGTTCAGTACTGCTCACTACTCACTAGTGACTGGCCCCTTCTGCATGCCAAGCAGGTGCTCTTGTCACCCAGCTATTTCCTTTTCCATGGAAACAGAAAGCCCAACTGAACTACTCTCCTTCACTGGAGGTTTTTAGACAGAGGTTGGATGGTCATCTGTCAGGGATTCTTCAGCTGTGATTCCTGCATTGCAGGGGGTTGGTTTGGATGACCCCTGGAGTCCCTTCCCGTTCTACAGCCCTATGATTGTTTAGGATTTATTTCAGAGTGGCAGTGGAGGATGCAGAGACACATTAAGTGAAAAGAGCAGTGCTTTTTTTCTTTAAAAATGTTTAGGGGTACTCTCATTTTCCTACTTATATTGAAATACTGCCCCTCAATGAAGCCAAACAGATTTACAAAATGTTTAGGGGCTTGTGTGCCCCTGCGTCCCCCAGGAAAAAAGCACTGGAAAAGGGGGTGCAGCGTTAAGACCAAAGGGGTTGCTCAGTGCTAAAAATGAGATTGGTGGGGGAATTCTCATTTCCTAGACCACCTTCTGATTCAGTCCCCCCCCCTAGGAAACCCCATCTCTTCTCCCCGCCCCTTCGTGACCCTTAATTGGAGAAGTGGGTTGCCAATCACTTTCTCCCTCTTTCTTCTTCCTCTTCCTGGCAGGTGGCTGTCAAGAACAACATTGATGTCTTCTACTTCAGCTGCCTTATTCCCCTCAATGTGCTTTTCGTCGAGGATGGCAAAATGGGTAAGTGGGGCCACTTCCGTCGCTTGACCTAAGGCGGAGGGCAAAGTGAGATGTCGAGGAAGGGGGCCAGTCTCTTCTGCTTCCGCCAGATCCAGATATGTCTGGGAACAAGAGTGGCAGAGGGGAGATGGGACGGGTAAAGAGGAAGGATGCCCTTCAAGGCCAAAAAGGATGTGATCAACATTTATTTATTGACATTTATTTATTGAGCAGTTTAATAGTCTGCTTCGTACTTTAAAGCAATCCCTAAGCGGTTTACGGTATCCTAAGCATATCACAAAGAAATACAATGCGATTTCACGTTTTAAAAAAAAGCAGCACAGGATAATATATCATCATAAACACCAGTATAAACTCAAACGACTAATGTTTGGAAGACACACCTCTTTACCTGGCCCCAGTGACGCTTGAGAGATTTAGGACACACCCTGTTCTTGTAACTAATTTGTTTCAAACTGTTCTTAATATTTTATTTTTGAATTGCTATAACCCACTTGTGAGACCTTCTAGTGAAGGGGTGGGTAAGAAATTGAATCACCATCAAAATCATCATCATGATTATTGCTGCTGCTGCTATTATTATTATTATTATTATTATTGTTATTGTTATCATCATCATCAACATCTACTAGCAAAAAATCGAATCCGTGCCAGAAATGCATTAGCAGCCAGTGGAGATAATAGCTATAATAACCTCGTGCCTGGATTACTGCCATGGAGCAGCCCTTGAAGACTGTTTGGAATCTGCAGTAGGTGCAGAATGATGCCACTTGGTTGCTGAGTTACACACCATTTCAGAGTCAGAATATCCCTCTTCACCGTGGTCTGCATGGGCTGCCTAGTCGTGTCCAAGTCCGTTTTAAGGCGTTGCCATTGACTTTCAAAGTCTTAAATGGCTCAGGGCCTAAACACTTGGCAAAGCACATTTTCCAGTTATGGACAGCTCAGTCATTGACATCCTTGGAGGGGAGCTTTTTTGGGGTGCCTCCTGCAAGGTAGGGCCTGAGGGTGGTGATACAGTCAAGGACCTTCTCAGTTGTTTACCCCTCCCTGTGGCACTCTCTGCCACTGGAGGCCTGTCGGTCATAATCTTTACTCCAGTTTCATTGGGTGTAAAAAGGCACACCTCTCATGCTTTCTTGAGGTTATTGTCAGTTAGGACTCGGGGGAAATTTGATCATAGAACCATCTATAGGATTGCTGCTGTTTTAGAAAATGGTTTTATAGTTTTAATTTACTCTACTGGTGTTTGACAGTGTGATTTGTGAACCATTAAGGATTTTTAAATTAAGAGCGAAAGAAAACAGCACGACTCTGGATTGACGTGTGACTTAGTGCCCTGGCGGCAGCGTTCTGCAGCAACTGTAGCTTCAGAGCAGTCTTCAGCTGAGATTCTTGCATTGCTGGGGGTTGGACTAGATGACCCTTGAGTCCCTTCCAACTCTAAGATTCTATGATTCAATGGTAGCCCCACATTATGGTAGTCTAGATTAAGGGTGCTTTCATCTGCTTCTTTTATCTATCCCTTCGGGTGTTGGGTTTCAGAAACTGTGCTGCCTGAAATATGGCCCAATGACTGGGGGAAAACTAGTCTGGATGGAGAGATGTAAGGATGTCTCAAACGACTCTTGCGTTTCTCCTCTCCCACCCACTAACAGAACGCCAAGTTTTCCTCGCCACATGGAAAGACATTCCAAATGAAAACGAGCTCCAGTTCCAGATTAAAGAGTGCCACCTGAATGCTGGTGAGTGATTTTTTTTTAATAAACAGTCCTGCATGTGGGGATCTTTGTTAAGTTTTGATTCAATGCACTATAGTATCACTTGAAACAGCCATGGCTTCCCCACCCCAAAGGATTCTGGGAGCTGTAGTTTGTTCAGGGTGCGGAGTTGTTAGGAGACCCCCCATTCGCCTCCCAGAGCTACAAGGGATAGCTCAGTGGGCTGGGTATGAGACACTTAATCTCACGGTCGTGGGTTCAAGCCCCACATGGAGCAGAAGATTCCTGCTTTGCAGGGGGTTGGACTAGATGACTCTCATGGTACCTTCCAACTTTACAATTCTACAAATTCTCAAGAGTTACCTGTGATTGATTTTTATACTACTTTGGACTTCTCATTGGGGCATCCCTTTGTCCACTGTGACAACAGAATGCTGGACTAGATGGGCCCTTGGCCTGGTACCTTCCAACTTTACAATTCTACAAATTCTCAAGAGTTACCTGTGATGTTCTTATGCTTCATTAAAGGGTTTTTTTTTAACGGTTTCACAACCTTGGGGTTCTGCTAAGTCAGCTGATTGTCTCCCTCCTGTGCTGATGGTGGGGGGTTTGACTACATGCAGATGGGTGTTTGGAGAACGGTGATGGCAGGGATCCTTCTGTGGCAGGCACAGTCTATCTAGAACAGTCTCAGCCTCTCCCGTCTCCTCCGGAGGATGCTTCCCATTGTGGGCTCCTCCACAAGATGTGCCTCCTTTAGGGAAGGTTCTCCTCAGTCACTCTGGCCTCCCTTAGCCAGTCCCTTTGCCACCACTGGCAGATCTTAGGAACACAGGAAGATGTATTACAGGGAACCCCCCATTTATGCGGTGGTTACGTTCCAAGGCACCACATGTCTAAGGGAGATTGCGTATCTCTGAAACACCATTTTAAAAGCCTGCAGATGCCCTGTTCCATCCCTTTTTGTGATGTTTTGGGTCACTTCTGGGTTTGACATGTGTGTGTGGTTGTGCACACATTGAACGCGCCTGTATATCGAGTCAGACCATTGGTCCATCCATCTCAGTACTGTCTACACTGGCAGCAGCTCTCCAAAGTTTCAGAGACGAGTCTTTCCCCCACCCTATTTGGAGATCCCCAAGATTGAATCTGGGACCTTCTGCATAGAAAATGTGGTCTGTTCCTAACCTTGTCCTTATCCTAAAAATAAAGCAGGAATCCATCCTTCATGGTTCGGAACAAAGGTCTAGTTTAACTAGGAACATAGGAAGCAATCTTATACAGAGTCAGACCCTTGGCTCATTTAGTTCTGTATTGTCTACACTGACTGGCAGCAGCTTTCAGGTGCGGGTCTCTCCTAACCTACCCAGAGAAGCCACAGATGGCCTGGAATTTTCTGCATGACCTACATCCCTTCCCTAATCTGTCTTTTATGGAGTCTGCACTCAATTGTCTGCATTGACTGGCACCTGCTCCCCAGGGCTTCAAGGAAGAGTTATTCCCAGCCCTACTTGGATATGCACCGGGGAATGAACCACGCGAAGAACACGGCCCTCCGCCGATCTTTGCCTCTTCCCCTTGTTGGAGATACTGCCGTCTCCAGCGAGCTCAGCAGCCTGATCTCAAAGCACGGAGTAAGCGGAGAGGAGGAGCAGGCCGGGAAGCCGTCCTCCGTAATTGCTACGGGGGCAAGGCATTAGCTTCCGAGATAGGGGAAGCCAGCCAGAACTGATAAGAAGAAACCAAAATCATGTTTATCAGGCATGACCCACTTTTCAGGCTCTCCACAAGCAGAGGGAGACTGGCAGGTTCTCTTGCATGCTACTGCTTCCCCAGCGACAGCTTCATCTCAGAGATGCCTCATCTCTCTGCCACGGTTTTCTGTGGTGTGGGGGAGAGGCAGGCAGGGTCTCCCTTCTCCCTGATCTGGGGAGGTGGCTGCGGAGAGCTTCGAAGCACAGAAAGTTTACTCACCATGTTACCAAAGCAGGATCAGAGCGGTCCACACTCCAAAAGTTGCTGCTCTTTTGCTCAAGACAGAGAGCTGAAAAGCTCTGTTTGCACCAGGTGAGCAGGCCTTGCCCAACAAGCAAGGCCTGGAGCTTAAAGCTGTTTTCCGGCAGGGCAACCCCAAGCAGATCTGGTGCAAAAGGAGCTTTTTAAAGCTCGGCTTTGCTAGCTAGGCAAGGCCTGCTTGGTGCTCCAGCTCTGGGAGGCTAGGGATGCTCGTGTGAGATTTCTCCCCATTCACCTGCTAGCCACAAGGCAGCTCCAAGGGTTAGGCTATATGCAATTTTCACGTATACATGTAACCCTTGGAACCAAACCTCTGCATAATACGAGGGATTACAAGTGTACGCAGTATATAAATGTGGATGAGAGTATACGCAAGCACACAAAAATCTATTTATCTAGCTTTGTATATATGCATCACACACCCATGCCAAGATTTCCAGCTTGGCAAAATTTGTGCCACAGATTATTCCATTTGCATTCCTGGGAAGAAAAGTAAGATCCTGTTAGTTAGCTAGTTTTCTAAATCGCTTCAGTTGCCTTATATTGAAGGCAAAATGTTCTTTTTCCGTGGATTGGGGTTTTTCCTCTCTTTCCCATTCTTGTGCTTCCGTCGACGCCCTCCTCCTGACAGCTGCTGCCTCCCAACCACTTCCCTTGACTTATTTTTTTTTAATAAAAAAGAGAGAATAATAAAGAGTGTTCCAAGGCGCAATTATCATCATGCAGGAGAACAAAAGGCAGCCTGCGGTTTCCGAAGTAGGAAGGTCACACAATAGCAGGCACCTGGGAGGGGTCTTGAAGTCAATGGATGCTCAACACACACACACACACACACACACACACACACACACATTTCCCTGCCTTCGGAGCTGTTTCGAGCAATCATTAGCCAGTTGTTGGCTTTTTCCTTGTTCCTGGGCTGCCCCCTCCCGCCCTGTGCGAGAGCCACCCCCTTCGGCAACGACAAGGTCACCCTCTGTGGATGACTAAGCTCTTGAAACATGTCAGCAAAGCCATACACATTACAATTAAGTAAACAGCAGCAGCGCTGCCCTCCTTTGTGTTGCTATCAGCCGGGGGTTTCGTTTTCCACATGTCAAAGTAACTTCACTGAGCGGCAACCGGGGCGGGCAAGAGGCTCTATTTAAAGCCCTGTCGTTGCTTGCGAGAGAGCAGAGGATGGAAGCAGGCAGCGAGGGGTTTTTCATCCCCCCCCCCGCATTGTGTTCTCTTGGAAGCTTCAGAACGCCCTCCTTTGAGAAGGGTGTCAGCACCCGCTCAGGATCCGGCGAGGGCCATTCACGGCTCCATGCCTGGGGGGAGCGCAGAGAGGCACAGTGGGGAGAAGTGGGAGGCCGGTCACCTCCCCTCGAGAAAAAGGATCTGGTGGAGTCGAGGAAGAGAAAGGGAGCCAAAATTATCAAGGGGCAGCGTATGGTACCTTTTGGTTTAGAGCAGGGGTGGCCAACTCCCAAGAGACTGCGATCTACTCACAGAGTTAAAAACTGGCAGTGATCTACCCCCTTTTTCTGGGGTTTGGGTCAAAGCTGTTGAATTTTTTCAGGGAGGAGGTAAAGTGTTGAGCTTTTTCCAGGGGAGCCACAATTGTTCACCTTCTTTGGGGGGAGCCAGTGATCTACCGCAGATGTCCAGGGATCCAACGGTAGATCACGACCTACCTGTTGGACATGCCTGGTTTAGAGAAAAGGCAAGGAAGTGGTGACACAATAGCAGCTTGTAATGTTATGCCCGGCATGGAAAAAGTGGAGACAGAATAGTCCCCCCCCCTTTCCTAACGCTAGAACTCGGGACAGAGAAAGGAAAGGACTTCTTCACGGAGCGCAGAGTTAAACTCTGGAACTCCTTCCCATAGGAGGCCATGATGGCCACCGACTTGGGTGGCTTTCAAAGTGGATTGGACAGATTTGTGGAGAAGAAGCAGTCAAAGCTTCCCCCTAAGACTTCTGGGAGCTGTAGTTTTTGTTAAGAGCGCTGAAGGCTGTTAAAAGGTAAAGGGACCCCTGACCATTAGGTCCAGTCGTGGCTGACTCTGGGGTTGCGGCGCTCATCTCGCTTTACTGGCCGAGGGAGCCGGCGTACAGCTTCCGGGTCATGTGGCCAGCATGACTAAGCCGCTTCTGGCAAACCAGAGCAGCGCACGGAAACACCGTTTACCTTCCCGCCGGAGCGGTACCTATTTATCTACTTGCACTTTGACGTGCTTTCGAACTGCTAGGTTGGCAGGAGCAGGGACCGAGCAACGGGAGCTCACCCCGTTGCGGGGATTCGAACCGCCGACCTTCTGATCAGCAAGTCCTAGGCTCTGTGGTTTAACCCACAGTGCCACCCACGTCCCTGCTGAAGACTGTTAGGAGACCCCTATTCGCTTTCCAGAGCTACAATTCCCAGCGTTCCCTGTGGGGAGGTATTGATCATTCAGTAACTTTGAGAATTGTAGCTCTGGGAGGGGAGCAGAGGTCTCCTAACAACCCTCAGCATCCTTAACAAACTACAGCTCCCAGAATTCTTCTGGGGAAGACATGACTGTTTCAAGTTGCATCGTAGCGCTTTAAATGTGCCAAGTGAGTATGGCGCCAGTCACAGAATATTAATTGCATGTTTGAAATAGTGGGCTGGACTGCTTTTCTAGAATTGGTAAGGTGTGGCCTTGTGGTGCCCGTTGCTTTAAGGAATTGGCTTTCTCGTACGCTGCTTTGACAGGCTCTGTGTCTGGGAAGCGGCTTACAAATCCATTAGACAAATGGACCGTCCTGTTTGCCAGGCCATGCCATGTACTCCCCCCCCCTCTAGGCCTGCGAAAGAGCCTGAGGGATCTCTAATGCTGTTTGTGCAGATTTGGGCAGCGGAGAAAGGAGCCGGCGTCAGATCGGCAACTCTTTGGTCCCCTGCCCTGTTTGCCGAGGGCTCAGCACCACTCGGAGCAGGTGCCTGCTTCTGAAGACAGCGGGGCCCCTCTGCCACCGGTCACGTGGGCCCGAGCCGTTTTGCCTTGTGTGTCAGGCACTGCCGGGCAGCGTTGCCTAGCAACGCTTCCTCGTTCCCTCCAAAGCTGACATCAGCCTTGGCATGACAGTGCCGGGAAGCGGAGGTTGGGGCGGCGGGGGGAGCTGGCATTGCTACCTGTGAATGAAAGGGAAGATCTCCCAGCGCACGCCCTTCGTAGTATTTTTCAATGGCTACTCGCCGCAAAGGCTAATGCTCCACAGTCAGAGGCAGGGATGCTTCTGGAAACTGCAGGAGGGGAAGATGCTCTTGCGCTCATGTCCTGCTTGCGAGATACACTTTGGGGCATCTGCTTGGCCCCTGTGAGAACAGGATGCTGGGCTAGATGGACCATTGGCCTGATCCTGCAGGCTGTTCTTCACTCGAGCTGCTGACTCTGCTAGGTGCTGCTGGACAGGATGTGAAACTGCCCCATGCAGCTTGCAGGCGCTCCCAGTTTTGGATCACCCTCCCTGGAACCTGCCTAAACAATATTTTTCTTTGGCACCCTGGGCATCAGAAGCGCTGACATTGGCTTGCGGTTTTCTTCCAGCATCCATAGTTTTAAAAAATATTTTTTTTTGTCATGGTTGCTTTGCACCATTCCGAGATCCATCTGTGTGAAAGGGAGCATAGAAATCAGTAAAAGAAATGGAATGATAAATATGGCCGAGGCAAAGCCAGCGTCGCAGGCTCCGAACCAACTGCAGTGTTTTCAGGGACGGGGGGTGGTCGGCTTTTTTCAAACTGCCCTTCTCGGTTTGGCCCATTTCAGACAGTGGGCAAGTTCAAATGCATGTCTTGATTTTTTTAAAAAAACACAAATATATTCCCAAAACTAATCCTTTTTGAGGCCTTTCCGTGCCTCTCACTCACAATTCTGGTGACCTCATAAGGTCAGTTGCTATGAAGGCTGGCAGGCTCAGCCATTTAAATGGGTGGAGATCAGTCAATGGAAACTTCAGTTGCTCGGCAAAGGAATTAAGATGTGAAGCAGCAGGGCGGAGAAATGACCCTGACCGCCCTACCCGTTTCTTTTTTGAAGCTCCTCTCTTGCTTCTGGTTTGGCCAGGGGAGAAAAAAATATCGAACTTTAAAATGGCTTTTCCTTCCTACTGGAGCAGAGGTGGATGACCCCAAGGTCCAGGTTCTCTCCTTTGCAGGCTTCCGGGGGCCACGTGGTGGCAGTGTGCAGGGCCAGAGGGAAAAGTCGGTGGAGCACTGGAAGCGACTCTTACTGTTTTGTACTAGGCTGTCTTCCAGCCTCCCAACTCAGAAGTCTCAGTAGTGTAGTCTGCATGAGTGTGTGTGTCTGTCTGTGTGTGTGTGTGTGTGTGTGTGTGTGTGTGTGTGTGTGTGTGTCTGTGTCTGTGTCTGTGTGCGCGCGTGTGTGCGTGTGTTGGTTGCAAAGTAAGGGGTGTTTTTTTGCAAAATTGGAAGTGGTTGCCACACCACCATCCTATAAACTGAGGATTCTGGTTTAGATTTGGGGAGTTGGCTTTTGCAAGGCGCTAGTCCCCTCGCAGGGTAGGATGAGGTGGGCTTGGCGAGTTTCCCACCCTGCTCCCAAAGCCCCATGATTGCAGCCTGCTGTGTCACCAGCTGTTTTGCAGCTGCATTTTTAGGTGGGCTGTGCGGGTGTCATTTCCCTGGATAAAGTTGTATGGAGGGAAGGGGGCTTTAGCCCTGGGAAGGGATAGGCACTTGTGTTGTGTCTCTGTTTCCACAGCGACCAAAGACAGGGAAGCCCATCAGATTGTGAACATGGTGTGTGTGTGTGTGTGTGTGTGTGTGTGTGTGTGTGTGTGTGTGTAGATAGATGAGTGAGTGAACCTTGTGTGACCCCCTGCAACCAGCCATTCCAGAGTCTAGCTGGGTGTGAGGCATTGATCTGGCCCACCCGGCCGTGCCTTCCACATTCTGCACCTGGGGAAGCCCAGCTCCCGTGCTGAGAAGGCGTGCATAGCCAGCATTTTGTGGGGAGGATGCTGTGTCGCGAAATGTGGAGTTTCCTGGCAGTTAATGAGAGAGTTGCACGTTAAGCAGAGCTCTGGGGAAGTGAGGCTAGTCAACAGTGTGCGGATGTTTTTCGACGGCACTGCAACTGAACAGCACTCAAATGTTTCTGGGGGTGAGCTCTTTATGTCTCTCCTCTGTGCACACCCACTCATGCACACATCCGGCCTCTGGAGAGTGTGTCAGGAGCAATGCACAGAAGAAGAGTCTGCTGGAGGAGGTCAGGGGCCAGTCTAGCCCTTGTATTCACAGTGGCACCCCCACCCTGGTGAAGCACATTACTGGCTTGGGTCCTTTGTGTGATCTAATGAGGTTTTTCTTCCTTGTTTGCCCTTCTGCCCAGACACCGTTTCCAGCAAGCTCCAGAACAACAATGTCTACACCATCGCCAAGAGGAACGTGGAAGGACAGGACATGCTGTACCAATCCCTGAAGCTCACCAATGGCATTTGGATCTTGGCTGAGCTGCGCATTCAGCCAGGGAACCCCAACTACACGGTAAGACCCTCACTGGCAGGGCTGGCCTGGGAGTATTGGGGAGAACATGCATCAAACGCTGGTGCGGCCTCCAGAGCCTCACTGTCCTCCCTTTCTCATCTGCCGCCCAAGGCAGCCTAATGGTGGGACCAGCCCTGTGTCTGGGGGAAGAAAAGGCACGAGAAATTTCTGCCTTCAGATTTATTTGTTCATTGTAGAAGACCTCAATGCGGTTTACAAAAAGAAAAATCGGTAAAAGCAATTAAAAAGAACAATTCAGATCATTGAGGAAAATTGAGACCCGTTCTAAACTAAAAAAAACCATCAACATTTGGCATGTCTGGGGAGGCATTTCTCAACAGAAATGTTTTCAGCAGGTGCCGAGAATTGAACAGCGAAGGCACCTGGCTGGTGCCAATCGGTCAGGAGTTCCAAAGTTTAGGAGCTGCGGTGCCGAAAATCTGATTTTGTACAACTGCGGAACGAATATGATGTGCCCCTGTAACAGTGCCAGTTCCGCAGATAGAAGCTGTCGAGTGGCAAGGTGATCTTGCAGGCAAACTGGTCCCAAGTTGTTTAGGGTTTTACATACTGATAGTAACACCGTCAGCATGGCCCAGCCGCCAGCAGGTCTTGGGGCAGAAGTGTTAAGGGCTGACAGGGTCTTGCTCGAGTCAGCAATAATTTGTAAACCTCAGTTTGGGGAATGAGGAGGGAGGAAAACGAAGGCCTTTGAAGCCTGTCTCAGCAACTTTATGCACTCCCCCACCCCACCTCCTAGGTGCCCCCTTCCCTTCTTCTCATGCCTCCTTTTCTCCCACAGCTCTCTCTGAAATGCCGAGCTCCCGAAGTCTCCCAATACGTCTACCAGGTCTACGACGCCATTTTGAAAAACTAAGCCCATCGAAGGCGCCGCCGCTGCTGACGGCCGGCCTCACCGCGCAGGGAAATCGGGACGGGGCTGACTCCAGACACTCTGCCGCCCCCTTTTTGCCGGTGCAGGCCCAGAACCCTCTTGGCGTGGGTGGGGAGGGGGAAAAAAAGCTCTGTGTTGTTGTCTAAGATCTCGGTGCGATGCGCTGAGGCAAAACCAAGGTAGCGAGTAGTGTCCACGTTGCTGGTAACTGTAGGGGGGATGTCGTCCCATTTGATACTTTTAGCATCTGTGAGGAGTTTGTAACCACTTTTTTTGCGCCACCCGTTGTTTTCCTTTTTGTAATATAATTTCATTTTCCCGCCAGTCCTGTTGCCACGTCTTGTCTCGCTCATCCGTTCCCCGTGGGGCTTCTCCATCTCGTGCCAACGCTTTGCATTTTCTTGAACCACTGTAGGCCTCTAGTTGACACTTCAGAACATGCAGTCTCATTTTAAACACTCGAGAGACACACACACCATCTCTGCCCAGCCTGAGAAAAACATACACATCGCACTTTATTCTTTTACATTTGTGTACTTATGATGATGATGACGACGGTGATATTATTATTTTTCTGCAATTAAACCAGCTGTCTCAAGCAGGCGAGGCTGAAGGAAGGGGCATCTGAGAGAGACCAGCCTTGTAAGAAACAACACTGAGTATTGGTCAATTTGGTCTTTAGGAACTGGCACATCGTCCCCCCTTAAATTTGAAGTGTGCTCTCTCCCCACCCTGGTTGAAAATCCTGCCTGCTGCAAACATGGCAGTCTTTCCTGACCCATGGAGCTTTTCAGCATGAGCATCTTACAGCTGGGAAGAGACTCCATTTCTAGGGAACCTCAGGAGGTGTGAAAGGTCAGAGAACCAGCTCCAATATGCGCCTGCATGCATCTCACAAAAGCTGCTTTCCGGGGCTGCATTTAATGCGGCTGCCTTTCCTGATGGTACGGCGCATGTATGGCATTATTAAGGAGATGTGGGGCCCTTTCCACGTAGGGGCCAAGTCCTTCCTCAAGGCCAAGTTGGGTGCAGTCGAAGAGGCACCCAGTTCAAACTGCTGGCTAGCATCTGTTATCGAGGGTGGTGGTGGTGGGGCATCTGTGGCCCCTCCGGAAATGTCGCTAGGCTCCGACTCCTATCAGCCCTTGCAGGCAGGATGGCTGATGGTCAGGGAAGGTGGGAAGCTGGAGTCCAGCAATATCCAGGGAGAGGGGGCACACATTTTGCCTACCCCTAAACTCAAATGTGCCCCATTACTGAGGAAAGGTTAAGATGGTCCTCCCTTTCTTGCCCTCTTTCCTACTGCCACCTCCTCGCTTCACCTTAGGGAGCAGATCCTCAATATCCAAGGGCCCTCTGTGCATGTACAGTGTTTGGATCAGCGCCTGCTTCATTCACACACACACCCTCCCGTTAGCTTTCGGCAGAAGATGGAGGCGCCTTCCTTCTTCTGCAAGACACAGGAGAAGAAACCAGGGATGGCATTAAGCACTGAGGGAAAAGGGGGAAGGGGTAGGATTGATCCAGTCAGCCTCTTGCTGTTTCACTGGCCCCGAATCCATGACATGGATCCTGGTCAAATCCAGTGGATTGACAGGAAAGCTTATTCACCAGAACCGGGCTGTGCAAGGGCGACAGGCAAGACTGTTGGGTTGCCAGCACTTAAAAACAAAAAAAGACCCTGACAGGGGGGACAGGACATTTAGAGGGCAAAAATGTGCCAGGCGACTTCCTTTACTGCCGCTTAGAACCACACAGGAGCTTAGCTCCCCCTAGCAAGAATCATTGACATATAAGGAATCCCATAAAAATAATTTTCACGGTGATGGCTTCGTGGCTGCTGTCTCCCCGGGATCTTGTGTTGTGACCCTTTGGGAAGCGTCAGCCAAGGAGCTGGTCTCCTTTCTGAGGCTCTGAAGGCCCCAAGATGGCTGTCCAACGGGCTCCCTCAAGCAAGCCATGGGGCAGCAGCCCTACACAGGAGCCCCACCCCAGGGGCTCAGTAACCTCATTTTTGCCACCTGCCTCTGATTGCACAAGCTGTGCTATTGAGCACCAACGCATGGAGAGGGGGCTCTAGTCTGTGGCGGACTATCTCCCTTCAGGCCTGTTCTTGTGGGGAAAAAGTCAATGTGGCTGCCGTTTGGGTTGCTGCTGCTGCTGCTGAGCTGCTCCAAGAAACAAAATGGGATCTCACAGCAGTTGCTGTTTGGGGCAGTAGATTTGGGGAGCTTAGCTCAAGGGTCTTAAGGGTTGAGAAGGCCAACAGTGCCTCTGAAATGTTGCCGTTTGGGGCCAAATAATCTACAGTAGTGAAAGGTGTGAACTTGGAGGCCAAGGAAAACATTTGCGTCTGATCCGCTCTTTACTTTCTTTTTTGAGCACAAGGCTGCAATTATTCGGCCTTATTGAGGTGTCCCAAAGGGGCTGAGGGAAGCTCCCTCTGGATCGAAGTTTGAAGCACCCTGTGGCCCAGCTCTCTTTTTTAAAAACAAAGGAGAGACATTGCACACACCAAGTGACTTTTCCTCCCTGCTGTGTTCTGAAGAATTTAGTGCATCCCAAAAAACCACTTCCATAGCAGTTTCAAGAATGGGGGATGTGAAGTTCTTGAGGGAGAGATGGGCTGGTGGCGGTAACCTTTGGGTAACTCTTCTGACTCAGTGTTGGGCCACATTCAGATTTCAAATGCGTATTACGATGCCAGTTTAAACAGCCGTGGCTTCCCCAAAAGAATCCTACCGTTTGTTAAGGGTGCTGTGCGTTTTTGGGGGGACTCCCCTATTCCCCTCCCATAATTCTGTGTGAAGAGATGATGGACTATTAAACCACTCCAGGAACTGTAGTTCTGAGGGGAATGAGGGATGGTGTCTCCTAACAACTCTCAGCACCCTCAACATACTACAGTTCCCAGAATCCTTTGAGGGGAGTCATGGCTGCTCAAAGCGGCATCAAGGTGCTTTAAATGTATGTTGTGATTGTGGCCTCAGTGGTGCCCAGCAACACCACACCCAGGGAAAATGGAGCTGCTGAAGATGGAAACAAAATGGCGGGTGCAAGCCCGGGACCTTCCAGAAATGCACCACGTCCCTGTTCTCTCTGTCTCTCTGCTGGGCCTCCTGCTGTGTTTTTTTTTTGTCTGCATGCTGTGAAGTGTGGGGTGGAGGGTGCTTTTTGTTTTGCTCAAAATTGCTGCATTCTGAGGCATTTGACTGCGGGAGGGTGGGGGGTGGAATGAAGCTTTGCCTTGTATCATCAATAAATGTCATTTACACAGATCTGGTTGCCTGGTGGTGGTGCTTTTGTTCAGGAGGAGGGTGGGACAAGGCCCGGAACCCTGCCTAATTAGCCCATGTCTAATGGCAGCGGCCTGATTTAAAGACAGGTGTTTCCACAGTGAGACATTTCATGTTTCAAGCATGAAGAATTGCCAGCAAAGGCTCTGTACCTGCATTCCGAGGGCGAAAGCAGAATCAAAATATCACGTTAACGTCGAAGGTGGAATTTCCCTCGAACATCAGGCGTTGCAAGTTAAAAGCCGGCCTGTCCCACCTGCATGCATGCCTGTTTGCAAGGGACCAGGTGAGCTGTAAAATGTGCTGCAGGGTGATGCCTGATGCTCAAGATATTCTAATGGAACATGGTGTGGATATTTGCAATGCAGTTCTCATCTTTGTAATGTGAACATCCAGATCTATCCTCGCACCCATTTTGCAGAGTTCCAGTGACTGCAGGACAGGGAGGGGGGAGATGTAAAACAGCAAGACAGTTCTCAAAAGTTTAAGCGGAATCAGAATTGGTTTACCCCATGTAGGGAGTAGAGATGTGAAGGTCAAGAAGAAGAAGAAGTTTGGATTTGATATCCCACTTTATCACTACCCGAAGGAGCCTCAAAGCGGCTCACAATCTCCTTTCCCTTCCTCCCCCACAACAAACACTCTGTGAGGTGAGTGGGGCTGAGAGACTTCAGAGAAGTGTGACTGGCCCAAGGTCACCCAGCAGCTGCATGTGGAGGAGCGGAGACATGAACCCGGTTCCCCAGATTATGAGTCTATTGCTCTTAACCACTACACCAGGGGGGAAATGGAGGGTGGGTCCCAATCCCCCTGGCTTTTGGTGCTTCTGAGATCTCTGCTCTCTGTATTTTTCTTTTTCCTGTTCAGGAATGGAATTCGGGGGGGGGGGGGGGGAGGAGGGTGTCAGAGGAAGAACTTCCTGCCCTCAGTGAGCTGGCAATTGGGCATGATTTGGAAGGCGGTTGCACTCAGGTCAGAGACTGGCACAGGGAAGCAACGGTGAGCCTCCTCTGAAGTCTGGAAATCCTGCTTTGTTTCTTGCTAGGCAGCAAATGAATTACACAGCCACACACTGCTGATTGGCAGGAAGCACAGAGTAGACCAGTGGATCCTGCAGAGATGCAGCAGGGAGGCCCCTCACAGTGGGTGGGTTCTGTGGAACCAAAGCTGTTTTGTTTGGCACCCTGCGTGCTTTGGAAATGGTTAGCCCAGGGTAAGGGGGGGCCAGTTCTGCCCCTTGAGCCCCTGAACCTCTTTGACACCCTCCACTCTTCATGCCCTGCCCTGGTGAGATGAAAGCTCCCACTACAGGGAAGGGAAGGGCTTTATTTTATTATAGCTATAAAAGCCAGGCTCCCAGGTATTGTTGCAAGAGAATCCCTGTGGCTGCCTGTCTCCCTCTGCTTTGTTCCTGCTTGTGAATACAAGCAAGTGTCTTCACTCCCTTAAAGGCTTCCGCTCAGGGATTTGGCTGCACTTTCTTCCTCGCCTCAGATCGTCTTGTGATCTCAGCCTCTGCCTTGTTGCTACTGCTGCTGTTGAATCCTGATCATTCTGCAGGCGTCCAGAGTCCACCGTGGTGCCCAGCTGCTGTGGAGAAGAGCTTTCCTCCTCACGTGTTTTCTCTGTGTGTGTTGGCAGGAGGATGCAGAATTCAGAGGAGAATTCAACTCCATTAGAATCTCTCCCCACCCCTTTTTAAATTCAAGTTTCTAGTCCATATTGCTGAAGTTTGAAGTCAGGCGTGTGTGTATTCTGCCCTTCAGAAAATCCTCCCACAGTAGAATACAACAGAACAAAGATGCATGTTTATAAAAATCACATTGCATGTTTCTGTTTTGTATTGGATGTATTTGTGTTGGGATCTATTTTATTGCGGTACTCTGCCTGGAATTCTGACCGGCTGTACATATTTACAATAAATACAATTCACACTAAAGCCACAAAATACAAATAATAAAATGTAGCGGTAAACTGTATCAGAACCTAAAGCCACAATGATTAAGATGATGATGATGGTTCAAAATAACTGAATGGTACCAAATTGATCGAAGCTGATCCAAGTGGAATGTATTCCTGAGTGCTTCAGGTTATAAACAGGGTTGTTGGGGTTTTTTTTTGGGGGGGTGAGGTGTTTGAGGACAGATAAAATCACTAAAACGCTAAAAGTAGAAAAAATAGAATATTCTCTACCTTTGCTTTGTTGGCATGTGCACAGTTTTGATTCCTTTCGTTTAAATTTTGTTCAGAATGGGCTGGTTTGGTTTTTTCCTGTGTGAAACCTGCTGATGTCCCATTCAGGTCTGGTGCCAGATTCCCCAGGGCAAGTCAGGTCAGGAATTTCAGGACCATGGTTAGCTTCAGGGTCACAGAGAGGTCCAAGGGACTGAGAGCAAACAAAGTCTTTTTAGGCCTCTTCTCTCCACCCACACTGCCTCTTATTTAGAAATTAAGGGATACCACACAATGTAAGTTTTTGAATTAACATAATGAATTTGAATTAATATATTAATTGCACCATTGCCAAAAAATATGCACAAATGCAAAAAAAAAAAAACCCTTTAAAATACCAAGAACACTTATTTCTGACTGCAATCAGGTTTTCTTCCCTACCCCACCCAAATTTTAATTTTCGTCATCCAAAACACTATCTTTTCTTTTACCATAAAGAACCAAACCAAGTAGTCTACCTGAAAGACACGACAGTTTCACATGAGCATTAGGGCATAATTTACAATGCACGGCTCAGTCCTGAATATGTGAAGTAATAGTATCTGCTCATGTGCAGAGTGCATCCCACCTGTGAGTAATCGTAATCAGCCTCTTATGTATGAAATTAAGAAGAATATCTTCCAGGTCTGAGGAAGGATGAGGAGTCCGTCGCTGTGATATCCAAACAGGCTCAGAGGCCAAACTTCATTTAAAAAATTTGCTAAGCAACTCAGAAAAAAAGAAAGAAACAATGGCACCAGCTTTTTTCCTCCTTTCAGCATTCAAGATATTCTGAACTTGAACCAGGAAGGGGTGGGGGCTTCTTTGAAGCAAATCCACAGACCTTTTCTGGAAAGAATGTGGAATTCCACATTCCTCTGATTTACCTGCAGCGGCAGCTTTTAATGAATGAATGCAGGGAAATAGTAGCACCAAGGTTGTGGTATATGCTCTCTGCTGAAATCAAGGAGCTCCCATCAGTGTTGGCATTCCACCAGCTTCTGAAGACAAAACTTAACTTTTTATTTTATCACTTTAAGTGGGGGGTGCTTCAGATGTTACGCTTTTTAATTGTTTGTTTTACTGTATATTTTAATTAAGGATGTTTTTATGCCCGAATGGATTTGTTTATTGTGTATTTTAATTATGTATTGATTTTGTAGTTCCAAACCAATTAGAATACATTTTTGCATGTAAGTGGTATAATATAGTAGTCATTGTCGTATACAGACCGTTCTCCTAAGACTCAAGTAAGGTTCCAGTCCTCATGGAAGGCCTGATTTAAACAGGGACATAGGAAGCTCCCTTGTCCCCCAAGTCTGCCCTAGCTTGAAGATGCCTGGGGTTGAACCTGAGACCTTCTGCATGCAAAGCAGACGCTCTACCAACTCTAGGATTCCAGTTCTGTGGTTCTGAAGTGAGGGCAGATAGAAACAGGTTCACAGGCCTTCTACTGAATCAGTCTCTTGGCCCATCTAGCGCAATATTGGCTGCACTGACTTGGGGGCAGCTCTCCAGGGTTTTAGACAAGGTGATATTTCCCAGCCTTGCTTGGAGATGGCAGGACTTGAACCTGGGACCTTGTGCATGCAAGTCAAGTGCTCCACCACTCAGCAAAGGTCCTTCCCAAAACAGAGCAGGTTTAGAAAGCGACAGGCTTAAAAAGCACATGCAGCAAATTTCATTAACTGGGCAATGATCTGAATCCAGGTCTTCTCTATCCACTACACCACACCTGTTCTCCTGACATGCCCATTTAAATAGATTGGCTTCTCTCCCCCCCCCCCCCCCGAATCAATGGCGTAACCAAGGTATGGATTGAATGCTGGAGGGAAGCTGATCTGGGCCCAGGCAATTCCTGGATGGGTGACTTGCTCAGAAGCCCCATGATGGATGAAAGGCAGGGCAGAAATGTAAGGAAGTTAAAAACAAAAAAACAAAGAGAGAAAATGTAACATAATTCCTGGAAGCAGGAAGGGTGGGTCATGCATAAAATTATGCATGGAATATAATATTTTGCATGGCTTGGCAAAAGCAGATATGGAAGTTTTTCCACCTTTCTAACAACACTAGAGGTTGTTGACATCCCGGGAAGCTGAATGTTTGAAGATTGAGGACTGATCAAGGAAAGGACTTCTTCATGCAGCGCATTGTTAATTTGTGGAACTCCCTCCCACAGGAGGCAGTAATGGCTGCCAACATGGATGGGTGGCTTTGAAAGCAGATGAAACAAATTCGTGGAGGAGAGGGAGGTCCTTGGCTACTAGCCACAATGGCTATGCCCTGCCTCCACGATCGGAGGCAGCAATGCGTCTGAATACCAGGTGCTGGAAACCACAGAAGGGGAGAGGGCACCTGGTTGGCTACCGTGAGAACGGGATTCTTGGCCTGATGCAGCAGGATCTTCTTATGATCACCTTCCTAAATACTCTGTGGCCGAAACACTCCCTCTGAACCGGCTGATGGCTGGGAATGCATGGAAAGCTCTCTTCTGACAGCATCATCCAGCGACCCTATAGGCACCCTATAGCACCCACAGCTGGTCTGACGTCCTTCTGAGCTTTATGGCTCCAATCCAGGCCTGCTGCTAAAGAGAAACCCACAGGGGTGAAACTGTGAAGCCTTTAGCTGTTTTCTCTCTCTCTCTGTGTGTGTGCCTCCCTCTCTCTAAAGACAGAACATGTCAGGCTTTGTGACCCTGTGGATCTCCTGCAATCAGTAGCAGGAGATTTCCAACCCCCCCTTCTCTCTATCCTCACACATACACGCACACAGAGGCTGTTCTCTCCATCCAAACTGACTTCCCTGCATTGCAAGAAAATATAGGAAGGGGGGTGGGGAGGAGAAGAATCTATTTCTCATTTTTGTTGGAGGGGGGGAGGAAGGAAAAAACCCAACCCAGATCAGAGGAGAGAGAAATTGTTTCAACTGTAGAACCAGCCTCCTTCCCTTTACCATCGCAGGTTTCGTTTTACCAGATTATTATTTTTTGCCTCCAAGTAAGCGCTGCAGCCCCCCAGTTCTCTGCAATATATATATATATATTATACACCTATCCGAGCTGCCCCCTCCCTCAACAACTCCAAAACCTTCCAAGATCTGCGTGAGGATACTGAATGGAATATCTTTCCTTCTCTGCAAGCAGCAAGCACCCCCCGTTTTTTCAAGGATTTGGGACCCATCACTGGAGACACCGCCTGGGGGGGCGAGTGTCCTTGGCCTCCTCGTCATCTCTGCAAGGTAAAGGGTGGGCTTTGGGGTTGGGGTGGGTGGGAGGAAGGCGGCGAGGGGGAGGAGGAGGGCTGCCCCTTCCCGAGGGGCGCCCATCTATGGGGAGGTGGAGCAAAGGACGCTGCACAGGTGAGATGCACCAGATGCACCTGTCCTCTGGACTCAGCGCAGCAGTGACGGGTGGGAGGATTCTAGCTGATGCTCAAAGTTAAAACCGTACACCTGGAAGGAGTTGATGGGTAGGGATCGGGGGCAGGGGGGGGGAAGAGAGATTTAGGGCCAAGGACCTAGTTTTGGGGCCCCTCCCCAGAAGCCAAAGCGGGGGTGCGTTTGAAAGTCCCGTGACTGTGGCTGTGGCTACCTGTTCAGCCAAGGAAACTCATACCTGTTTCCACAGACGCTGCACCTCCCTGCTTTGTCCAAAACCATCACTTTCTTCAAAGGGGGTCTTGTGCCCCCAGCTGTAGCGTGGTGGTACAGTTACTCTGGCATCACGGAAGGGGTCCGTGTGGAAGTCAAGTGGTGGGTCTTGTGTGGATTTCGGGCTGCTCAGTTTCCCTGTGAGCATAGAGAAGACCAGTTTGAAGCAAAAGAGGCCTTCACTCCTGGCACATGAAGCCCCATACATTAAATTCCACTCTGATGCTCGCCAGCCCAGCCCTTAAACCGCAAGCGGGTTATCACACGAGGCCTGCTGAGTCTCCCCGACCTCTGGAGCTGGCGCATGGCACATCTTGAATTCCCTTCCTGGGTTGCCAGAGTGGCACCCCCGACAAACACACACTCCCCCCGGCGCATGGTGTGATGGGCCACATGGTAGCTTGCGTGTGGACAATATGCTCGGTGCACTGTGCATGGAGGGGCGTGTGGGTGGGCATTCACCACCCACATGTTGGGGCCGAGATGTTGGGTGGGGGGTATAATTTGCTGCCACAATAACACACATGTAGATGAGTTTGCTTTTCGGGGTGAGGGACTGTCTGAGATTGTCAGGTGCATTCAGTTTGCCCCCCGCCCCCCAAAAAAGAACAACTTTGGGCCCTTGGCACCTATGTGACAGGTAGGGCCATAGCACCTGGTTTGCAAGCATCCCAGACATCTCTAGGTAGGGCTGAGTGGGACTCCTGTCTGAAATCCTGGGGAGCGGCTGCCAGTCAGTGTAGACAATATTGAGCTGCGTGGTCCAATACGCAGATACAAGGCAGTCTCCTATGTAAGTGCTGTTCTGAACCTTATACTGAGTCAGAGCGCTGCTGCATTAGCTCTTTAAATTCCTGCACTCTCAAACACTCCGGGGTTTGAGACAAGGGTCTCTCAACGTAAGGGCACCCCAAGAGCCTGGATCAACCCCATGTGGGCCCATGGAGCCTAGCACCCTGTTCTCACAGTAGCCAACAAGATACCTCCTTTGGGAAGCCCACAACCCGGGCTCAAGAGCAGCAGCGCCTTCTCTCTAGTCTGGGATAGCTCAGTCGGTAGAGCATGCGACTCTTAATCTCAGGGTTGTGAGTTCGAGTCCCGCGTTGGGGAAAAGATTCCTGCATTGCAGAGGGTTGGACTAGATGACCCGCATAGTCCCTTCCAGTTCTATGACTCTATGATTACGACCTGCTCTGTACTTATAAGAAATCGACCTGTTAGTGTGGCAGCACCCACATTTTGGAACTGCCTGCCTGTTGACATCAGACAGGGGCTTTTCCTGCACTCCCTTTGGTGCCTGCAAAAAACATTTTTATTCAGGCAAGCCAAAAACAGCAAAGAATTGTTTTACAGGCAACCCAGGGATGTACATTTAAAAGCATAATTCCTCCTCCTCACCCTCAATTTCACAATGCGCTGCACATCATGCACTTTCAGTCTATGTGTGTGTGTGTGTCTCTGTGTATCTGTTTACCAGGCCGCGCATGCTGCCTTCACACACTGCTGCCACAGATCAGCTGACAAAATGTGGCAGCCTCCGTTTGTGAGGATCCATGTGCTCCGGAGGCTGCGCATGGACAGGCTGCCAGGACGGGCGTGTGCTTGTCTTGTCATCCCTGCATATGCACACCTAGCGGACAGGCTGTTCTCTGGCGTGCAGGTGTGGGCCTCCCAAACTTTGGGGCTGTTCTACACACACACACACACACACACACACACACACACACACACACACACTGGAGCCGACTTTCGGGTCCAGGTTCTCGATGTGGAGAGACTGACTAACTCCAAAGCAGCTCACTTCAGAGTGCAGAATGCAGTTCATAAACCCAGGGTGGGATCAAGTCCTTTAGAGACCCTAAACACTGGAAATATTAGGCATTCCAGTCTCTGGAAACTGCGGGAGGGGAGAGGGCTGCTCTTGTGCTCAGGCCCGGCTTGCTGATTTTCCAGAGGCGTCTTGATTGTGAGTGTGAGAACAGGATGCTGGCCTAGAGGGGCCACTGGCCTGATCCTGCAGGCAGGCTCTTATCTCCCTGTGTTATGAGCAAAAGGCAGTCAAGCTTCTGAGTTTAAGAGGGAAAGGAGGATTAAGGGGCACACCACAGAGGTTTCTAAAAGTGTGCATGGTGTGAGAGAGATTGAGGAGGGAGAACAGACTTTTCCTCCGTCCCTCCATCCTGCTGCAACTTGGCTGGCTACAGACTCAGGATGAAATAACTTATTCAGCAGCACACAATTGCTCTGTGGAATTTGTCCTCAGGAACTGTGGTGAGGGCCTTCAGCTTATATAGCTGCATTCTGTTTATTTTCATTAACCGTTTCTGCACCACTTTGGGAGGCAGTAACGCTTCTGTGAGTACAGTGGGTACCTCAGGTTACAGACGCTTCAGGTTACAGACGCTTCAGGTTACAGACTCCGCTAACACGGAAGTAGTACCTCAGGTTAAGAACTTTACCTCAGGATGAGAACAGAAATCATGTGGCGGCAGCAGGAGGCCCCATTAGCTAAAGTGGTACCTCAGGTTAAGAACAGTTTCAGGTTAAGAACGGACCCCTGGAATGAATTAAGTTCTTAACCCGAGGTACCACTGTATCCGTGGCTAGAAGCTGCAGGAGGGGAGAGTTATCTCCTGCTTGAATCCTGCTTGCGGGTTTCCCAGCAGAGGCATCTGATTGGCCACTGTGAGAACAGGATACTGCACCAGGTGGGTCGTTGGCTCTTGTTACATTCTTAAGTGGGTGGACAACCCCCCCTCCCGCAAGTGGTTTATACAAATGTCAAAACAGTGTATTAGTGATGGTGGCAGCAAGCGTGACAACAACAAAAGTTGCTTGGAAAGGGACCGAGACAAATTCATAGGGGAGGATAGGCCTACCAACCACACCTGTTTGCTTTGATTGCTTTAATCCAGAGACAGGCTGCAATCTGCCTCTGGTTCCCAGCTGCTGCTGGGTGACAGACAACAAAGAAGGCCTCTTGCCTTTGCACCCTGTTTTATGGGCTCCCAGCAAACCTCTGATTGGTCTCTGTGAGCAACAGGATGCTCAGAAATCTGGACCTTCTGTCTGATCCAGTGGGGCTGTTCTTAGCTTGGACCGAGGTCTCTCTTCTTTCCAGATGCTTGCCATCTTCCCACAAACTTCCAAAAATGTCCCCCACCCCTGGATCTGCCAGGTGGGCCTTCCCTCTTCCCTTGAGGTACTGCTTATTCTCCTGTTACGGTGGGAGTTTGGTGGAGTCTGGAAGAATCCCAGGTGCCCTTGAAATCTTTGAATTCCCCCTGGGCATAAGGCTTCTGCTAGGATGCCAGATACCAGCCTTGGCAGCGGAGAGTCAATGCAGACTTTAAAAGTTGGAGGGGGTGCGAGGAGCACCAAAGGTATTTCGGGAGATCTGCTGCTGGCTTGTCCAAAAAGCCCCATCGCAAAGCCGGAGTTAGCTTGGCAATCTAGCTTTTGTCAAAAGAAAAAAAAGAGGTCGTTCATCCCTTGGAAAAGAGGGGGAAAGGAGGACACAGGTTTACATAAGATTTGCATGTGCTGATTTATATGCATAGATGCAAAATTAGAAAGCAGGGCTGTGATTTGAATAGGAACACAAGCCGTCTCACCCTAGTGGGGAAGGCTGTGGGCAGGTGGCCTGCGGGTGCCTCCTCACTTTGCGGTATAGGTGCTCACTGTGGGTGGGCAAATGAAAGCCCCTGCACCACCAACCCCCACCCTTGGCGCTTCTCCCTCCTTAGGGTTCTTTCTCTTTAAACTGGACTCAGAGCAAGTGACCCTTCAAACACAGGGCCCCTTCAAACAGAGGACGGGGAGGGGGCAGTCCAGTGTGACCTGGATTCTTTGGCAGGAGGAAATTCCATTTATGTTTGCAGACTAGAAGAAAATGTAAACATGTGCACATATATATATATTTAGGTAAAGGAGCCTTGGACGGTTAAGTCCAGTCAAACTTGACTATGGGGTGCGGCGCTCTTCTCACATCAGATATGTCTGTCGATTGATTGGTTGATCTATCACACACTTGTAATTAACACGTGCAGCATTTCATAAGTCCAGGGGGACAGGTTTGTGCCCTGAGCAGCTTGGAGTCTAAACCAGCCTTTGCTTCCCTGTTGACCTCCAAAATGTTTTGGACTACAAATCCCACTGGCTCCCGATGGGAGTCGTAGTTCAGAACATCAAGAGGGCATCACAGAGGCTGCCTTATATTGCGTTGGCCCATTGGCCCATCTAGGACACTGCCTGCCACTGATTTTCTCTCTCTTACCCTTCAACTGTTCTACTCATCCCAGAATTACAGATGCCACAAGGCTTCTGACTGGATCCTGGGATGTCTCATTTTGGCTCCCGTGATAGAGTGGCTCCAATAGGCGCCCATTTGGGGGGGGGCATGCTGTCTCGCCAGTCACCTGTCTCCCATGAAAGTGTGGCCCTCAAAATCACCCATTTTGGGGAGTGTGGCCCTGAAAGGAATGTTATGATTTTCCTCTGCAACATGTTGGAGGGAATGCTCTCATAAGAAGGTAGGAAGGACCTGGCAGCTGGATCAGGCCCAAGGCCCACCTTCTTGAGTCCAAATGCCAGAGATGGGTGTAGCTAGAGACACAAACAGGTGGAGCATCAAATGTGAAAATTATTATTATTATTATTATTATTATTATTATTATTATTATTATTATTATTATTATGCCCTATACCTGCAGGTCTCATGGTGCTTACAACATAAACTCACAATATAAAAACACAAATACATAATAAATTTCACCTTTCTGCAGCCAGTTTGTTTCAGAACATACTCACCACAACTCCTGCCCTCTATCCAGACAGATAAGAGGCATTATCGGAGTTCAAGGACACTAAGGGAGGGCTTTTTTGGGCAGGGTCAGTAAGGGGTGTGGCTGGGGAGGGGTTTGGCCTGCAAGGAGGTGTCCCAAGGGCCAGATAGAGTGGCCAGGGGGGCCACATTTGGGCTGCAATTCCCCATCTCTGACCTATAGCAAGGTCAGGGATCCCGTGGCCTTCCAGATGATGTCCTTGGACTCCAGTTCCCATCATCCCCGACCATTGGCCATAGTGGCTGAGGCTGATGGGAGTTGGAGTCCTAGGGCATCCGCTGTGCCACAGATGTTCCCCACTTCTGAGCTAGGGCAAGGGCAGAGAGGGGTGTGGGAAATATTTGAACTGCATGACGGGAGTAGTTAAAGGGAACTGAAAGTGAGCGGCTACCCATTCAGAAATCCCAGCCCTGTGGAAAGGGAGATTCTTGGAACTGTAGAGTTTTATGGATTTATAGAGAGGAGGTGAGAGCAGTTCATTCCAGCGGCCTCCTAAATTAACACGTCGCTGACTTGATTGCATCGGAAAGATCTGTACAAGCAGATTACGTTAAGCACAGAGGCAGCAGTGATAACACCAGGAGTTTAATTAACTTCAGCCGGGCTTGTATTTTTTGAAATAAATATCAGGCATTGCCAGGTGTGGCAGAGTCAAGAGGGAGGGAGCAGGGTTGCCACCTTTTCCTCCGCTGGTGCTCCTGTGCAGGTGAAGTTTGCCCTACAGATGCAGAGGTGTTACCAATTTTACTTCTGCCTGCCTGGTAGGTGTCAATGAGGGAGTGTCCACTTCTTGGCTTCTTCCAAAGTTTGATTAGGAAACTTTTATTCATTTGAGATAGGGGTGGGGAACCTGTAGTCCTCGCACTGTTAGACTACAACTTCCATCGGCCCGAACCAGCATGGCCCATGGTCAGGGATGATGGGAGCTGTAGTCCTTCCACATCTGGAGGGGCACAGGGGCCCCCACTCCTGCTTTCATATATTTGTACCCCACTTCTGAGGAGACATATGGGGAACTTTCAGCTCTCCATTTGTCGCCGAGTTGTAGTTCAGAATCTCCTCACAAAGCATCAAACATTAGTGGACAGTAGCCAGACAAAAACCTCTTTAATTATAGAAATTTAACAAATAAATAAAGGTCTTCAGCCTTTTAAATCATGCCGAAAGCATTAGAATTAGTCAGTGTGTTTAAAAACCACAGTCTACCTAGCACAGAGGATAAGCAGAATAAAACAGCACCGCTGTGTCAGCAGCCCACCTGAAAACCTCCCCACATCCCGCCAATGCGGGGCCACCCCCAGGCAGCCTCTGTCCGATTGGGTCACTTTGCACGTGGACAGGGGCTCAAATACAAATCCGATCGTAAAGCATGGGTAGGTTGGACACCCTCCAGATAATGCAGCCCCATACAATTTAGGGGAGGTGTGGGGAACCACACACCCAGAGGCCAAATGCGGCCCTCCAGGTCTTTCTGCTTGGCCCTCGGTACTTCCTCCCTCACACTGCATCTCATCTTGAGCGTTCTTGCCTGGCTGACATGTGCCTGTTGCTTACGCAAGACCAGTTGCGGTGTTGTTTGTTTCTTGTTGTTCACTGCCCACCTTTCATCCAAGGTCCCAGGGCGCGTTACAGCAGTTAAAACACAATATTAAAAAGGGTTTCGCGCAACTTATAATCACAGAAATAAGGTGGGTTCTAAAAATATACACCTCAAGTGCAAAAGGCCAAGGCCAAAATCCTCAGGAAACTGTACAGATACACCTCTGTGGAGAGGGAGTTCTACAGCTTAGGGGCCACCCCAGAGAAGGCCCTCTCTCCCAAGCCTCTGAGGGCAGAGAAGCTACCCAAAAGGCCCTGCCTCTGCCAATCTCAGCATCAGAAAGGGTCTGTAAGGAAAGGAGAGGTCTTTCAGTTATTGAGAAGGTGTTGGGCTGGTTCCTGTCTCAGCACTCCCCATGGGATGCTTTGCTCTCGAAGACCCTCCACTCTTTATTTTTTAAAATTACTAAATTTGTATATCACCCTTCTTCCGAAGGTCACAGGGCGGTTCACAACATAAAACTACAAAACGAGAACCCGAAATGCAAGAACACAACCAAAAGCAGACCAATAACACACACAGACACACCCGTCCTACACCCAACTACAACTCCTCACCCACAATAATACAACAACCAGACTTAACCTGGACACTGGTACCATAGTCTTCAATAAACCCAGATGCCAACTTTGCTGCCACATACACCCGGACAACACCATTACTGGCCCCAACAACATCAAACATACCATCTCAGGACTATTTAATTGCTCGTCTTCTAACATTGTGTATGCCATCAAATGCCAACAGTGCCCTTCAGCTCCCTATATTGGACAAACAGGCCAAACCCTACGCCAAAGGATAAATGGACATAAATCTGATATCAGGAATCACAAGACAGAGAAACCAGTAGGAGAGCACTTCAATCTCCCAGGACATTCTATGCAAGATCTCAAAGTAGCTGTCTCATTACAAAAGAATTTCAGAAATAGACTGGAAAGAGAAGTTGCTGAATTGCAACTTGTTACCAAACTTAAAACCATGGAGAGACCTGGTCTGAATAGAGACATTGGATTCTTATCTCATTATACATGATATAGCTATTTTTAGCCATTTTACCCCTTGCTTTTTCCTGTAAGACCAATTGCAGTCTTTAACAGTCGTCAACAGGTTTACCACACCTATCAGCCAATCACCCATTCCCACCACCCTTCTGAGTAACACCCCTCCCCACCCTCTCACTATATATAAGGGTCTGGCGACTTCTGTTTCAGTGTATCTGAAAGCTCATACTAATAACAAACTTAGCTGGTCTCTAAGGTGCTACTGGAAAGAATTTTTTTATTTTGTTTCGACTACGGCAGACCAACAAGGCTACCTACCTGTAACCCGTCCCACGAACACATTTAAAAGGACATAATAGAGTGTCTGTTTTTCTGTTCTGGTTGAAATGCATTTTATTTGTTCAAGGGGTTTTCAGCTGCTTTCAAGAGCAGAACGCCCTCAGAAAGTGACACGCAAGGGAGAGGAAGATGGAGTACGAGAGGGAAAATAGCCCCAGCAGAACAGAAGCAGAAGCTGCTCTGGGAGATGGGAGCTATTTGCGGCTCCTGTGAGATGGGTGTTTGTCTGTGATGAGGGTGAGGCTGTGGGTTGGCTGCCACACCTGCTTTTCAGGGATGCCCTCCACGTGTACCCAGTCCCCGCCCCCAAGAGGTTGCCATGGAGCCCCTGTTGGGACCCAGAAAGCTTAGCCAGCCCTGCATTTGTTGCGGCTGCATAGAGGAAGGTCTTCTAACAGGGCCGGCCCTCCCATGCAGCAAAGCAAAACAGTTGCCTCAGGCGGCAGATTTTGAGGGGTGGTGACTAGACGGAGCAAGGTTATGGCTGGCCTGAGCCTTTCCTTCTAGTGGAAGATGTTGAAGTGAGATCCCACTGCTACTCTGGTCAGCATGGCAGCAAAATGTGCTGGTGCCAGCCTAAGACCTGCCTAAATGTTGGAGCAGAAGGGGCAAAGTCCATTGGAAGGCTGTTTAGGGGCCATCACTGATAAGGTCCTGCATTTTGTGTGTGCCAACCCAACTGATTATACAGTGACCATTCAAGAAGAGTCTGGGGTGGTGGTGGAGAGAGAGTTGTAGTACAGTGGTTAGAGGATCTGCTTTGCATGCGGAAGATCCCAGGTACAATTCCCAGCATATCCAGGTAGGGATGAAAGCAACCTCTGTCTGGGACCTTGGAGATCTTCTGTCAGTCACTGCAGAAAATACTGAGCTAGATGGAGCAATGGTCCGATTCAGTATAAGTCTGCCACAGGTCCAGGATTTCCTGGACATTACCAGGATTTCAAAGTCGGAAGTGACGCCTGGGGGGAGGTGGATTTCTGGAAGGCGGTGGTTTGTCCTGACTCTTCAGCAACTAAATAAAAAAAACGCATTTTTGGGGGTTCAACAGCTTGCGGGGTGTCCTTGTATTTACTTTTTGAAATATGACAAGCCTAATAAGGCACCTTTCTGTGTTCCTAGATCTCAGCATGTGAGCAGGATTATGTGGGTATATATATCTCAGCAGTGCTTTTTTCTGGGGGGACGCAGGGGTATGCATACCTCTAAACATTTTGTGAATCTAAGTTTGGCCTCATTGAGGGGCAGTATTTCAATATGAGCAGGAAAAAGAGAATATCCCTAAACATTTTTTTAGGGGGGGGGAAAGCACTGTCTGTCAGTCACTTTACCCTACCCAGGGCAGCCCAAAGGGGCTTACAACCAACTGAATGTACAGTAAACCTCACACAGATACATTAAACCAAGAGGAAAGATAAAAACATCCCATCCACTTCTAAAAGGAAATTAAATGAGGATGGGGAGAAGAACCCTGTAAGTCAGCTTGAGCTCCTTGGGGAGAAAGGTGGTATATAGAACCTGCATGTGCAGAGGCAGTATACCTCCCATTGTCCTATATCTAAAGGCACACAGTGAGGGAGAGAGAGAGCTAGCGCTGGACCTGGCCGATTCCTGGTCTGGCCCTGTGTGCCCTTGTCTTCTGTTCCTCTGCCTGATGTGGTTTCTCCTGGTCTTCCAGTGACGGGCCAAGCCGGAGAGGACATGGTTGCTGACTGTGGCTGACATCGCAGCTGCCGGAATATGCAGCCCGGGGGCCTTCCTGGCAGCGCAAAGGCAGCGGACTGCGCTGAGGAGCCGATCGCCACGTCGCGCAGGAGGGCCACCGCGGCCGGGAGGCATGGTGACAACGTTCAAGGTGGCAGTGCTGGGAGCTCAAGGGGTCGGGAAGAGCGCCATTGTCCGCCAGTTCCTCTACAACGAGTTCAGCGAGGTCTGTGTCCCCACCAAGACCCGACGCGTCTACCTGCCCGCTGTGGTCATGAACGGCCACGTCCACGACCTGCAGATCATGGACTTTCCCCCAATCACGGCGTTCCCAGTAAACACCTTACAGGTAGGTCTCCCTCGCCTGCTCAGCCCTGCAGAGGATGGCTCTGCCTGGAGGGGGCAGCAGAGGACGGCCCATTGTCTGCCATCACCATCTCCTGTGGGAGCCAGACCAGATCCATAGTTTCCCATCTCTCTTCACAGGGGACTCTGGAAATTGTAGCTCTGGAATAATAATTATTATTATTATTATTTATTATTTATACCCCGCCCATCTGGCTGGGCTTCCCCAGCCACTCCGGGTGGCTTCCAAAAATATATATTAAAATACTGTAAAATATCAAACATTAAAAGCTTCCCTAAACAGGGCTGCCTTCAGAGGTCTTCTAAAAGTCTGGTAGTTGTTGTTCTCTTTGACATCTGGTGGGAGGCGTTCCACAGGGTGGGCGCCACTACCGAGAAGGCCCTCTGCCTGGTTCCCTGTAACTTGGCTTCTCGCAGTGAGGGAACCGCCAGAAGACCCTCGGCACTGGACCTCAGTGTCCGGGCAGAACAATGGGGGTGGAGACGCTCCTTCAGATATACTGGACCCAGGCCTTTTAGGGCTTTAAAGGTCAGCACCAGCACTTTGAATTGTGCTCGGAAACGTACTGGGAGCCAATGTAGGTCTTTCAAGACCGATGTTATATGGTCTCGGCAGCTGCTCCCAGTCACCAGTCTAGCTGCTGCATTCTGGATTAGTTGTAGTTTCTGGGTCACCTTCAAAGGTAGCCCCACGTAGAGCCCCACAAAGAGGAACAGGCTTCCAAACAAGCCTCAACAACTCTGAACCATTCTTTGAGGGAAGCCATTTGTATTGAAAGAGGCGTCGCAGTGCTTTAAATGTATGGCATGAGTCTGTCTGGAGTTTCAATGTCCAAATGCATCTTCATGCACACAGAGAAACAGCTATGCCAGGAACAAGGTTAATTCTGAATCCTTCTCCCAGACATGCTAGCTTTCTACGTGCAAGGAGTGATACGAATCTCCACTTGTCCATTCCTGGCCGCATGCACAGCGCACATTTAGAGAACTAGGATGCTAGTTTAAACAGTTGTGGCTTCCCCCAAAGAATCATGGGAGCTGTAGTTTCTTAAGGGTGCTGAGAGTTGTGAGGAGGCCCCGATCCCCCTTTACAAAGCTACTATTTCCCAGAGTTCCTTGAGTAGAGGGATTAATTGTTAAACCACTCTATATTAGGGGAAAGTACTCATAGAAATCCCATTATTAAGAATAGTACCAGGCCTGGTCCACGGATACGGCAGGGTAAGATGCTCACCTGAACTGGCAGAAGCCCAGATGCAACACTCGCCTTGCCTCTGCCACCTGCTCCACCAACTCTGCCACCAGCACTGATTTCTAGCAAGATCTCACCAAAACCTTGTGAGATCTCACGGAGCACATGAGGTCTCACAAGACTTCAGCAAGATCTCACAAAATCTCACCAGACGTCGGTGTTGCTACCGGCGCCTTGTGGGCACGCAGCGCAGGTAAAAGAGGTGTGAGGCAGGTGGTGCGGTGCAGGTCCACAGCATGGGGAGGGGACAGGAAGGCCGTTGCCCCAAGTGCAGGATTTTGAGGGGGCACAAACCAGGTGCCCCATGCGGGGATCCCCATCCTGCCCTGCCTGCCGCTGGGGGTCCCTGGGTTCTTGAGCCCAGCCGGCCTTGCTGCTGTAGCCCCAGCCCCCCTCACACCTAGCCAGTATTAGGGGGCCAGTATTAGGGGGATGCACCTGCCAAGGGCCGCGTTGGCTGGCTGGGCTCCCCCCTTCACTTGCAGGTGATGCAGCGTGGCCCCAGGAATCCTCCATGCCCCACTCCTGCGGATAGGGAGTGCCTTGTTTTGATTTCCTGTAAGCATCTCTGGCAGCCTTTTGGGCTGAAAAAGGGGCCACAAATGCTCTAAATATAGAAATAATATAATGGCATGGCTGACTGGTAAGAACCCTGATCAGGAACATACACACCCAACGCAACCTTTGGTAGTAGGTCCCCCATATAATAAGGTAATAACTTTATTGTCAGTTGCCAAAGATCTGGTACACTGCCCTTTTATTCATGCCCATTTTCAGAGCAGGATTAATTCTTTCCCTACAGCTTCAGCCTGAGAACATAACTTCAAAAGTCTCGCCTTTACCTTTCCTTTCTTAAAATGATGGTCCCTCATTTATAGAGTCACAATGGAGAGAGAGAAGAATCTAAGAAATCTCTGGGTAGCCTTTCTAAGGCTTGACACCCACATTCTCTAATTTCCTAGCAGGGGTTTGGAAGACTCATTGCATACCTATTTATTAAAAACAGGAAGTCTTAGTTTGCCTTCATGCACTGACAGTGGGCTTCTCGGTGACACCTGCGTGGAGCTGGAAACTGGACCAGGTAGATCTGTCGGAGAGCTCTTAGGTTTTTCTGGATCTTGATGGCTAGGAATGAAACCTCCATGTTCAGAGGCAGTCTACCACCCATGGGTAAACAGTGGGAGAGGACGATTGTCTTCAAGCCTTGTGGGAGGAGGCACCAAATGGGCCACTATCTAGAAAGTCTGATGATGATGATTTTCTTCTCATTTTCTTATTATTTGAAAGCCTTATGCTGGGGGCCAAATGTGGCCCTCGGAACTCTCTCTCAGGCCACGCCCCTCCCTGCCTCTTCTTCACACTCCACATTCTTTTGTCAGGCTGGGATGGATCCTTGAACTCTGATGAAGCCTCTTGCTTGCTTGTCTGAATGGATGGATGATAGAGAAGGGTGTGCGCTAAAGGGGAAGTAAATGCTCCGCCCACTTTTGCCTCTGGCCCTGCAAATGCTGTCTGGGGCTGATGGGACTTACAGTCCAACCACATCTGCAGGGCACCAGCTTGGCCAAGGCTGTTTTGCAGCAATATACAGTGGTACCTCAGTTTTCGAATGTCTCCATTGGTGAACAATTCAGTTTTCGAACGCAGTAAACCCAGAAGTAAATGCTTTGGTTTTCAAACTTGGCTCGGAAGTCCAACATGCCACTTGGCTTCTGTATTGAGTTTTTCATATTCATGCTTCCATACTGAGTTTTCAGTTTTCGAACGTTTCGGAGCTTGGATGGTCTTCCGGAACAGATTACGTTCAAAAACCGAGGTACCACTATACAGTGGTACCTCGGTTTACGAACTTAATCCGTTCCAGAAGCTCGTTCTTAAACCAAATCTGTTCTTAAACCGAGGCACGTTTTCCCTCATGAGACCTCCCGCTGCTGGTTGGTGCCCTTCCATTGTTTGGCTTCCGTTCGTAGACAGAGGTAAAGTTCGCTAACCGGAACACCTACTTCCGATTTTGTGGAGTTCATAAACCGAATAGTTTGTTAACAGGGCTGTTCATAAATCGAGGTACCACTGTACATGTTAAGCTCTAATTTGCAGTTTGCAACAGAAACCATAAGCCGGCATTGAAAAGTTCAGCCCGAATCTCCAGGTGGCTGCAAGGAACCTGCCACTGTAGAGGCAGCGTCCCTTACCCCAGGCAGTGGCGTAGCATGGGTGGCTGGTGCCTGGGGCGGGGCAAGTGTGCTGCCCTGGTGAACCGAGCAGCGGTCAGTCCCTTTGCTGGCCAGCATCTAATGAAGGGTTGTATCTCCTTGCAAACTAACCCCACCCTGGGAGCCTGTATAAAGAAACTGTGTCGACTTGCCCTCCTGTCCTTGCCTCAAGGCACTCTGGGCAATGCAAATGGCTCCAGCAGTGCTTTTTGACCTTTCTCTTCCTCCCTTCTTCCTCGGTGGGCTCTGGTGCTGCCCTCCCCCTTCCTCCTTCTCAGCTGGCCCAGTGGCCGCCATGTTTGGGCTTCTTTTCAATGGCCACAAGGAGAAGGAGGCGCTGCCCCCGCCTGGCTTGGGCATGAGGGAACCTGTCAAGGGGGCACCTAGTTGCTCCTCCCTGAGAAATTTGCACCCGGGGCCACAACCCACGCTATGCCAATGACCCCCCAGCCAGCTTCCGGGATGCAGGGTGACATCTCTCGTTCTCCTCTCCTTCCCTGGAAAGGGTGCGTCTTCCTGGGGGGGGGGGTTGCGGAGGAGCAGGTGACGAAGAAGATTTGCGTGCGGGAAGAAGGAAAGGTCAGCGAATGAGGCAATCGGAAATAGCACAGGATAAATGATCAACAGAGGCATATGGCGGGGACAAACTGGATTGGGCCCATGCCTTGGAATGCAAATGGGGTGGGTGGGTGTGATGCAGGAGCAGATGGAGGCTTGTAAGGGGGGGGAGGAGAAGCTTTGCTGGAGATGGTGACATTGTTGGGCAGGACCCATAAGGAGGCAGCCTGTCAGAGAGGAGGGGAAGGAATCTTGTTTTCTTCCACATTGAGAAAGGGGGAAAGGGGGGGATTTGCATCCATCGCTCCACCCACTTTCGTCTCTGGCCCTGCCCACCACTGACGTGTGGCCCCCGGGAGTTCAAGCACAAAGGAATGCGGCCCTCTGGCTGGAAAGTACTTGGTGTTGACCTTTAAATGGCCTCGGTCCAGTATACCTGAAGGAGCGTCTCCACCTCCATCATTCTGCCCAGACACTGAGGTCCAGCGCCGAGGGCCTTCTGGCAGTTCCCTCGCTGCGAGAAGCCAAGTTACAGGGAACCAGACAGAGGGTCTTCTCGGTAGTGGCACCCGCCCTGTGGAACACTCTCCCACCAAATGTCAAAGAGAACAACAACTACCAGACTTTTAGAAGACATTTGAAGGCAGCCCTGTTTAGGGAAGCTTTTAATGTTTAATAGGTTATTGTATTTTAGTGTTTTGTTGGAAGCCGCCCAGAGTGGCTCCCCTGGCCTTATACCTTGGTTATCAAACTTCATCCATTCTGGGAGTCTATTCGAATCCCGAAACTGTTCGAAAACCAAGGTGCAGCTTCCAATTGGCTGCAGGAGCTTCCTGCACTCAATCAGAAGCCGCGTCGGACATTTGGTTTCCGAAAAACGTTCACAAACCAGAACACTGACTTCCGGGTTTGCGGTGTTTGGGAGCCGATTTGTTCGACGACTAAGCTGTTTGAGAACCAGGGTATGACTGTAGATCAAAGTAGCACTGGGAATCAGGCTTTGAAACAAAGGAGAACCAAAGAAGAGCCCGGCTTCATCAGGCCAGTGGTCCATCTGGTCATGGAATCCTTGAAACATAGAATTGTGGCATTTGAAGGGATCCCAATGGCCATTTAGTCCAACCCCCTGCATTAGGTCCAGCATCCTCTTCTCACAGTGGCCAACTAAATGTCTATTTTCTGGGAAGCCTGCAAGCAGGACCAGAGCACAAGAGCCCTCTCCCTCCTGTGGTTCCTGGCAACTGGTATTCACAAGTATTGCTGCCTCCAGCTGTGGAGGCAGAGCAGAGCCATCATGGCCAAGCAGTAGCAGCCCTCTCCTCCTCCATGAATTTGCCCAACCTTTTCCCAAAGCCATCTAGGTTGATGACCATCCTAGCCTCCTGTGGGAGGGAGTTCCCCGGTTTAATTACACTATGTGCTGCTAGTAGCCATTGATGGCTTTCTCCTCCTTTTTATGGCCTTCTCCTCCATAAATGGCCGTATAACAACAACAGCAACAACCCGCCCATCTGGCTGGGTTTCCCCAGCCACTCTGGGTGGCTTCCAACAGAATATTAAAATACAATAGTCTGTTAAACAGCTTCCCTAAACAGGGCTGCCTTCAGATGTCTTCTAAAAGTCTAGTAGTTATTGTCTTTGACATCTGGTGGGAGGGTGTGCCATAGGGTGGGTGCCACTACCAAGAAGGCCCTCTGCCTGGTTCCCTGTAGCTTTGCTTCTCGCAGCAAGGGAACCGCCAGAAGGCCCTCGGAGCTGGACCTCAGTGTCCGTGCAGAACGATGGGGGTGGAGATGCTCCTTCAGTATACAGGACCGAGGGCTTTTAGGGCTTTAAAGGTCAACACCAACACTTTGAATTGTGCTTTGAAACGTACTCAAACATATAGACTGGTTTGAAAGCCTGTGTACAATACCAGCCAA
>JAXCMG010000018.1:13241333-13298929 GCA_034642415.1 Podarcis siculus
CTTGGACTACAGTGGAGCCACAGTCACAGGTTCTGAACCTACTGACCCTACCACAGCTTAGAAGACTGGCTTAGTGGTTAGAGTGTCCGACTACGACCGCCTGGGAGAGAGACCAGGGTTCAAATCCCCCTCTCAGCCAAGAAGCCTGCTGGGTGACTGTGGGCTGGGCCCTGTCTCTCAGCTTAACCTACCTCACAGGGTTGTTGTGAGGTTAAAAATGTGGAAGTAGGAACCATGTGACCACCTTGAACTCCTTGCAGGAAAGGTGGGAAGGAAATGTAATGATAAATAAAAGCACATTTCATCCAAATATATGGGACTTCTGACATGGGGGGCAAACGGCGGCCTTCCAAGCCTCTCTATCCAGCCCTCAGAACTCTCTCCAGGCCACAACCCTCTCCTTAGACCACAGCCCTCACCAGCCCTGCTTCGGACCCCGAGTGTCTTTGCCTGGCTAAAATATACCCTTGAACTCTAATAATGCATTTTCCTTGCTTGAATGGAGGGCAGGGATTTACAGTGGTACCTCTGGATGCGAACGGGATCCGTTCTGGAGCCCCGTTCACATCCTGAAGCGAACGCAAACCGTGTCTGTGTGGGTCACGATTTGCCGCTTCCGTGCATGCGCGTGACGTCATTTTGAGCGTCTGCGCATGCACGAGCGGCAAAACCTGGAAGTAACACGTTCCGTTACTTCCGGGTTGCCGCAGAGTGCAACCCGAAAATGCTCAACCCGAAGCATATTTAACCTGAGGTATGACTGTACTTGAATAAAAAGCAGCATAGAAATACAATCAGTCAGTCAGTCAGAGAAGGGTGTGTGTCTAGAAGCTAGACTTAAAGGTAAAATTTGCATTCCTTGCTCCACCTCGTTTCTGCCTTTAGCCCCGTTCCGGAGCCCCATTCGCAACATGAGCAAAACGTAACCCACATCTGCGCATGCACGGGTCGCGATTTGCTATTTCTGCGCATGCGCAAGCGGTGAAACCCGGAAGTAACCCTTTCCAGTACTTCCAGGTCGCCGCGGGATGCAACCTGAAAACACGCAACCTAAAGCAAATGTAACAAGAGGTATGACTGTAGTTCGTAAACAGGACTGTTCGTAAACCACTGTACATTGTTTCTTGCTTTCGTTTTATGGATCAATGGTCTCCTTAGATAGTGAAATTCATGTTAAATTGCTGTTTGAGGGGTTGTTTTTAAAAGTCTGGAACGGATTAATCCATTTTGCATTACTTTCTATGGGAAAGAGTGCCTTGGTTTTGGAACCGACTTCTGGAACGGATTAAGTTTGAGAAGCAAGGTACCACTGTACTTAAAGAGAAATTGGAGAGCTGGACTGTCCCTGAGCTGGGCATTGCTTCCACAATTGAGCTGGGAGTGAACCCTTCCTCCTTGGATTAACCTTGGGGGGGGACTGCTGGTGGTGTTGCGGTCACCCCCATGGCTCTCTGTGTGTTGTGCGTTCCCTGATCCGTCCCTCTCCCCCTCTCTGTCTTGCAGGAGTGGGCGGACGTGTGCTGCAGAGGCCTCCGGAGCGTTCATGCCTACATCTTGGTCTATGACATCTGTTGTTTTGACAGCTTTGAGTATGTCAAGACCATTAGGCAGCAGATCCTGGAAACAAGGTAAAAATATGCCTTTGTTCAACCTCACCTGGGATCTGACTGGGGAAAAGGGGTGGTGGCCGTGGAGCCAGATGTTAATTCAGGGAGTCTTGAAACGACGGGTTGACCCAGTGTGCGGTCGCTGTGAGAAAGGCGCATATCAGGGCTAGGGAATTCTTGAAAATAAAACTGTCAATATTGTAAATGCCATTCTGCAAATCCTATGGTTGCAGCCACATTTGGAATATCCCATACTCAAGGGGAGGAGAAACGGGGGATATCCAATGAGTTGCAAAATCCTGGGATCCTAGACCAGCATCCGTCTTCCCTCCGGCCAATCCCTTCTACTTTATACAGAGTGATTTCCTGCCCCGGGTTTCTCCCCGAGAACAGGGCAAATTCCTAGCTTTATGAACTCTGGTCTTAGATTTCCCATGGCATGGAACCCAAGTGATCTAGGCACTTGGAGTTTCTCAAATCCTGAGAATGGCAAACACAGTCATATCTGCAGCTATACACGCTTAACTTTCTTAAGAGAATAGAAGGAGAGCGGCAGTTGAAGCCAACAAGAAAATAATGTTCTCAAGTTCTCCAAAGAACCAGGTGTTCTTTGCTGGATCACTATTGCAAGGGACCTGCTGTAACCTAAGATGTAAGAAGGGAAGAAGAACGTGCTGGATCAGGCCAATGGCCCATCTGGTACAGCACCCTGTTCTCAGATGCCCCATATGGGAAACCCACAAGCAGAACCCGAACACAACAGCACTGTACCCAACTGCAGTTCTCAGCAACTTGTTGGCAGGGTAGCTAAATTGCAGCTAGGAAGCCAAATCAGGTGCAATACCGACTCTTTTCTTGAAATTAAAACAAATACTTGTTAAAATATTTAAAAAGCTTTTACTTGCAGAACCTATAGCCAAAGAAGAATATATGCAAAGTATTTACATTCACATGTTCATCCATGCACGGGCTTTTTTTTTTCTTAGTTGAAGATTGCAGTTCCTTCTGAGAGGGTTCCCTTTTCTCCTTCCAGCAGAACTTCTCCTTACTGCTTCTTTGAGAGAACACCAACTTCTGTACTTCTTTCCACCTCATGCATCCACACAGAAATATTAGCACTCCTCTCCTCTATTGTGTTTAGAGAGAGAGTTATCTAACACTGTCTCTTCTTCAGTGTTCATGGAGATGCAGCCATGTGCCACTCTCACATAAAACAGAATGGAGAATGTAATAAGGTACCTATCATGGGACCAGTGTTAACCAAATCACACACGAGTTACAGGGGAACATTCAAGAATTAAACACACGGCAATGCATTTAAGCATTCCCAACTTCAGTAAATTAACTCACTATATAGTCGTACCTTGGATCTCAAACGCCTTGGCTCCCGAACAAATTGGCTCCTGAACGATCGAAACCTGGAAGTGAGTGTTCTGGTTTTTGAATGTTCTTTTGGAAGCCGAATGTCCGATGGGGCTTCTGATTGGCTGCAGGAGTTTCCTGCAGCCAATCAGAAGCCATGCTTGGGTTTTTGAACGTTTTGGGAAGTCGAACTGACTTCTGGAACGGATTCCATTCAACTTCCAAGGTACGACTGTACTTAATACAGACAGCCAAAGTTGTTGAGCTGTTTTTCTTTTCTATTTTGGCACAAAATCTACACTTCCCAGCCATGTCTGGGAAATTCCAGACGTATGGCAGCCCTAGGTGTAGCAGCCTCTGGGCCTAGCGTCTCTCATTCCCTGCTCCAACCATTTAGGCTTCTCTTTCCCTCTCTCGGCAGGGTCATTGGCACCTCGGACACACCCATCATTATCGTGGGGAACAAGAGGGACCTCCAGAAAGGGCGGGTCATCCCCCGCTGGAACGTCTCCAACCTGGTGAAGAAGACCTGGAAGTGTGGCTACATCGAGTGCTCGGCCAAGTACAACTGGCACATCCTCCTGCTCTTCAGTGAACTCCTCAAGAGCGTGGGATGCGCCCGGTGCAAGCATGTCCACACCACCATCCGCTTCCAGGGCGCCCTGCGGAGGAACCGGTGCGCCATCATGTGAGACCTTTGAGGACGGGCACCCCCTTCCGCCGCTGCCCTCCATCTCCAGAGATGTTGCCAACACCACTCACCCTTGTGCCATGTGTACAGGATCCCTTCTTTCCACCCGGAGCGGGTGGTGGGAGCAGGAGGTCTCGAGCGACTCTGTTTTACAACGAAGCCTCTCCACCCGCAACCCGCTGGGGGTGTGATCTAGCTTTGGCTGGGATTTTGTTTGCCGTTGCTGCATCCCCTGGAGCAGCGGGTTTGCAGAGGAGACCCGGTTCCTTCAAATGCAAGAGGCCTTTCCCTCACTTCAGATCACGAACCCGGAATATGAGAGTTCCCAGCAGATGGGACAGAAGCTGCTGGGTGTCATCCGAGATCAAGCCTTTAAGGGGGCTCCCAGTTGCCTCGTGCGACTCCTCGGGTCCCGGATTTCCTCAGTGGATGTTTCTACGGAAAGCGGGAGGGTGTTGGCAGCAGGGCATGTTCTCTCGGTGCAAAGGAAGGAAATCCTGCCTGATCAAAATCTCCCCACGGGAGGGAGGTACCTGCAAGGGACAGGATAATGGGGAGTCAAGGTGACCTTGGATGGAAATGGTTGGGTCTAAGTAACAGGGGCAAAGCAGAGGCAAGGAAGGTGGGGGGTATCTCAGGTCACATCAGCACAGAGATTTGCAAGAGAATCCTTTACTGCGTGGGCTGTTTCAACCATGACTTGGTTTGCCACTGACCTCTAAGCTCAACAGGGAACCACAGCCAGTTCCTGGGGTACAGTAAACAAACATGCCCAGAGGCATCCACACAATCTATTTTCAGGTCCACGCAATTCATCTTTGGGATAGATCTAAAAACCACCAGGAAGGGAGTGGCTATGATAACAGCGCATGCATCCTGGTCCTGCTAAGGATCAGCACTAGACATATGGGGCTTGCCCCACCTGTCTGAGTGGTTTTCTGCTTGTTTTCCAGGCATGGATCTGAGCGTTTTTGCCTTCGACCAGTCACTTTCCCCCAGAAAATCTGCTCTTTAGGGTTACCGTATTTTTTGCTCTATAAGACTCACTTTTTCCCTCCTAAAAAGTAAGGGGAAATGTGTGTGCGTCTTATGGAGCGAATGCAGGCTGCGCAGCTATCCCAGAAGCCAGAACAGCAAGAGGGATTGCTGCTTTCACTGCGCAGCGATCCCTCTTGTTGTTCTGGCTTCTGAGATTCAGAATATTTTTTTTCTTGTTTTCCTCCTCCAAAACCTAGGTGCGTCTTGTGGTCTGGGTACATCTTATAGAGCGAAAAATACAGTAGCTCGGAACCAACGGGAATCTGCATAAAACCCCATTGCCATTTGTTCTGATTCTGCACTACACTGTGGGTTTCCCCCGGGGGGAAGCAGTGGGGCAAATGGAAAGTGTGGATGAGCCCAGAGTTTAAATGCCAGCTTGAACATCGGAAGCTGCCTTCTAGCTGGCTTGGACCCATTGGTCCACCTCGCTCAGTACTGTCTATACCAGTGTTTCTCAACCTTGGGCCTCCAGCTGTTTTTGGACTACAACTCCCATGATCCCTAGCTAGTAAGAGCAGTGGTCAGGGATGATGGGAATTGTAGTCCCAAAGTACACTGGAGACCCAAGTTTTGGAAACACTGGTCTACACTGATTGGCAGCGGCTCTCCAGGATTTTAGACAGGGTTCTCTCCCAGCCCTACCTGGAGAAGCCAGGGACCTTCTGCATGCAACACAGGGGTTGTGCCACAGAGCTACAGTCTCGCCACAAGAATATTTTTGCTGTTGGAGGGACAACACCTTTTTTTAAAATGACCTATCTTTTCATACACTTTCCAACCCGCCTAGTTATGGATTCCTTTTATTTACCATATAGCTCACCCTCTCCCAAGGGCTCAGAGTGAGTAATGATACTATATTAACGCCAAGAGCTTCACTTTTAAATTATGTCATCTTCAGATCTGCCTCTCCACCTCCCTGCTTAGCTGGCAAAAGCAACCTTCGCCAATTACACCTCTCCATGTGTTGCTGGTCTACAGCTCCAATCTTCTCAGACCGTCAGGTGTTTTTTTTTCCAGGGGCAAGGGAGTTGGTGACCAGCAACATCTGGAGAACGGTACCCCATCCCTGACTCTTTCAGTGGCTCAGGAGTTGTTGGGTCTTCATGGGAGAGGAGAAAACTCCAGAGTTGAAGGACTGTCAATGAGGATCTCTCTCTAAGCAAATCTGGTCCTCAGTTGGTGCAATGGGATGCTAAGCTTAAGAGCCCCTTATGCATAGAAAACAAGGGTGCCAGGGAGAAGGCCAGCCTTCTGTATGCTCTCGTAGTGGATCTCCTGCATTGGCCAAGGGTGAGACTGGTTTACCTTTGGTGTGCCTTCCAACTCAGTATTCTCCCTGACATGTTAACTTTCTATGTGCAAGGTTTGGGGTTTGTTTGTTTTTTAAATTAAAATGGAATCCTTCAGGCATATGAGTCATCGGGTATCATATTTTTGGGTGATAGCTATGCCCCCCCCCGGTTTGAGTCTCAGTTACTCAGCTTGGGGGGGCACTGCAAAACTTAGGCACTGGTTTTGAGGGGCCTCAAGAGGATGTGGGTTGTAATGCTCAGCAGTTATAAGCCCCTCCACATGTTTAAAACAAAATTATGCAATAGACATAAATTCATGCAGCATCGTTCAGTTCAGAGTGCAGGTCTGTGCATTTTTACTGGGGGGTGTAAGTCCCACCGAGGTCAGTGGGGCTCACTTCCAAGTAAATCTGTGTCAGCGTTGCAAAAGTTGGCATTGTTTGTGTGGTGTGGGCTTCAGACCAGAGCATACCCCAAGTTGACTATAATTCTCTGGTTGTGCGATTTATCAACGATTGTGCAATATTACACTTTTTCTCTGAAAGGCTGAGAGTGGCTGTCATGCTGATGAGCTGTATTTTAGGGATGGGGCAGGTGTGGCCCTCCAGGTGTGTCTAGACTCTGATTCCCATCATCTCTGATCGTTTACTGGAGATGCTGTGAGCCAGGGTCCAGCAACATTGGGGCCACAGCTTGTATGCAATGCTTCATTGATGAATTTGTTTGGTGGATCAGTTAAAAGCCTTCTTCCTGACATCTTTTCCTTGGTGGGTGAAAGCTAAGCTGGGGAGAGTTTTGAATTAAAACAAAGACATTTAACAGGTTAAGCATGATCTCCTTGCCCACTACCCCAAGCCAAAAAGATTCTCAACTGGTGCATGGGGTGTTCAGTCCTGCTTTGGGAAAAACCCACAGAAAGCAGGATTGAACCCTCATTAGAATTCAATCCTGCTGGGTTTGGCTGTGCCAGAAGTGGCTGACATGCCCCAGATCTTGTGTGTGTGTCCCCGCCGAAGACCAACTTTGACAGGTGAGTGGGGCAGCCCACCTGTCAATCGCCTGCTGTCCATATGGCCTGTCTGGAAGCGGGGAAATAAAGATCTGGCCCACCAGGCCATAAACGTTTCCTCACCTCCCTGAGTTAAAGGGCTGCAATCGTTTTTGCAACAAATCTTTTAAGCCATCCTGTCCAAGCAGCCCTTTTATTTTCTCAGCTTTTTTCAAAAATGATTTTTTTTATTCTTTGAAAAGCCAAAGGACCCATCAGTGTATGTGTTTGGGGCATTAACTATGAGAATCCATATGCAATAATCTTAAGAGTTTGGGGAATGAAAGTGGATTTTAAAACGTGAGATTTAGCGTGGGATTTTGGCCAAGCAAAGTCCAGACAGGGTACGATTTGAGGCATTTGCCATAACCCTGATGTCCCCAATATGGTGCCCTCAGACACCCCCCCCAAAGCCCCCTGCCCTTCCCAGTTATTTATTTGTGAGAGGGTTGCCTATGGGGGGTGTTGACTGCTTTCTAATTTGTATTTTATTTGTTTTGTGATCTTGTAGATGCTTTCCCTGGTGTTTTTTTGAGGGGGTGTGTGATTAGTTTTCTTCTTCTGTGAAATGGGTATTTTGTGGTGCCCATGACACTTCTGTTGGTCTCCAAAGACACTGCTGGGCCCCCAAAGGTTGGATACCGTCCAACAACGTAACTAGTGAGAAAGAAAGCTCTCTTTTGGAGTTTTGACCAAATTTCCGAATGCATTTTATATTTCCCAGTTCCTTTCTTTTAATCCATTATATCTAGAGACAAAGGGCAGGTCAGCATATAGCAAATTCTCAGTTTCTGTTACCACTACAAATCCAAATTATAGGGGACGTTTTTGATGTCTGCCTTTCAGTACAGAAGCAGTTATTAAATGAGATTTTTTTTTTCTAATCTAGGGGAATGAATCCATTGGGAGGAAGTCATCAGCCTTTTTAACCTTCTCTTCATCTTACTTTACCAAGGCACAATCTTGGCTCTCTCTTTTAAAATTACTGTACAAGCTAAATTTCTGCTGAGATTAATGGGGGTGGTGGAGAATTCTTACTAAACAAATAAATTTTCAATTAAATTCCTGCCTACCAGCCCTCCTCTTGACCTCCTTCCTGGGTTTAGAGAGATGGAAGGGCTGGGAATTTAGATAGCTCCATTATTATTATTATTATTATTATTATTAATATTATTAATCCAAAGTCCTTAAATACTACACAGGAATTAATCGCTGCTGTTGATGCCATGTATTTTGAAGGCCCATCTGCACTATACATTTAAAGCAGAATCATTCCATTTTAACGTCAAGGTTTCCCTGAAAGAACCCTGGGATCCGATTCACAGAATCAAGGGTCATCTAGTCCAATCCCCTGTAATGCAGGAATCACAGCTAAAGAATAATTGACAGATGGCCATCCAACCTCTGTTTAAAAACCTCCAAGGAAGGAAAATCCACCAGCTTCTAATGAAGTCCATTCCACACATGAACAGCTCTCACCACCAGAGATGTTTAACTGGAATCTCCTTCCTTGTCATCTGAATCCACTCATTTGGGTCCTACCCCTCTGGAGGCGCAGAAAACAAGCTTGCTCCATCTTCCATGGGGCAGCCCTTCAGAAAGTTGAAGATGGCTATCAAGTCACCTCTCAGTCTTCTCTAAACATCCAAACTCCCTCATAGTTTGGTTTCCAGATCCTTCATCATCTTGGGTGCCCTCCTCTGTCCACCTTCCAGCTTTCCAATATCCTTTTACAACTGTGGTGCCCAGAACTGGACACAGTATTCCAGGTGGGATCTGACCAAGAATAGAGTGGAGCTATTATTTCTCTTGATTTGGACATTAGACTTCTGTGTTTTCAGACAGGGACATCAGGGAGGCAGCTGGAGGGTTTTCCTTTAGAGCTTTCTGCAGACAGGTAGATTTTACAAATTGTCCTTGTCCTAACAGAGGAAACATCCACATGAATCTCTGTGCTGCAGTGACCATTTTCCAGGGAACATATGGGGGCAGAGCAAACAATTTATTTTGGGGAAAGGTATGTCCTGGCAGGATGCTTTTGTCTGGTTTCCAAAGAACCTGATGATTTGGAAGCAGGGTTTAATTAATTTATTTTTAAAAGATTTATAGTGCCATTCCTATACAGTTTTCTGAAAGTAAGTCCCGTGGAGTTCAATGAGGCTTATTTCCAGGTAAGCGAGTATCGGATTGGGGCCTCGATGCTTCCTCACCCTTCTGGGTTCCTTGCTGGGAGATCTTTCAGGTGACCGTAAAACTTGTAAAACAGCCCTTGTTATGAGATGGAGATCAAATTAAAAGGAAAAATCAGGTATGTTTCCTCTTTGTTCTGTAGACCAGCCACTGCGTCCGTCTCCCTGCCATTTTGGAGAACCCAGCTCAGTGTCTCTGAGCAAGTAACATCTCTGAGGGGTCTTGATATCACCACAGCAAACTGCAATCTCTAATCTCAGGGATTGTTGACAAGGATAATCTGTCAGCTGCTTCATCCACCTCAAAATCATCCATTTTGCTCAAGCTCTGGCTATTTCATGTGCAAGCGTATGGGGAGAAAGGCCGCCATTTTGTTTTTCATGGAAAGCCCTGTTCCAAGGTGGAATGGGGGAATTCAGAATAGCCTCTGTCATGTTAAGAAAATGGCCACGTCCTTTGTCACTCACCTGGGTCACTGTTATAGAGGCTCATACAAAACACCGGATATACAGAAAACGCACACACTTTTACAGAGTGGCTGGATCTTTTGAGGGGTACTGTGTTATTATAAACTTCCCAAAAAGGGGCATTGATTGAAGCAGGCCTGTTAAGAATTGAAAGCCAGGGTGTGCCATTCAAGCAATCCTATTCTTAAAGCTAAAATATATGGAGAAACTTATGTGTATGTTTGGATTTAAAAAGAAAAAAAAAACACCTTACAAAATACAAAAGGGTTTTAAAAATTATTCAAATGAAGTCCTAAAGTAGGAGAGGCCCATCTGGTTGTGAATTGCCCCCACCCCCAGAATGCCCTGACTCTTGCCAAACTCAGCAGGAGATGTCCCTGTTTTCATTGGAGAAATGTTGGTGGGGATGGAAGCCGGGGTGTTCTGCATGGCATTGCCGCTTGTTTTCTGTGCTTCAGGGGCAGAGAAGATGAGCAGCAACTCTGAAGATCCCTTCTAGCCCTGTTCCCACAGTTTCCAACTAGATTCTCCATTGGGCCATCTCTGTGGCTGCATCGGACCACTTCTTGCAAGCACCTGCTTAGGACTGGGCCTAATGACCTAGGACTTTTGTTGGAGGTTTCAGGACAGATAAAAGGAAGTCCTTCTCCATAGCTAAACAATGGCTCTTTCTCCTGCAGGAGGTATCTGAGGGCCACCAACTTGGATGGCTTTGAAAGAAGGTTGGACAAATTCATGGAGGAGGAGGAGAAGGCTACCAATGGCTCCTAACTAGGATGGCTATGTCTTGCCGACATGGTCAAAAGCAGTAAATGTTTCAGATTACCAATTGCTGGGAGCTACAGAAGGGGAGAGGGCTCTTGTGCTGGGGTCCTGCCTTGGAGCTTCCCACAGGCATCTGGTTAGTCACTGTGAGAACAGGATGCTGAACTGCACTGGCCTGGTCCAGGAGACTCTTCTTATGTTCTGTTTTCTTTTTTTTAAAAAAAGCCCAGCTAATCACATGCAAAATTAAACGCAAAAATATTTCCAAAACAAACAAAAAAACCATATACAACTCAGTACTATATTCCTACAGGATAATTTTATACCTACTAACACATAAGTATTTTATCCAGTTATATGCATCCTTCTATGCAGCTCTTGGAAGGGACGCGGGTGGCACTGTGGGTTAAACCACAGAGCCTAGGGCTTGCCAATCAGAAGGTTAGCAGTTCAAATCCCTGCGACGGGGTGAGCTCCTGTTGCTCGGTCCCTGCTCCTGCCAACCTAGCAATTCAAAAGCACATCAAAGTGCAAGTAGATAAATAAGTACTGCTCTGGCAGGAAGGTAAACGGCGTTTCCGTGCACTGCTCTGGTTCGCCAGAAGCGGCTCAGTCCTGCTGGCCACATGGCCCGGAAGCTGTACGCTGGCTCCCTCGGCCAATAAAGCGAGATGAACATCGCAACCCCAGAGTCAGCCACAACTGGACCAAATGGTCAGGGGTCCCTTTACCTTTTATGCGCTCTTATGTTCTGGCTGCTTTAGAAAACCGGGAGTGTATATGCATATAATATGAATACTATATTATATGTATAAAAATGTATAACACATACAATATGCCAGAACTGTTTGTGTTTTAAGCTGAAACTCGTTCTTCGCCAAGTTCAAGGAACAAGAGGGAAATATGACAAATCCACACAGATAAACTTGGCACTCAGATTTTCAGAAAAAACCAACAACCCATCCCTGCTTTGGTCTGACCCAACAGAGCTCTTCTGTTGAGTCTTGTGTTGTTCTTGAGAGTTTGAGATGACGTCTGCTATTAAAATCTCACATCTGCGCGTGACTCAGCCGCTTCTCCTTCTCCTTCCATCATCACCCAGAGCAGCTCCATCCCTTTGCACTTGGGAACAATCAGTAAATTGTAGCTTAAAAAGTCCACCCTGTTGAGAGCGGTTTACACTATCGTTCCTAGAGGAGGAGAGAGCAGGCTTTGCAGCAGGAGAATGAGTGGCGATGACTCACGGAGGAGAATCAGAACCACGGCTTTCAAAGTTACCCGTTTCAAGATCAAGTCGCATTTCGGCAGAGATTGTACCAAGGCAATCAGATTGTACGAGGCAATCAGAGCAGGCAGTTGGAACCGAAGGCAGAGCGAAAATCTCTAGATCCTGCATCCGAAAACCAAAACCAAAAAAAAATTTCTTCCTCCTTTGCTGTTCCTTGTCCCAAAAATAGACTTCCCATGTGTGTAGCCAGGATTTGTGTCAGGCTAGGGACATATGCCATCACCCTCTGCCTGGCAGATTCGGAATGAAATGTCTCAACAACAGTTGTTTTAAATTTTTGCATTTTGACCCCAAGGGCTCAGAAAAATCTGTCAAAATCTTCAGTCCTTTGGAAATTAGGAAGTTAAATAAAAACATCAGGGAGTACCTTTCATGTGGTTATCAAGTATATTTTGCAAAATTACAAAGAACGTGCCTTTTTTCATCTTGTTTTTAAAAAACTGAGACAAGTTTTCTTGGATTTGCTGAAAACATTTTCAGCACTTCCTTCTCAAATTCCTCTTTTCCAATGCAGTTTTTTCCCCCCTGTGCACACTCAGTAAGCCCAGCCCATTGAGATGCCCCCCTATCATTGTCAACCTTAGCCAGATCTTTACTTGATTTGGGGGGAGGTGGGATCTGCACCCCAACCCCCAGCTGTGCCCATGAGACTTCCCCAACCTGGTGCTCTCTAGATGCCAACTCCCATCGGCCTCTGCTGGCACTGGTGGAGGCTGTACTCCAAAATGTCTGGAGGGCATTAGGTTGGGGGAGGCCACCCAAGAGCCACTGTTCTCTCTCTTGTTTTCAAAACCCATCCTCAAAACCCAACTCCTTTAGTTGCAGGGGGTTGGGCTAGATGACTCTTAGAATTATAGGGTTGGGAGGGATTCCATGATTCTAACTCTGTCCTAAAAGATGTCTGGCTAGCCTGTGGGTATTGACCCATTGCATGGCCAACGGCCAGGGATGATGAGAGTTCAAAAGCCAGCAACCTACGGAGGGCACCACCTTGTCTACCCTGGAGAACTCCACATATTTCTAAATGGGGTGAACCAGCCAGGGTTCTCTTGGGGCCCCTCCTGCTCCTTCTGCTGAAGGAGGCTCTGGACCTGTGGCCAAGAGTCTTACCCTGGAGGCACCACTGACTGCCCTCCACACTTCTGCCAAAGAAATGACCAGCATCTCTAGATTCCAGATGGAGGCTGGTCCCTAAGGCAAAGCGAGGGAGGGCGTTGCCAACTTCAGCCTATCCTCACCTGCCTTCTTTCTTACATACATCCAGTCCAGGGGTGGCCCCGCCCCATCAACTTCCCCCTGCTCAGTCTCTTTAGCACCACCTACACGGGTGGCGCTGTGGGAGGGACGCGGGTGGCGCTGTGGGTAAAAGCCTCAGCTCCTAGGGCTTGCCGATCGAAAGGTCGGCGGTTTGAATCCCCGCGGCGGGGTGCGCTCCCGTTGCTCGGTCCCAGCGCCTGCCAACCTAGCAGTTCGAAAGCACCCCCGGGTGCAAGTAGATAAATAGGGACCGCTTTCTAGCGGGAAGGTTAACGGCGTTTCCGTGTGCGGCTCTGGCTCGCCAGAGCAGCGATGTCACGCTGGCCACGTGACCCGGAAGTGTCTCTGGACAGCGCTGGCCCCCGGCCTATAGAGTGAGATGGGCGCACCAACCCCAGAGTCTGTCAAGACTGGCCCGTACGGGCAGGGGTACCTTTACCTTTACCTTTACTGTTGGAATGTAGGGTGGTGCTGTGGGTTAAACCACAGAGCCTAGGACTTGCCGATCAGAAGGTCGGCAGTTCGAATCTCTGCGACGGGGTGAGCTCCCGTTGTTCGGTCCCTGCTCCTGCCAACCTAGCAGTTCGAAAGCACGTCAAAGTGCAAGTAGATAAATAGGTACCGCTCTGGCAGGAAGGTAAATGGCATTTCCATGTGCTGCTCTGGTTCTCCAGAAGTAGCTTAGTCATGCTGGCCACATGACCCGGAAGCTGTACACCGGCTCCCTCGGCTAATAAAGCAAGATGAGCGCCGCAACCCCAGAGTCGGCCACGACTGGACCTAATGGTCAGGGGTCCCTTTACCTTTACCTTTTACTGTTTGAATGAGTTGCCTCTAGCACCACCTACTGTTGGGTGTTCTGCCTTCTGCCCCACCAGCCACCTCTGGAGAAATGTATTATTATGTATTATTATTATTTATTATTTATTTGGTTTATATACTGCCCTTTATCAAAAGATCCCAGTCCGGTATACAGCATTAAGAACACATTTTATGAAGCATAATAATAAAAAGTGTAATAATTACATACTCATAATAACATTGTTTCTCCCCCCCCCAGCTTTAACAGGCCATAGATTCTTTAATGGCCAATGGCCATTAAACACATAAATGTATGGAAGTGTGCACCAAATTTCACAGGAGTTTCTTCCTGCAAGATCAAGCGCATGGGAGTTGTAGAACATAGCGTTGAAGGAAGAAGCAGATGCAATGATGGAAGCAAACCTTTGCAACTTGCAGCTATTCGCTGGGGGTCCCAGAAGATCGGAGGCAAGCAGAATCACAGGTCTGAGATAGATCCATCAGTAGAGCAGGAGATTCTTAAATTCAGAGTCGTGGGTTCAAGCCCCATGTTGGGCAGAAGATTCCTGCACTGCAGGAGGTTAGAGTAGATGACCCTCGTGGTCAATTATAACTCTGTGATTCTATAGAATTGTAGAGCTGGAAGGAACCCCAAGGGTCTTCTAGTCTAACCCCTGCAAGGCAGTGAGAGTCAGGGTTCTAGCCAAGGTCAGGGCTGCAAAGGCGTTGTTACGGGATGGCTTGCAGGGCAAGGGGAGCTCTGTGCCTTTAAACTAGGCATGGGATCTCCTGCTCTTTCTCCTTCTTTTAAACTTTTTTAAAAATAATAATAATAATTGAATACGGGGCTGCTCATCTTCTGAAAGCTGCCCTATATTTGTGCATACACATTTTATGTAAATGTAAATTAGGGCCCCAAGTATTTCACAGACCTAGCAATGCCCCCTTGGAGATCTTCCAGGTCCCTCTCTGAATTAAAATTTTATATATATAGTTAAGTTTCTAACGCTTTTACGCATGGAGATAAAGCAGAGAGGGAGTGCTCCAGCTAATTGCTCATTAAGAATTAAACATGCTCCCTCCTCCTGATGTTCTCCTGGCGAATAAGTGCAAGGGGATTTGGGTAACTGACAAGTGCGATGGCCCCTTCTTTAAAAAAAATATTCATCAAATCAGACTTTATTGCATTAATATTTAATCAAATGCAATCCTATTAAACATACCAGGAGGCCTGTGTGTTCTCTCTGTTCTGAGCTGATTCTGCACGTTCTTAGTCCCCCAACCTACACGGAATTCGGAGAGTCTGAACTTCCTTTATTGAAAGAGTCAGAAGGCTCTAGTTCTCATGGACGCAAACAATGCATCCAAAAACAGCTCCTGTTATTTTAAACACTGGAGCAGGTTTTGATTCTTCATGGTGGAGAATTGGTGGCCCTCCTAGTGTAGCTGCCGCCACCCCCATCACTCATTGGCTGTGGTGACTGGGAGTCCAAAAACAGCCAGATAACCACAGGTTCCTCATCTTTGGGCTTGTGTGACAACCAAGGATAAGCCTGATAGATGTTGGGGGCAGGTGCATGACAGAATCTGTCGCTATCTATAGCACAACCAGGAAACCAGACCTTAGCAAATGAGCCATATTCCACCTTTGTTTTGTGAACTGCAGAGACGCAGAAGATGCTCAACTAAATGCCCCCCACCAGCACCTGTATTCATCCAAGTTTATTTCCAGAAAGTCAAAGAACAAAGATAATGATCTGTAGAACATACAACTCCCCATTGGCAACCTTTTGTTTCCCTGTGGGATCAACACACCCACAGAGGTACAGCTGCAAGCTTCTAGCTTTCAGGGTTACAAGCTAAGACCTGCACTTGGTGTCTGCTAACTGTCTAGGCAGCTGAGGGAGTAGGAGAGAGGGGTCCCCACCCCACCCCCGGTTCAACACACTGCATAGTTAGCACATAACCATAAATGCATATGGTACAATTCTCATTAATTCACTTTTCTGGCCCAAAACTGAGACCACCAGATACAAAGCTTGGCGATGGAGGTTAGGCACAAGGAAAGACCGCAATTGCAATTCCGAGACTGCAATTGCATCTTTAAGGAAACGTCACACCCAGGATTCCTCCACATCTGACACCTCCGTTTCCCCCTCTGTCACACTTGTTTTCCTCCCAGGACCCCCGTCTTGTGTGGAGGAAGGGCTGTAGTCAGAAAGTGCAGCCTGGTCTTCGGACCCAGTGTCCCCCGAGCCATTTTGCCTCACGCTAGCCTGGCCACTCTGAATTTGGGATTTGACGCTGTGGGCCTTCTTCTCCTGGGCCTTGACGCTGGACCCTCTTTGGGCATGCCTGTACGTGATTGGAGTGGGGATCCTTGAAGGCCTCTTTTCGGGCCTGTTGTCTCTGCGCGGCCGGATTTTGGGGCGCAGCTTCAGCTTATAAATGGAGGGCACCCGCTCCGGTTTCTTCAGAGACCGCCTCGGCTTACTCTGAGGTAGTTTTGTGCCCTCAAGAGCTGGAGGGTGCTCTGGAGAATCAGGAGGTCTGCCTGGCATCGCTTGAGAGGCTCTGGCGTTTCCGTCCACTTCCACACGAGCTGTGTGGTGTGGTTCTCCACCTTCTGCTTCAGGGGCCACACGGTTCTCCTTGGGAACAGGACTTTCTCTGTCTAGGAATGTTTTTCTGGCCTGGTTTCCATTCACCAGAGATGGACTTGACTGGGGGGGACCTCCCTCAGTCCCTGCGTGCTCCCGGTGCAGTGTCTTGGACAGCTCTTGAATAACGCTGTCGTAATGTAGTCCCGCGGGGTGCCACCTTATCTCCCTCTCAGGCACATAGACCCCGCTCCGAGGCACACTTCCCTCAGAGACTGAGGTCCTTGGGGTGATAGGCAAAGAGGACCAGGTGGGTGTGGAGACCCTCGGCCCATTGCAGGTCAAGGCCAGGGCGTCTCTTCCTTGGCAACAGTCCACTCCAAACCCTCCTAGCCGACTCCCTTGAGAAACGGGGTTGCCTTCAGAGACTTCCTCCAGCTCCTTGATGTTGGCCAAAATCTCATCCTCTAGGCTCCTGTACAGAGCTTGTTCTTCCACCGGGTCGATAGGCAGTGGTGTGTAAACACGTTCCATTCCTCTGCCCAGTTCCTTGGTATCTCCTTGACTCATCCGACCATCTTTACAAGGTCTTCCTGGAACACCCTCTTGCCCAACTAAGGTCCCACCATCCTTCAATTTCTGACGGATTCCACCCCCTGAGCTGTTGGAGAACCTGCTGGCTGATGCTTCCAGGCTGACAGCCTTGCCCTGTTCTCTCAGAAGAGGGGCCCTGCCCTTGAAAAGCTCTTTCCTGGGCAGGTTGCCTTGGTTTTTGTCCAGGGTGTTACCCCCATTTCTGAAACAGAAAGCCTCTTGGTAGCTGCTACCAATTGTTGGCGGCCTGTATGATGTTGGGGCAACTCTTCCGGAGGTCTTGGCACTGCTGTCTTCTTTCTGGGTCACACCTGCGTGTTTTACTGGGGAGGGTGATCGCCACGCTATTGAGTCCTTACTCCAGCTGTGTACGGTGACTCCACCTTGCGGCCTTGCAGGGCTTTCCATTGGGGCCTGGAAGTGCTTGGCTGGACTGGAAGAGCGGGTCTGCGGGCCGTTCATTTCAGGCTGGGACCTTCCTGGAGGCCGGGTCACTGGAGCCCTCGGTGTAGCAGCTCTGGACGACGCTGGCCTCTCTGGTTTCTCTTTGTGAGGTGTCGGCGTTGGGATTCTGGCAGGAGACCTTCCACGATGTGCCTCTGAGACAGATTTCCGAATGGGCAAGTTGTTCTCCGTGCTTCCGTTCAGCTGGGACAGGACAGGGCATGCCTCTCTTCTGCTCTGCATAGAGAGAGTTGGCTTAGATGCGGGTCTCTCTTCCGGGGCTGACAGCCTCCGGATTGGAGTCACTGACCTCGCTCTGAAAGAGGAGAACCCAATAATATAAGCACAACACATAGTGGTGCATGCTCTAGTTATCTGCCGCTTGGATTACCGCAATGCACTCTATGTGGGGCTACCTTTGAAGGTGACCCGGAAACAACAACTAATCCAGAGTGTGGCAGCTAGACTGGTGACTGGGGGCGGCCGCCGGGACCATATAACACCAGTCCTGAAAGACCTACATTGGCTCCCAGTACGTTTCTGAGCATAATTCAAAGTGTTGGTGCTGATCTTTAAAGCCCTAAATGGCCTCAGTCCAGTATACCTGAAGGAGCATCTCCACCCCCATTGTTCAGCCCAGACACTGAGGTCCAGAGCCGAGGACCTTCTGGTGATTCCCTCCCTGCAAGAAGTGAAGTTACAGGGAACCAGGCATAGGGCCTTCTCGGTAGTGGCGCCCGCCCTGTGGAACACCCTCCCATCAGATATCAAGGAAAGAAACAACTATCTGACTTTTAGAAGACATCTGAAGGTAGCAACTGGAATTCAGAAGCACTGTTGCCTCCAACTGCGAATTCCTTGTAGGAACAACGTGGGACCAATAGAGATATATATATCTAATCTAGCTTGTAGCTCAAATTCTTTACCATAACATTGTTCCACTTACTCTGGGCCATAAATCTAGTTTGGTCAGAAGTGAAAACTTTGAGCTCTTGGCAGAAAACAAATCCTTCCTATCTCTCCACACATTATCTGTCATCACCTGATGGAAGGGACTCTCCGATGTTCTGAGACCTCCGGGGAGATAAGCAGAGCTGTGGTTTTCCTACTGCCACAGCCGCCACCGCCACCGTTGCTCGGAGGTGACCGCTGCAGAGTCTTCCACCCAGGGCTGTTAGGAGTATAGGTCCTCCACTCCACTGGGGGCAGTGGGCTTTGGGATCGGGTGACAATCAAAGCAGGCTGGGACTTGGGGTTGTCTTTCCTGGGCGTTAAGCGGGCTGTGATTTCGTGTTGGACCGGTGTGGCTTGCATCTTCTGAGGGCTGCCTGCCCTCAAGGCTTGTTTGTGAGCTGCAGAAAGGGTTGGGGAAATCAAAGAGACAGAATCCTGCAGCACCTCAGCTTCTAACAGAGTTATGACAGTATATGTTTTCAAGGTCTAGAATCTTATTTTGTCAGAGATGTGGAATAGCTGAGTAGCTCACAGATCTGGCTTGGTGTCTCCTGGGCACATTCATCCCCCAGGCCTGATGTTCTTAGAAGGACTAAAGGATATGTCTACTTCTGTGTTAATTCTGCAAGGAAAATTATACCAGTGTTGCAAAAGCAAGCCCAGAAGTCTAGAACGGTTAATATTCCAAAAATCCTCTGCAATATGTTGCATCCTGGATCCCACGGACATTTCCTGCTCATCTGATCAGCTCGCTGCCACCCCAATAATTCAATGCTCACATAACATGAAAGGAGATTCCGACTGAACATTAATTAGCAAGAACCTTCTGACAGCAGGAGCTGTTCGAAAGTGGAATGGACTCCCTTGGAAGGTTGTGGACCACAGCTGTCAACTTTCAGATTTGAAAATAAGGGATCAGCAGCCTCAAAAATAAGGAATCGGCAGCCTCACCTGTCCTGGGGACAGCCTACGGGATATCTAACAATCCGGGATAGCAGTGGGAAGCAGCGGGAAGCAGCGCTGGAATAAGGGAATTTCCCGCAAAAAAAATGGAAGGTTGACAGTTATGTTGTGGACTCTCCTTCATTAGAGGTGTGAACCACTCTGAGATCTTATAAAAAATAAATAAAAAATAAGTTTTAAAACAGGTTGGATGCCCCTCTGTCATGGATGCTTTAGTCATGGATGCATTACAGGGAGTTGAACTAGATAACTCTCAGGGTCCCTTCCAATGCTACAATTCTATGATTTTATGATTCCATGAAGTACATTGTCTTTCCCAAATTTTGGGAGGTTCCATCGATTTGCTTGGGTTAAGTGCAGTTCTAAGGACTGCATTTGTTATCTGCAGCACTGGCCTGCCCTCTAGTGGACACCAGTGTCATTACAAAAGTCATGGCAATGGCTTTTATACAAGCTGCAGGTGCCCTGCCAATCTTTCGTAGCACAGAGGGCAGGAACCTCAGGCCCAGGAGATGAATGTGGCCCTGCCAGCCCCCGGGTCTCTCCCCAGGCTACAACCTTCCCCAGCTGCATCCTCTACTGGTCCTGCTTCACATCCTGGTTTTGCCTGGGTAATGCCTCTGGGTTGCCTGAATCAAGGACAGAGAGGTATGCATGTGTGTATAAACTGGCCTGTGGTACAAAGGTAAAATTTATATATGCGGCCCCGCCCACTTTTGCCTCTGGCCCCGCCCACTCCTACCATGTACCTCCTGGAAGGATACTTATGGGAGAATGCAGACCTTGGGCTGGAAAATTGTTCCCCATCCCTGTTATTAGCAGGTACAGTGGTACCATCAGGTCAGGGCTTTAGGACAGATGTGAAGGGCCCAACTCAGCAGAAGAAGTATAATAATAATAATATATCTTATTTATATGCCATCCATCTGACTGGGTTACCCCAGCCACTTTGGGAGGCTTCCAACAAATATTAATCCCTCTTCAAAGGGAACCCCGGGAATTGTAGCTCTGTAGGGGTCTCTCCTAACAACTCTCAGCCCCCTTAACAAACTACAGCCCCCAGAATTCCCTGGGGGAAGCCACGAGTGTTTAAAGCAGCATCATAGCACTTTAAAGATACAGTTTGAATGTGGCCTGGGTCAAAGCCCTGACATACAACAGCAGTCAGTTTCGAGATCTGCTGGACTAATTAAGCAAAGACACGGGAATGAAACACTTTAGATTTAGAGCGAAAGGCACAGAGATGGCCTTCTCTTTACATCCAACAAGAGCACAGGGGACTTACAGAGCGAGGTGCACCGGCAGGGGTCATGCTTGTCCAGGTAGTGCTCTAGGGTGTCCCAGCCTCCGCCCACTCGGACCATCACGTGATTCCGCAGGATCTGGAGCAAAAAGGAGCGCAGGTGAGCACCACATGCCCTTCCCTGACCGTGAGCCACAACAACACGTGCAGTCCTGGGGAATGCTGTCCCAAGTGAGGCCTGCCTGGCAGTCATGCAGACACCTTATCGATATCAGGCTAAGGTTTTTTCTCTACACCTGGGGATCTGAAAAGTTTTAAAACCTGGAGACAGTCCTGTGCTAGGTGACTAAAAGATTGATAAAGGTAAAGGACCCCGTCCTGACCCTTAAGTCCAGTCGTGGACGACTCTGGGGTTGAGGCGCTCATCTCACTTTGCTGCCCGAGGGAGCTGATGTTTGTCCGCAGACAGTTTTTCTGGGTCATGTGACCAGCATGACTAAGCCGCTTCTGGCGAACCAGAGCAGCGCACGGAAACGCCGTTTACCTTCCCGCCGCAGCGGTACCTATTTATCTACTTGCACTTTGAGGTGCTTTCGAACTGCTAGGTTGGCAGGAGTAGGGACCGAGCAACGGGAGCTCAGCCCGTAGCGGGGATTCGAACTGCCGACCTTCTGATCGGCAAGTCCTAAGCTCTGTGGTTTAACCCACAGCGCCACCCGCACCCCAAGAGATTGATAGATAATACTCATTGTTTCACAAGTCTGTTTATGTGCCACAGGCACACACACAGAGAAAGTTAGAACAGTGGTTCCCAAACGTTTAGAGGGCCCTGCCCTCTTGGTTCCATAAATTCATTCCCACTGATCCTTTCCCTTATTCACATCAGCGGTTTACACAACCCACTGGGTAAGATAAAAACACAATAAAACTCAAAACAGTAACATTTAATTGCACATTTATGCAAAATCCAATTGAAATGATTTGGTTTAATTGATTCAACAATGGACTTGATCCTGTAAACTAGTTTTGCAAAGCCTTGTAGTCATTTACGCCTCCACCGCCCGCTTGCCTCTTGCTCCTGTGGGTAATTCCACCCCCTGCCTTTGGGGGCAGCACTGCCCACTGTGGGAACCACTGTGTTAGATACACATGATATTCCTATGTCCTACCTACAGGTAACTCTCTCTTCTCTATAGGCTATCTGCTTCTGGCATGAGCTGGATCCTTATACCTGATAGGGCTGGGAGAAACCCGCCTTTGACATTCTGGAAATCTGCTGTCAGTTATTGAAGAACAGAGGTGAGGAACCTTGGGCCAGGGGGCCAGAATGCGGCCCTCAGCCTTCTCTATCTGGCCCTTATGACTCTTCCAAGGCCACACCCCTTGCTTCTTGCCCTCCTTGTATGTTTTTGCCTGGCTGAGATGTGTCTTTGATCTCTGATCACACTTCCTGCTTTTCTAGATGGTGGAGGGAACACGGGTGTGACTCTGGATGCGTGTGGTGGTGGAGAGGATGTGGGAGAAATCTGATTCTGTTCATGTTCAAAGGTCAACTTATTGAATTTGCACATTCTAAAACAATATGAGAACCGTAATCACAGCCATCCTTCAAATCCAACTCATCTGAATTTTGCAATGCAGTTCTCCAGCCCACCAACCAACCAGTCTTTACAAAAATGCATATATTAGCAGGGAGTGTGCATGAAAATGTTAGTGAAAATAACTTACAAGAATGCATCATATTAGGGAAAACTGAGGAGCAAAAATGTGTACAGTAGTCAAAACTGTATACAAAAAATTGTGTGTTGAGAGAGATTTGCCCTAAAATGCTGAAGAATTTTCATGAGGATTTTTAAATGGCAGAGATGTTGGGGAAAGTAGGAAAGTGAGAAAACTGAAGTTGACAGATCCTTCCATCCCTAGGATTGGGGGACCTGTGTCCCCTCCACCCACCAACCCAACATGGCGACATTCCAACTGCCATCATCCCAATTCCAGCTGCCATTAGCCATTATAGCAGTCAAAAGTCCTGGCAAAAATGTGTGTATTATGAAAAATTCGCAGCAAAACACTGATGAATTTTTCAAGAGGATTTAAAAAACGTGGCTCCAAAGTGGAGAGCTTAATTTCAGGATGGAAAAAATTGGAACTGAGAGGACAGAAATGGACAGCTTCCTCCAGCCCAAGTGTGCTCAGAAACCAGCTTAAAATCCACATCCATTGCTCCACCCACTTTTGCCTCTGGCCCCGCCCACCACAGGTCAACTTACCCTGACAAAGATCAGCAAGTTCGAATTGCCCACACGGTATTTCCCTTCCGAGACTTTGATCATGGAGAACTGAACCGGGCAGGTGCAACGGCTGACGAGACACTGGACCTTTGCAGAAAGCAGGAGGATAAGAATAGGAATGAGTTCGGCAACAACAACCTGAATATGAGTGAGAGGAAGTGTGGAGTAGTGGTTAGAGTTTTAGACTAGGAGCTGTGAGATCAGGGTTTGCCTTCCCCACTCGGCCCTGACGCTCACTAGGTGACCATGAGGCCGGCCACCAATCGCCCCTCAGCCTGGCCAACCTCACAGGGTCGTTGTGAGTATAAAACTGGGGAGAACAGTATTCATGAGCTTCATGGAGTGAATGTGGGATGCAGATGTATAAATAAATAGCACATTGGAACTCCCTGCCTATTGACATCTTCGCTGTTTGCTTTTCAGTGCCTGTTAAAAAGTTTTGTTTAGACAAGCCTGCCCAGATATTTAGAAGGTTGGTGTGAGTTTACAATTCTTTGTAGTCTATTGTTATTTTTACTTTTTGAAAGTCTTAAATTATTGTAATTTTTTCTTGTTGATAATCTTATTGTTTTATGCTTCTTTTTTAAAACAATCAAGCAGTTATGAATTTTATGAAATAAAACAAATAGTCGGGGGAACAACAATGATGATGATGACAGGTGGCCCTCTAGGATTCTTGATGTGGACCTCCAGAGTTGCCCCCAAGCCACACCCCTCACCAGCCCTGCCCTGTCCCCTTCCTTTGCTGCTTTTGCCAGGCACAAAGGTTTCATAGAATCATAGATGTGTAGAGCTGGAGGGGATCCCTAAGGTCATCCAGTCCAACCCCCTGCAATGCAAGAATCACAGCTACAGAATCCCTGGTAGATGGCCACCCAGCCTCTGCTTAAAAACCTCCAATGAAGGAGAGCCTTTGACCTGCGCAGCTTAGGGACCCTGTGTTTGCCCTGGGGCACGAATACCATCTGGTCGAGGTTCTTGAAATTGGCCGGCTTCCTCTGGGCCCTTGGGAGGGGGGTCTCTTCCGGCGGCAGGTTCAGGTCCTCGCGGATCTCCTCCTCGATCTCCTCCTCCATCTGGATGAGGGTGGGGGCACTCATACCAAAACGGGCGGCTCGGCGGGCCACCTCCAGGAGACAGAGGACAAAGTTCTTCTCGTTCTTGCGCAAGACCAGGTCTTCCGTCTCAAACATCAGGACTTCTGGAACAAAGCAGGTGGGGTGAAAGTAGGGGACCGCTAGGCAGTGTGGACTGAGGGGCGATTGGTGGGGAAACGCCGCAGAGAAACCAAGTCAGGGTTATCAGCTAGCGCTGTGTCGAACTTTTATCCTCTGTTTTTTTCCTCTGTTCTCCATCAATCAAAAAGCGATTGCGTTGGAGAAGTCCCCCAAAATCAAGAGTTTTCACTCCCATCTCTCATCCAAGGCAAGGCAACCATCTTGATCCCACCTCTCATCTTGGGGGGTTATACCTTTCCCCACCAACAGACTCTCCCCCTGTGGGGAGTTGGACATAGCCAACAACATGCTTGATGCTGACCATCCACAGGAGCATAAAGTAGCTTCCTGGATCAGGCCATTGGCCCATCTAGCCCAGCATCCTGTTCTCACAGTGGCCAACCAGATGCCGGTGGGAAACCCATAAGCAGGACCTGAGCACAAGAGCCCTCTCCCCTCCTGCGGTTTCCAGCAACTGGTATTCACAAATATTGCTGTCTCCAGCTACGGAGGCAGAGCACAGCAGCCATCAGTAGCCCTCTCCTCCTCCATGAATTTGTCCAACCTTCTTTCAAAGCCATCTAGCTTAGCAGCCATCCCAGCCTCCTGTGGAAGGGAGTTCCACGGTTTAACTATATGCTGCTACTTTTTGGCCTAACGGAGAACAAATCTGGTCCATCTTCTGCATGATGGAGCCCTCCCAATCTTGTTCTTTGCCACTCCAGAGGGCAGAATTGGAGGACCAAGATTTGGCAACCCTTCCTCACCCAGTTCTGAGCTGCGTACCTTTAATGCCCATCTCCTTCCGGCACCACTGGATGAAGTTGGACACGTTGTCCCTGGCTTGGAAGGTCCCTGGCTGAGCAAAGTCGTTGCAAGTCACTTCGCGGGTGGGTAACTGGAGCTTGTGGCTCAGACCCGGGTACCTCTGCTCAAAGTCCCAAGCCACTTGGGTGATGCTGTTGGCATGGTGACAGAGCAAGACCCCTGTCTCCAGGGCTTCCAAGAAGAACTCCACGTTGATGTCCACATCATAGAGTTCCTTCAGCCACTCGGCCAAGTCCTCTTTCATGGCATAGAGGTATTGTTCCCCGGTCTTGTATGGGCGGATGCTCCTCATACGAGCCTCCTGGATTCCAGACATCTTCAAGCGCTGGTGGGGGGGGGGGGACTCAGTACAAAATCTGCTCAGGAACCTTAAAAACTCCAGCTCTCTCCTTGATGTTCATCAACCCATCCCTTGAGCCACTCCCAACCACCTGTGACAAATCCACCTCAAAGTTATATTTTCAAGGCAGACTTTGGCTCCATGCTCCATCAGTTCTCACAGAAACCAGGGATACATTTGATCCTCTACAGCAGCATGGCTGGATCGTCTTGTCGAAATGTTGGTGAGGCGGGAGCTTCTCCTGAAATGACTTCCTAAGATCTCCCATCTCATGACCTCATGGTCCTCACCATTAATGGTGGCCCATCATCAGCTTGTCCTTGGTTCAAAACTCGTTTCTGGCAAGAGCAGAGCGTCCCTCGTTGGTCCACCACTGCTCCACGAGGCAACTATTGGATTCCCCTTACACCACGAGCATCTGATATCCTCCTAGCTTATGCCCTCGAACATATTCACACACACACACACGTGTCCTTCGGGGATTTGCAGAACTTCTGGTGCAAGATCTGTAAAAAGAGGGAGAATCTCTTTCGCAGGGCCGGGTCCCTGGTCTGTTGTGCTTCCTTCTTCCAAGTCCTGTTCTCTTCTCCTTGGTGACAGACAACTCTCACAAAACACTCCCCGTTCGCCCTGCTAGATCGGATGTCGCTTTGCCTCGGCTGGAGCAAACAACCCTCGCTCCTTTTCGCAACACTGATCCACCCAAGCAAATGAGATACTGCGAGCACAAAGCTTGACGGGGGGCGGGTGGGGGGTGGCAAGACAGATGTCCACTCACTGAAAACCATGGAGAAAGGACAGGTTAGTTGGTGCAAGAGCTTGGATGTAGCCAGGGTTTTTGTTAGCGGGGGCAGAACCTCAGTTTGCTATGCATTTTTTCAATTGATTGAGGGGGCAGCTGCCCCTCTCTGCCCCCTTGGCTACACCCATGTGTAAGAGTCAGAAGTCATATAATAGAAGTTTATAAAATTATGCACAGTGTGGTGAAAGCCGACAGCAAAAAGGTTTTCTCCCCCTCATAACACTAGAATTTATTGACATCCAAGGAAGCTGAATGTTGGGAGATTCAGGACAGATAAAATAAAGGACTTTCTCACTCAGTGCATAGTTGAACTGTGGAACTCGCTTCCACAGGAAGCAGTGATGGCCAGCAACCTAGACTAAAAGAAGATTGGACAAATTCAGGAAGAGGACTATCGATGGCTACTAGCCATGATGGCTATTGCTCTGCCTCCAGAATCAGATGGGCTCTCCCTGTGCACTGCTCCAACTGGTGGCTGGTGTGCATTTGGGACTGGTAGGGCAGAAGGCAGGGAGCCCAACAGTAGGTGGCGCCAGAGCCAAAGACAGGAGGAGCCTGCAAATTGTACAGTGGTACCTCGGTTTACGAACTTATGGTAATCCGTTCCTGAAATCCGTTCTTAAACCAAATCTGTTCTTAAACCGAGGCACGCTTTCCCTAATGAGGCCTCCCACTGCCAGTGCCCTTCCACCATTCAGCTTCCATCCATAGACCGAGTTAAAGTTCACAAACCAGGACACTACTTCCGGTTTTGCGGAGTTCGTAAACTGAATAGTTCGTAAACATGGCTGTTCATAAACTGAGATACCACTGTACTTTTCTCTCCCACCTCCTCGCTGCTGAATTCTACAAGGGGCAACAAGGAGACTTAGGAGAAGGAAGCTGACAGACAGGGCCATCCCTTGGGCTGGTTGTCAGTAAGAGGGCGGGGGGTGGAGGGCTGAGGGCAAACTAAGGTTGGTGAGGCAGTGTTCCAGTTGCCCTAAGGAACCAGCCTCCACTGCACTCTTGACATTGCTGCCGCTTGGTCCCATCCCCTCTACTTCCCAGTAAGAAGCAGCGATGCAACCTGCCAGAGATGAAGTAATGCCAACCTACCACACTGTCTTCTGTGACTGAGGGCACCATTTTGTGTTTTGCCCCAAGGAACAAAGTATCTTGGGCCCATGATCCTGCTTCCAACCGAGAGACCTGGAACTGCCTATTGTAATAAAGTGTGCCACAGGGCTTGTGCAAAGTGCAATTCAAGGCTGCTGGATAACCATGTGTGTGTGTGTGTCTGAAACTCAGGCAAGGGGCTTCTCGGACAGAGGAGGTCTGAGTGACACATGCTTCCCTTCAGAAACACAGCAGCTATTACCTGAGAGTAGGGATATAGGGAGAGTGTTTTCCAGTTGCTGCATGCAACACTGAATCTTTTCTGCTGCAATTCGTCTTAGGAAATGGTGAAATTACATGACTGCAAATGTCATTATCTCAATTTTGAATGCAAAGGGGATGCACAAATGGAGGAAAATGTTTGCAGACTGAAAGCTAGACCACTAGCGAATATCCATTGCATTTTTAATGGCCCTCAATACGGTTTCACTATGCTGAAAACTCTGACCCATTGCTTTGTATTTATTTTTTAATACTGAAGATGTCATAAACAAGCTCTGCCTTTCACTCAGCCACAGTTACTGTTCCCCCCCTTTTATTGATCTGTACAGCCTATTGACTTTTTACAGCTGTGTTTTCAAAAACCAATAAGCATATTGCTGCAAGCTACCCCAATCTCAGAGTGGTGAGAGATTCCAGGGGTTCCAGGTGCTCACCCAGGGTTTGTGTTTCCTTTGGAATGAGGGACAGCAGAGACTGTGGTGTCTTTATGACATATGGTTTATTTACACATATATACAACCTGAGGCTATGATGGAGGGGATGACAGCATCAACACCCCAAAAGGGTCTTGCTTCTTCCATAGCCACAGCCTTGGATTCAAGCAGAAACCAAACATCACCCTCTCTGACTTCCCAGTCTGTTGCTTTTCCACTTCTAGTTTCTAGCTCACATAACTCAACTCTCCACTCTGCCCTTTTGTATCTCTAACTAAAAGCCAGTTGAAGGAGGGAGCCCACCCATTTTTCTCTGGCACACAGTCTCTTCCTTTGTTCTCTTAATTGCCCATTATCTCAGATATCGCCTCTTCAGGAAACTATCCTGGCTATCCCAAGAATTAGAAGGGGGCCCAAGCATTCAGCCTAGCCCTCCCCGCAAAAAAACTCATAACACCATATATTGATTCTGTTTGCTGGATTGATTTCTGTTCTGGACATTGGACAAGTAAGCGAACATTGACTGCTTCTCACAGCTTCCTCACTCCCCAGGGAAGTGAAGAGCCTTAGCCTCATATCTGCCAGACAGCACAGCCTCTCTAGAACTTGCCCAGAGAAGCTATGTGATGTCACAATGGACTGAGGTCACCTTGCCATGACACGGCCCTCTTAAAGGTTCAGCGGATCATTCAGTAAAACTCACCACTTCCCTCGTCTTTCACTGGTAGGTGTTAGACAAAAATGTCTGAGGGCTGGGACACGTCTTTCTCCCCAGCTAAGACTGGAGACATTCACAAGAGAATCCTAACTTTGAAGGCAGGAGTGGGGAACCTCAGGCTGAATTCAGCCTTGCTGGGCTCTTGATCTGCACCCCGCACCCCTTAAATTCTCTCCTGGCCACACACAATATTTCGCTACCTGCTTTTACCTGACTGCATCCTTGAACTCTGATCTTCCTTGCCTGGAGGCAGGACAGAGAGGAGCGTGTGAGTGTCTGTATGTGGAAAAGGTAAAAGGTAAAAAGGTAAAGGACCCCCGGACGGTCAAGTCCAGTCAAAGGAGACTATGGGGTGCGGCGCTCATCTCGCTTTCAGGTCGAGGGAGCCGGCTTTTGTCCACAGACAACTTTCTGGGTCATGTGGCCAGCATGACTAAACAGCTTCTGGTGCAACGGGACACTGTGACGAGTGCCAGAGCACACGGAAACGTCGTTTACCTTCCCACCGCAGCACTACCTATTTATCTACGTGCACTGGTGTGCTTTTGAAATGCTAGGTTGGCAGGAGATGGGAGAGAGCAACAGGAGCTCACCCCGTCATGGGGATTCGAACCGCTGACCTTCTGATTGGCAAGCCCAAGAGGCTCAGTGGTTTGGACCACAGTTCCACCCGCATCCCTTTCGCTTGTGGGAAACCTTCCAGAGGCAAAAGTGGGGGGGAAATGTGACATCAGCACTGCACGTGTCAGTGGTTTCTATAAGGACACACCTCCCTCCAGACCAGCAAAGGAGGTTGCATCCAACTAATATTTCCTCAAGAGACTAGACCTATTTAAAGGAATGGACCCAAGTTAGCTGGGCCCATTATCTTCAATCTTTCAAGAACACAGAGCAGTGCCAGTGAGGGGTGTGGCCTGGAAGAGTGGGAGTGGCCTAAGGCAAGTCTCAAGGGCTGGGTGAAGAGGCCAGAGGGCCACATTTATCCAGATTGCACTTCCTGAGTGCTCAAAGCACTTATCCTATGCACCATCTCTAGGGTCGCCATATGTCCGGAATTTCCCACATATCCGGAATACTGTAGTTGGAAGCAGTGTCTGGGGGGAAATTGATGAAATGTCCAGGAAAATCCGGACATATGGCAACTTGTGTTGACAGTGTCATTTTTGGAGAGTTTCCTTAAAAACAGCTCAAAAACTTCAAATTCTCACTGTTTGAAATATGGCAACCCTAACCATCTCGTTCTAAATCCTTACGACGACCTTGAGAGGTAGATCAGGGTTGTCCTCATATTTTGCAGATAGGCTTGCTTGGTGTTGAGTTGCGAGATGGGATCTAAAATGGGCATAACATAACTGAAGTCTCCAGCCCTTACTGTTATCTCTGCTCTCTCTCTCTCTCTCTCTTAATCCAGGTTTAAAATCTGATGTCCCAAACCAGACCAGAAGAGGAAGAGAGCGAATCAGAGGAGAGATGCCACCAGGAACCAGAAGCAGAAGATGATGTGCCAGACCTCGATGCAGAAGGATCCAGCTCTAGTGCTCTTGTGGATTCCCCTCAGTCTCCCAGCACGGAGCAGCTGCCAAAACAGGAAAATTGGCTGTGGAGCTGGTTTTCTTTCCCCCTTCTCTCTGGTCTTACCTGGCTGGCAGACAGGTAGTAGCTCAGAGGCCTTCCTCAAAAGCAAACATCTCCTCTCCGTAGCGGTGAAAGAGTTGCATTGCATTCTCCCCATTTTAGAGACAGAAAAACCGAGTCTGTATGTGTGTAAAGTTGAAATGGAATGTTTCACAAACTGGAGGCCCGGGGGCAGAATGGGGTGGGGTTAGAACTCAGATGAAAAGGTCAAGGCCACCCCAAATTTCTCATTTGGATGTTGACTGTTTTAAGCTCAGGAGAGGGCCCTTGTGCCTGGATCCTGCTTGTAGGCTTTCCATTGGAGCATCTGGTTGGTCACTGTGAGAAGAGGATGCTGGACTAGATGGGCCATGGGCCTGATCCAGCTGCAGGACTCCTCTTAAGTTTTTATGACAGATTTTCACACCCTTTTAAAGCCCCAGCGTGCTCCAGCCTTTCTTTTTAAGGAGCCTTTCGAGTTATTTTAATTGCTAACCTTCCTTTGCCTCTTAGGAACAAGCCCCTGCAGGAGCCCGTCTGCAGTCAGCTGGAGAGGAACAGATCCTCTGGCAAGATGTGCCCAGAGTGCGAGATTCTGTTCTGCAAAAAGTGCGAGACGTTACATTACAGCCGGGCTTTCATTGAACATGGACTGCTGGGCCACAGCACACAAAGCCTGCCGGAGACTTTGAGCCCAGCGCTGAGTACAGGCAAGGCGCAATGAGGACTAGTATGCTGCAGAGTCTAAATGCTATCTTCCCCAATGGGTGAATTCCAGGCCCCAATGGGATGGTTCCAGGCCAGAGCTGATACCCTGTTTTCCTGATAGAGGCCCAGTGTCTTTAATGGCTGTGCAATGGGTAGAAATATGACAGCCACAAAATTCTCACAACCAGGGGAGAAATTCAATTCAGTTCACATTTAAAACAGACTCTCTCAAATTCATACGAGAAGTGAAATGCAGCCATCCTTCAAAATCCACACGTATCCAAATTTTGCAATGATCCTCCAAAACGAAGGAGAATGCAAGTAATAGGGAAACGTGTGCATAATAATGAATATTTTGGTGAAAATAGCATACAAAATGCAGAAATTACTTGCAAAAATGTAATGTCACGCAAGAAGCTTTAGAAGAAATGTGCACTGAAATGCTGCAGTTTTTGGAGAGGTTTTTTTAAAGAAAAATTTGCAAATTACTGCAGAATCAACTGAATTTAAGATTGGAAAAATAGGAAATGGTGAGAAATGAAATGGACTCATAATACTGCATCACTGTGTTCAGAGATGTTACCGACTCAGTTCCCGCTGCTTAAACATAGGACTTTAACCTGTGGGTTGGAACACCCAGGTGGGTCACAAGGCTATCCCAGATGACCAAACCATAGGAGCACAACCTGTAGTGTCCGAGCTAGAAAACGTTCTCATTTTACCAATTTCTATGACTGCTACAAAGCAGCAGGAGAAGGGCAAGAGCCTTTTTTCAACAGGATATTTCTGGCCAACTGTATGCCCCACCTTCCTTTAGCAGGGCCCCTAGTGAGGGAGCTCTCTATATTCTGTTCACTTTCTAGTCTTTTTCTGCAGCTTTCCAGACTTCTCCCAGGATGGAAGTCTGATGGGGGCTAGAATGCAGATGGGTCCACTGCAGCAGGTAGCTCAGTTGCCCAGCGGTTGCCATCATAGCAGCAGCTGGGGGCCCCAGAAGTGATGGCAAATGTCTGGCCACAGGAGGTGAAAGTTAGAAGGAGCAGGGACATCAGCAGCCTCATTCCACTCCCTGCAACCTGAAATAGCTGCTTTTCGTTTCATAGAACGCTACGGGTCCCTTCCAACTCTACAGTTCTTTGATCCTATGAAAATAGAATACAAGGTCACTTGAGTTGCAAGCTGGTTGTCATACAGTATGTCCTCCTTTTTCCAGGCTCTATAGAGCTGGCTGTCGCTCCGGAGGAGTCAGAAGAGGAAATAAAGAGGCAGTGAGAGGGGTAATGGATTAATTTCTTGGTAGTCCTCAAGCGATGCTGGCCAACTTGTCTGCTGGTTCTAGAGGTGAGTCCAGCAGGATTGAAGTCTGTGCAAGTTCACTCTGGCTGCTGACTAAATGTTCTCTCTGTGTGCATGTGTGCATGTGTGCATGTATGTATGTATGTATGTATGTGTGTGGTCTACCTCATATGGTGGTAGTTTTAACACAGCTGTGTTTTTAAAAGGTGGGGGGGAGATCTTGGATGCTTTGGATTAAATCCTTCAACATCACTGCTTCTTAGTGGCTTGTTTTGGCTTCTAGGGGATTGTTGTTAAATGAATGAGAGAGTAAAGGCAAAGCTTTGGAGGATACCCAGAATGCTGGAAAGATCCGGAAGATAATAATCAAGACAGGTCATATGCAATCTAATTGAGAGTCCTGCATTGCAGGGGGTTGGACTAGATGGCCGTTGGGATCCCTTCCAACTCTACAATTCTGACACCAATCACAGGAGTCCCATTGTCCTATGAGATGTGCCATCAACTGGGCGGTCCACCAACTCCCCACTTGAATCTAGAGATTTCCCAAACACGGCCCCCCTCTTCCTGAAGCCAGACTTTTCTCGATAGCAGAGCTGAGGAATCTTTTTCAGGCTGTGGGGCTACATTACTTCCTGGGGAAATTCCTGGGGGCTGAATGCCAGTGGTGGGTGTGGTGATGTGGTCCAACATACACACCGCTCTCCATCTCCCATCTAGCCAAGCGAGGCATGCAATCACAGATGGGGGCAAATTTTGGCCCAGTGAGGGTGCAAAGCAGGGTGGGTGAGGGTTGCAGCCAGGGAAGAACTCTGAGGGCTAGCTAGAAGTCCCTGGAAGGCCGCCTTCAGCCCCTAGGCCTGATGTTCCTCAGCCCTGCTCTATAGGTGTAAGCCATAGTGGCCATCACAGCAGTCCTGCGGCTGCATGAATCAAATGTTGTGGCCAGGGAGAAACCGGTTTCTGAGCCCCTTGCAAAACTGCTTGGTATGCGCTTGGATGGCAGAGAAATTTCCGGTCCGAGGAAGCAGGTTGCTGCGGAGCGAGCAGCTTGTCAATAGGGGGTCATGGAGGGTCAACAAACTGGCATGTTGCAACATGATGGAGGACAAAGGATGGCAAACAGCCCTTTCCATTTCTCTGGCAGAAGCAGAAGCGGCAACGGCGAGGAGGGCTCCTTGCAAGTCAGGCCTCGGCTGAGAAACAGAAAGCACAGCAGGAACACTGTGGGGTTGGTTGTGATGGATGGTTAGGGAACGCCTGGAGCCCACCACTTCAGGAGCATGAAATATTATCATCCTAAGATGAGGGGTGGGATGCGGGTGGCGCTGTGGTCTAAACCACAGAGCCTAGGACTTGCCAATCAGAAGGTTGGTGGTTCGAATCCCCGCAACGGGGTGAGCTCCCATTGTTCGGTCCCTGCTCCTGCCAACCTAGCAGTTCGAAAGCACGTCAAGTGCAAGTAGATAAATAGGTACCGCTCCGGCGGGAAGGTAAACGGCGTTTCCGTGCACTGCTCTGGTTCGCCAGAAGCGGCTTAGTCATGCTGGCCACATGACCCGGAAGCTGTCTGCGGACAAACACCGGCTCCCTCGGCCTATAGAGCAAGATGAGCCCCGCAACCCCAGAGTCTGTCATGACTGGACCTGATGGTCAGGGGTCCCTTTACCTTTTTTAAGATGGGGGTGAAGGTGCTTGCTGCAGCCACCACCATTAATGCAGCAATGGCAAGGCCTCAGATCAGGTGTGGGGAACCGTGGGCTCTCTAGATGCTGCTGAACTGCATCTCCCATCAGCCCCTGCAAGCAAGGCTAGTGGGAGCTGCTGTTTGGGAACATCTAAAAGATCACAGATGCTCCCCACATCTGCATTAGGTTCATGGGTAAATAAAACACAAGAATGGGGAGAGGAAGGATTGGGCATGCTAGTCTGCTCCACTATCACCAGAGGTGCAGCAATCTAGGTTGGCAGAGGGCTGAAGACCCTTTAGTATTTCTCCAGCATCACAGAGGCACCTAATCAGCAAGGAAGGGAACCTTCTCGGCCACTGAGAAGTTTTCTCATTCTTTGTGCTGATGGAGCCAATCAGGGTGGAAGGAGGCGCGTCAGTCACAGAGGACGGGTTCCTGGGGTCATTCTGGACAAGGTGTGAGGGGGAAACACTGAGGAGTTGTTCTGCTTGCTCCAAAGCTAAGCATTTAGGAATCACAAGGGGTGTTTCAGTTTCAAGAGAATCAGGTGCAAATTATGTCACGTACAATTGAACTTCAAGGAAAAGTCACTCTGAAAGACAATATTGGAGCACCCCAAATCATTTGCCCACATCCATGCACAGAAAATAGTAGACCTAGCTAAAAGGCAATATGCGGAGATCTACATTGATTGTTGCTATTTTTGCAGAATTATAGTATTATTGCATAATCTTAGAGGGTTGTATCATCTTAGAAGGGAGTGTGACTGTGACTATCATGGACTATGCCATTCTTAATTCACCACTACACCGTGCTTATCATTGCAGCCCTCTGGGAGTTGGAGGGCAAATTTCTGCCCTACGTGGATATGGCAGGCTCTCTGCGGCAGATGGCTGCCCCCCAACTCACAGGGGGCTGATGGGAGCTGGGAGTGGGGGCCGAGCTGCTGCGCTCATCCCCATTCTCCCTGCTTGCACACTCTACTTACTCATGAGTAGGGCTTGTGGCAGGGATGAGGGGAAACTGTGGCCCTGTTGCTGTATGTCACCCCTGCTGGCTGGAGTCAGTGGGAGTTGAGACTCCAAAACATCTGGAGGGCCACAGATGTTTTTCATTCCCTTTTTATAAGTGTCACAGGCCTCTGTGTGTACTTTTCAGCCACAGACCAAGACCACTGTCCAACTTGGGTTTCAGGATGAAGGGATTATTTGTATATTTATTTCCCATCCTTCACCCTGATGTCCCAGGACAGGTTACAGCAATACAACACAGTATTAAAAGCAATTTTAAAAACTTACAACCATAAAATGAGTTGTAAAAACAGACATCTCAAGTGTCAAAAGCCAGAGCAAAGAGCTATGTCTTCAGCATCCTTGGAAAGCTGTATAATGAAGGCATAAAGTGCACCACAGGTTAGGGGCCACCACAGAGAAGGCCCTCTTCCCCCCTAGAGCCTCTGAGGGTGCAGGAATCACCAAGAGGGCCCCCTCTGCCAATCTCAGAACACATGTTGAAAACTGAGGCACCTGCAGAAGTGTTGCTGTGATGGAACTGCCAAAGGCAGTGAAGTGCTAGAAAGCCCACGAGGTACTGGGTAGAAAAGAGTTTTGTGGCAGTGTGGTACTAGGCAACGAAGGTTGAGCGTTCATGCTGAAACTTCAGATTCAATGCTGCGTTCAGCTGTGACGCTTCTGCTGGGCCCTTTCCCTCACCCATTTGTTGCAAGGCTGCAGCGGGACTGTGACTTCCTTTGCACATGGAAACACATTACAGCAATGCCAAACGGAATAATGCTGAGGTTCTGCAATAGGTGGGAGGACAAGGAGATGTGATCACCCACAAAAGAGGCACTGCCAACAGGCAAGGAGAGGTAACAGGTGAACAGCGCTTGTCCGCCCTGAAGATGTAGAAGCTGATGCACAGTAGCTCAAGATTCTGCGAGAGAAGCTTTACATTGATGGTCAGTCCGCACTAATTCCTCAAAGGCTCAGCTGCAGAGGAGAAATGACCTCTGGAGAGGACTGTGAGGTGGACGCCTCACCTCAAAAAGTGCTCTTGTGATTGGGTCCTGCTTGAGGGCTTCCCATTGGTCCATCTGGTTGGCCAATGTGATAACAGGATGCTGGACTGATGCAGGATGCTCTTCTTAGGTTCTGTCAGGAATTGGACTCAAGAGGATGAGATGGAGTAGGAGGAGTACAGTGGTACCTCGGGTTAAGTACTTAATTCGTTCCGGAGGTCCGTTCTTAACCTGAAACTTTTCTTAACCTGAAGCACCACTTTGGCTAATGGGGGCCTACTGCTGCCACTGCACCGCCGGAGCGCGATTCCTGTTCTCATCCTGAAGCAAAGTTCTTAACCCGAGGCAATATATCTGGGTCAGCGGAGTCTGTAACCTGAAGCGTCTGTAACCTGAGGTACCACTGTAGTGAAGATCCCCCACCCCAATTCTCCTGACACTGCAGGAGAGGGGGAAGGCAGCACTAAATTACAGCAGGGCTTTGAGGAGTTTGAGGGAGGTCACAGCTCAGAGATGGACAAACAGAGAAGTTGGGCAGTGTTGGAAGAAGGAGGGGGCAGAGGAGCAGCCAAATGACATGTTGTCACTGGAGAGTATTTCTTATCCCCCTTCTGCCAGAACATGACGTTCGTTGAGAGCGCAAGAACAACGGAATCAGAGACATTTGACCACCGTATGGGAAGGTGGTGTTGCTAGGAAGGAGGGAGGAGGAGCCCAGTTTGGAGAAACGCCATTGTTAAGGCTCATTGCGTTCATTTGTCTCTCGCTAATCGGATTGAATAAAACTCATTAAAAAGAACTCTACCTTGTTTTCTCTGCTCTTGCTGCAACTGGGGGAGGAATAGCTTTCCCAAAGCCTTGGCAGAGCCTTGACAGGTTCTTATGAGAAGTTCCCCCTGTTTTTGTCCACTCCACAGCAACCAGCTTTGGGACAAAGATGGAAGACAGAAGAACAGAGGGCTTGAAGTTGAATGGGGTGTGGGCAGCTCTTAAAGGAAGCTTGGCCTCCATACGGCAGAGCTTTCCAGACTTTTCATGTTGGTGACACACTTTTTAGACATGCATCATTTCGTGATGCAGTAATTCAGTTTTACTAGCAAGCCAGAGGTTAAACTAACCCCATTCCAGCCCCGGGAGGAGCGTGGGGAGTATTCACGCTACACACCTACACACTGCAGCCGACACACTAATGTGTCACGACACACAGTTTGGAAAGCTCTGCCATAGGGTTTAGTCAGTTACCAGAGGCAACGGAAGTGCCCACCGCCCCTCCCCTCCCCTATAATGCTTCTCGATTGGCTAGAATGCCAACCCGTCCTCTTCCAATCAACGTGGCGCAAGAAGCTGTATCACCCGCCCACTCCGTGTCATGATTTGTCAGGCACCTGATATTCTGATATTGTGAGAGCCAGTGTGGTGTACGGGTTAAGAGCGGTGGACTCGTAATCTGGTGAACCGGGTTCGATTCCCTGCTCCTCCACATCCATCTGCTGGGTGACCTTGGGCTAGTCACACTCCTTAGGGTAGTGATAAAGCGGGATATCAAATCCAAACTCCTCCTCTTCTTCTTCTTCTTTTGCATCAAGAGGTATTCTCTTAGGCTTCACTTACTCCTTTAAAAAAGAAACAAAAGTCCGCTTGCGACAAAATGAAAGGTCAGCTTCCAACACCGCCAAGCATCTGACCCACAAACGCTGATCCGAGTTCTGGACTTTGGGAAGTTTGTTATGAAAGCCGTTGAAATTTCTGCAGAAGCTCAGACCACCGCCTGGTTGAGGGCCGCATCCTGGCAACCCAGCCACCCTAGCTGGGAGGCCCATTTCCCACTTTCCACCACCCTCAGCGTATCTGGGTTGAATTTCCAGAACTGGTTGTTTCGGAAGAAGTAAACAAAGCCGTCGGGACGCGTGAGAGCGCCGTTCGCCATGGCAGGCACCCCTCCCCAGTCTTTCAGGCTCCTGGGGTAGTACGGCTCCACTTGGAGGGACTCTCCGCTCACCATGTAGTATTTGGGACCTTTGAAAAGAACCAGATGGTGGAGGGGCTGGAAATAGAGCGCGGTGTCGGGGTGTCGGGGGAGGTCCCCCGTGCTGCTGCACTTCTGGGGGAAGCCGGCGTCCAGGGAAGAGCCTTTGTAGCGCCAGCACCGGCCACCTGCAGGGGGAGACAGAGAGCAGGGTGAGGTAAGGCAGGACTTCCTGGCGGTAAGAAAAGTCCAACAGTGGAACAGAAGGTGGTGGCCGATCCTTTATGGGAGAGGTTCTCAAACACAGCTTGGATGGCCATCTGCCAGGGATTCTTTAGCTGCGATTCCTGCAATTCCCTTGGGCTCACTTCCACCTCTATAATTCTATGGTTCTTTTAAATTAGGCAGGACTGGGTTCTAGCTGTGGCCCTCCAGACGCGGTGCTGGACTCCAGGTCCCATCAGCACCCAACAGCCAGCATGGGCAATGGCAGCTGGAGTCCAAGAAGCTAGAATCAGAGAATTGTGGAGTTGGAAGGAGGGATCATCTAGTCCAGCCGCCTGCAATGCAGGGATCTTTTGCCCAATGTGGGGCTCAAACCCACAACCCTGAGATGAAGAGCCTCATGCTCTACCACCTGAGCTATCCCTCCAGTGCTGTTGGGCTGAAGTATAAAGACATACTTTTGGAGACTAAGAAAATGTCTAAACACACACACACACACACACACACACACACACACACACAGTGTGGAAGGTTGAATTTATGTTCCCCAAGACTTATGATCTTTAAGTTTAAAAGAGTCCAAAGAGTCTAGAGCAGTGGCTCCCAAACTTTTTTGGGCCACTACCCCCTCGGTTCTATAAACTCAGCCCCCCAGGTTGCCTCACCCTACACTATAAGAAACATTATTTCGAACAGCGGTTTGCATGACCCACTAAGGAAGACCATAACACAATAAATTGATTGCACATTTATTCAAAATCCAATTGCCTCTTAGCCCCCTCTGGGGAATCCCACCGTTGGCCAGGGGCAGTGCCACATACTTTAGGAGCCACTGGCCTAGAGGTGAGAGAGAGAGAGAGAGAGAGAGAGAGAGAGAGAGAGAGAGAGAGACTGAACTTGAAGATGAACTAAAAATCATTCAAAGTTCTGCCCCAAAATGAACTTAATTCACGATCAGTTCACCTGGGAACTGTCCCAAAATGAACTTAATTCATGATCAGTTCACCTGGGAACTGAATTCAGGGAAGGTCAGAGATCTTTGGGCTATTCTGAAGAACTTTGTTCAGCTGAACTTGTTCATTCCATGCACTGTGTCAGGTGCCTGGGGGAGCAGGAAACTGATCCAGTGTCAACATCAAACCCAGCAAGTACTGACACCGTTTACTACACCCCACTTTCTTTCCGATTTCAATAAAAGCATTTCCTAGTTAGCAAAGGCTGGCCAGGTATGTACAAGGTTACAGGTGCTGCTTTTATTCTTTTGACAGGACATCTCTTTCCACAACAGAAAGGGACATTTCTAAGTGTGCGTACACCATCAGGACAGCATGAAGCAAAGCCTGCTTTTATTCCTGTAGACATAAAATGTGAAACTGCACATGCTCAGAGGACTTATTTCCTCCCCCCTTTTTTTTGCCAAGGTTGACAAACTGAGGGTTGTGTTGTTTTTTTAAAAAGATTTTGGTTTAGCAGGAATGTAGAAGTATGGAATGCAGGTAATGTGTGTGTGTGTGTGAGAGAGAGATGTTAATTGTATGCCTCACAAATGACATAATACACATGGCTATCTCAGGGGCATAAGAAAGGGGGCAGGGGGGCGGTCTGTCCCAGGTGCCATCATGGAGGGGGGTGATAAATTATCAAGGAACAATTACTGCCCTACTAGGGCGGTTCATAAAAAAAACTTTTTTAAAAAAAAATGCCTGTTCCAAAGGTCTTATCTTACTATACTAGGGATTATATAGCTATATATGAAATTTCATGCATATCAGTTAATATCTTGACCCTCCTCCACAAAAATAGCTGTTTAATTGGCCGTTTTCCTATGTCGTGAAGGCTGAAATTTCAATTCAGTGGAGCAGGCATTTTTTTAAAAAAGTTCACTTTGCAGGTTTTTAAAATAAATTTTATTAAATAAATAAACAATAAATATAAATAAAATAACACAAGCCAAAACACAATCTATCCTGTAGATTTAAGTATCTGTCCATAGTCGCCTACTTGTTATCAGAGGCCCAGAATCCACATTCCTTTGTAAGAAAATATAAAATAACGTAAAACCATTTTTGCAGGGGGGGGGGGCGGAATTAATGTGGGGGTGAGAAGAATTTTCCGTACCGGGTACCACCTGACCTTCCTACGTTTCTGGGCTATCTAAGCCGCACTCCCCATAAAAGTTCATTGTCCTGGATACTAGAATTCCAGACTGCACCTCAGCTGACAGCCAGCAGATGGCGGCAGGGTTTACCTTATGAGCTTAACAACGCAAATCTAAAACACATTTGATTTAATGGGAAGCCAATTCTTGGGCATTCAAAGAGAATTTGATTTTGAGTAAGCAGGTGTATGACTAGAGTCTTGGAGCAGGTGCCAAGACTCTGAACAAAACAGGGCTCCCAGCTTAAATTCATATAGCCCAGTGGGATAAGATGACTTGAGCTTGGAAACAGAAGTCCTTGGTTTGAATCTCAGCTGTGAGCTCTCTAGATCTGTGCTTCCCAACCTGTGGTCTGCAGACCCCGGGGGGGGGGTCTACATAACTCACCCAGGGGGTCTGTGGTACCATTCACATAACAAAAACTACCACAGAGATATCAAAATTGTCAAAAGTAGGGGGTCCATGGCTTGGCTTTTGAAAAAAGTACACAGTACAGTGGTACCTCAGGTTACATACGCTTCAGGTTACATACGCTTCAGGTTACAGACTCCGCTAACCCAGAAATAATACCTCGGGTTAAGAACTTTGCTTCAGGATGAGAACAGAAATCGTGCTCTGGCGGCACGGCAGCAGCAGGAGGCCCCATTAGCTAAAGTGGTGCTTCAGGTTAAGAACAGTTTCAGGTTAAGTACGGACCTCCAGAACGAATCAAGTACGTAACCAGAGGTACCACTATACTAAGCTAATTGGGAACCACTGCTCTAGATTCTCCTCTCAGCCTCATTCTTCCCAATAAAAAAATGTGTGTGATAAATACTGGCCAACCACTACAGCAGGGATGGTGGACCTTGGGCTCAGAGGCCAAATGTGTGACTCTAGGTCTTTCTTTCTGGCCCTCAGGATTCTCCAGAGGCCACACCTTCCTCAACCCTATTTTGCCCCTCCTCCCCCTTGAGTGCCTCTTGCCCTCCTGGTAACTTCTCTGGTATCTCGAAAATCATTAGCATGTTCTCGAAAGGCAGGGCACTGCTTTTACGTCCAAATCACAGATGGGAAGATGGAGGCTTACAAAGAGAGGAGCTTCCCTAAGGTCATTGGGAAGTGCCAGGACGATGTTAAGATCTGTACTGCGGACTCCCCACCTCACAGACAACTCCAGTCAAGCTACCTTTGAAGAAATAGAACTTCCCATCTTCCTCAGAGAAGGCCGCAGCATCAATGGTGGACGGGAGCCCTGGCCACATGGCTCGGAGCAAGTCTGGACCAGTAGCGTTACCTCCTTTGGATACAATCCAGTAATGACCACCTTTGAATATATAGAGATTGTCTTCCAGGTCTGTTGAAAAATAAAGAGAAGGTGCGTGAGAGAGTCTTGTGTCTTTGAGCGAGAGATCAGAAACCCAGGTACTTAGGGTTCCTGCAGGAATATATCAACATAAGAAGAGCCAGCTGGATCAGGCCATTGGCCCATCTAGTCCAGCATCTTCTTCTTACAGTTGCCAACCAGATAGTTATGGGAAGCCATCAAGCAGGACCTGAGCCCAAGAGCCCTCTCCCCTCCTGTGGTTTCCAGCAACTGGTATTCAGAAGCACTGCTGCCTCCGGCTGTGGAGTCAAGAGCACAGGCATCTTGGCTAATAGCTGCCCATAGATTTATCCTCCATGCCTTTGTTTAACCATCTTTTTAAAACCACCACTGCCCCTCTGAGGGAGCGAGTTCCATAGTGTAATTATGAAGAAGGACTTCCTTTTATCTGTCCTGAATCTTCCAACATTCAGCTTTGTGGGGTGTCCACAACTTTCCATACTTCGACAGAGGGAGGAAAACGTTTCTCTGTCCACCTTCTCACAATTGTATGAACTTCTATTGTTCTCTTACTCACATTTTCTCTAAACTAAAAAGTTCCAAATGCTGTAACCTTTCTTCACATGGGAGTCATGACATTCCCATGATCAGTTCGGTTGCCCTTTTCTGAACCTTTAGATATCCTTTTTGAGATGAGGTAACCAGAACTCCACGACTCTGATAGGGGATTGAGGAATTTACTTGGGCTGACTGGGGGGGGGGGGGAGGGAGCTGTCTGGAATTCTGAAAATACCCCCCACCCCCAGAATCTGCCCCAGTGGATCATGTCGTGACAGTAGAATCTACCCCAAGTGCACTTTCAATTGCAGATTTTACCCAGAAGTAAACATAATCCTTCCTGGATATTGCCACCTGCATGGTAGCAAACCTGTTATCCATTATAGGTTGGGTTTGTTGTTTTCTAGGTAGAAAAAGATTATGAAACATGTGGAAGAAACTCCAACACAAATGGGTCCTAGGAAGAAGACTGAAGTGGTTATAGTGTTCTCTTTCTAAAAACAGAACAGGGCATAAATTATCCCCCAGAAATTCCCAGCAGAGTCCTCTGTTTGGGGAATGTTTTCATCCCAACCAATGGAAAATACTGCATAAAAAAACCTACACACTTCCCATGCAGTTTTCCACAGAAAAACTGATGCAGGGAAACAAAATTTAAAGTGCCCTTCTCCTGACGCAACATACACACAACTCTGTTTAGGGATAATTTGTGTGGCCCAAGATCCATTGGAATTTGGCTTCCCTTAGGAAAATTCCCCAGAAAGCAGTCTGTGCAAAGTTTCTTACAGCACAGTCCTAACCATGTTTACTCAGAAATATGCCCTATTGAACGTATGTGGCTTACTCCCCAGTAAGTGGGGTTAGGATCACGGTCTGCTGAAGAACCTGTTAAGGAGCTTTATTCATTTACACTTTTTAATCTAAGTATTTAAAAACCATCTTTCTTAGGCATCAGGGTGGGGTACAAAATAAGACACCCAGAGTGGCTGGAGAAATCCAGCCCGATGGGCAGGCTATAAATAATAAATTATGATGACGATGATGACACACAAACTCCAGAAAGGTCATTCTACCATAGGTGAAAAGAAATGAAAAATCAAAGTATTTGATCCAATCAAAACGACTGTGAAAGGCTGTGCCTAATGCAATAGGACAGCCTCCACAGGAATTTTACTGTCCAAGCTTGGCCCTTTGGCCACCACTCTGAACCCATTCTCCAGCTGATGCACTATCTCTTCTTACCCATGGTTATGGCATCAAAGAATGACCAGCAGTAATGAGAACTGTGGTCGCCGCCCTGGTGCTCAGTGCCTTCAAGATCCTGGCTCCAGTCCTGGAAGTGAGCAAATAATTTTCCTGGGAGCTGGACCACAGACCCCCGGGGAGGCTTGCCTGCCAAAAAGAAATCACAAGGTCCCATCAAAACAGTCACTGGGCTTGAGTGTCTATTCTTGGAAAGTGCGCATGGACACTGCCTATGTCAAACTTCCATGTTCAGAAGCAGTGTACCGCCAGGCTAGAAATAAAATGTAAAAATCTGGGTCCCTGCAAATATGTGGTATTTGGCTGTGCAACCTGTCCCAGATTTAAGGCTCAGGGTGGGTCAGGGTCAAAGCAGAAGGCGAAGGGCACACTTTGTGTATATATCAGGCAAAGTTGCATAAGAAACACAGTCATCCTTCATAATCCACACTCTTCTGAATTCTGCAATGCAGTTTCTCAGCTAAGCTGCTGTGATTCCTGCATTGCAGGGCTTTGAGATAGATGACCCTTGGGGTCCCTTCGAATTCATTGATTCTATGATTCTTAGTAATGTATACAAAAATGTATATATTGGTGAAAGCAACATAAAAATGCACTATACAGTCATACCTCAGGTTGAATGTGCTTCAGGTTGAGCGCTTTCGGGTTGCGCTCCGTGGCAACCCAGAAGTAACGGAGCGCGTTACTTCCGGGTTTCGCCGCTTGCGCATGCGCAGACGCTCAAAATGACATCACGCGCATGCGCGGAAGCGGCAAAACGCAACCTGCGCAGATGCGCCATCGTGTCTTGTGTTCTATTCAGGATGCGAATGGGGCTCCGGAACAGATCCCATTCGCATCCCGAGGTACCACTGTATTAGGCAAAATTGCATACAAGAATGTGAGTGTTGGCAGAAATTTTGCACTAAAATGCTGGTGCTTTTTCATGAGGACTTTAAATGAAAATCTGCAAAATGTTGTGGAAATGAACATAAGAATGGAAAAATTAGAAACTGAGGACACCCCCCCACCATACGTTTACAGCACCACAGTATCACATGGGTTTCCCTAAAGAATCATGAGACGTTTGCTAAGGGTGCTGAGAGTTATTTGGCTACCCCTTTTCCCCTCGCCCAGCTGCAACTCCCAGGGTGGTTTAATTTTTCACAGGGTACTCTGGGAATTGTAGCTCTGGGAGGGGGAATAATGGAGTCCCCTAAGAACTCCCAACACCCTGAAGAAACTACAACTCCCAGAATTCTTTAGGAGAAGCCATGAATGTTTGAAGTGGTTTCATGGTGCTTTAAATGTATGGGATGAGGGTGGCCTGAGAGACACAAATACTGCCAGATCCCTAGTTCCCATCCCCATTCATATGATTCACACGGTTGGAAAGGACCTCAAAGCTCATCCTTTCCAACCACCTGAAATCTATTTGCTGCAATTTCCCTGCTAGGTGATCATCCAGCCTCTGCTTAAAAACCCCTAACAAAGGTGTGGAAAATGATATACGTATATCCATACAGTTCTGTGCTGAGAACCCACCACCATCCAGGGCAATTGGTGCGACTGTCAAACAATTCCTAGTTTACAGCAGTTCAGCATCATCCCACTTGAGAAACCATGGATCTGTGTTCCTCCTCCTTAAGAAAACAGGCACAGGATGTGGTAGTGGTGAGAGCCAGTGGGGTGTAGTGGTTAGTGTGTGAGACTAGGGTTCAAATTCCCCACTTGACCATGAAGTTCACTGGCTGTGACCTGGTCTACTTCTCAGGCTTGTCGTGGGGGTTAAATGAGGGGAGAGAATTATGTACGCCACCTTGAGCTCCTTGGATGAAGAGGTGAGATTTAAAGACAATAAAATACCAATAAATCACAAGCGAGCCACATTTACCGTATAAGTTCTGGACGGACAGGATGTCATCCCAGTTCAGGACAAAATCTTTGCCCAGCTTCTTGTAGTAAGGGGACATGAGGGCACTGCGCACAGGGGAGTGCTCCAAGCCCAGAGTGTGGCCGATCTCATGTGCCACCACCACAAAGAGGTTGCGCCCCTTTCTGCTGTCCAGCGACCACCTCTCGTCGTTGTCAAAGTGAGCCTCGCCCCGGCGGGGGAAGAAGGCATGTGCCAGGGCGCCCCCTGGGGGTGAGAGAGGAGATGCCATTAGACCTCCCAAGCGCAGCGGTCTCATCCACACATTAAAAGATAGGAGTCCTCTTTTCTGGGACTCGTCTTCGTGGAGACCGAAGGATTCCTTCTGTTTATCAAAAATACTCGTAAACCACCCTTCATTTTCCACAGGGACAATGCAAGGCACGGATTAAGCTAATCATGCCAAAAATCATGTTTAAAAAGTGAAGCAATCTCGAACCCTGGACCCTGTGGTAGTTCTCCTGGCCAATGAAATCGACTCAAATCCTGCCATTCCTCACAAGAAGCTGCAGTCAGACTCAAAACTGCTAAACACTGGAAGTTTGCATTGGGTCCGTCTAGGCATGGGTGGCTTGGGAGCGTGTGGGGGATTGCTTTGCCTGAGCATTTAATGGGATCAAAGAATTTTAGGATCAGAAGGGGCCCCAAGGGTCATCTAGTCCAACCCCCTGCAATGCAGGAATCACAGCTGAAGAAACCCTGATGTATGGCCATACAACCTTTGGTCAAAAACTTCCAGTGAAGGGGAGTCCACCACAGAGGGTTCTAACAGAGATTTCAAAACAAGACCATGTTGATGTTGTATCATCTCCGTCAATATGCTTTGTAAATAAAACTAGCACACTGCACTTCACATGCCTCTCTGTGGTGAGGCTACTTTATCAACCTGTGACTCTTACATCCAAAACATCCCTTATAGGAATCTATTTTATTATGATCCCTGTAAAAGTGAATTGAGCTTTCTGTTTCTTTTATTTGTGCACAGTTCATTTCTTTTTTGTCTTGTTTGTGCACTGTTGTTTTTGAACACTCAATCAACACAACTACAAAAGAAAAGACCAGGGGTCCCTAACCTTTTTTGGGGGGTCCAGAGGCATATTTGGAAATCTGGTTAACTGTCATAGACACTGCAAAATACTAATTTCACCAAAGCCCCAAACCAAACCTTCCTGCTGAGGAACGGTAAAACACTTGGAAGTACAGTCGTGCCTTGGAAGTCAAACGGAATCCATTCCAGAAGTCCGTTCGCCTTCCAAAATGTTCGAAAACCAGAATGCGGCTTCTGATTGGCTGCAGGAAGCCACAGAAGCCGCGTCAGATGTTCAGCTTCCAAAAATAGTTTGCAAACTAGAACAGTCATTTCCGGGTTTGTGATGTTCGGGAGCCAAAACGTGTGGAAACTAAGCTGTTCGACTTCCAAGGTCTGACTGTACCTGGAGATGCTATCAGGGATTGAACCTGGAATTATTCCACTATTGGGCCATTGCCCTTCCACAAGGCATGGGTGGGAGACTTGCAGCCCTCTGGATGTTGTGGGACTCCCAACTCCTACCAGCATCAGCCAGCCTGGCCAGCAACAAAGGTTTATGGACGTTAGGAGCCCGGCAACATCTGGCAAGTCAGGGCTTTGCCATCCCTTTTACAAGGGCTTACAAAGGGAGGACAGGAGTACCTGGTCCATCAAAGGCGTTGTCCACACCATCGTTGTGGTCCCCGTGGAAGAAGGTCAGGCGGATGTCAGCAGGATCCCCCGCAGCCTCCCAGAAAACCAAAGAGGAGACGTTGCTCCAGAGCTCAAAGGCTGCTTTCACTGCCTGGCGCACCTGATGCTCAGGTAAGTACCGGGGCCAGTTCACTACCCGGTAAGTCAGGTGTCGCTTGTACCATTTGCCACCTATGAAAAGGAAGAGACAGAATCATAGATTGGAGGAGTCGGAAGGTACTCAAAGGGTCATCTTGCCCAACCCTCTGCAATGCAGGAATCACAGCTCAAGAATACAGGTACCTGACACGTGGCCGTCCAAGCTCTGCTTTAAAATCTCCTACAAAGGAGAGTTCAATGCCTTTCAAGGGAGTCTGCTCCACTGTCAAACAGCTCTTACTGTCACAAAGTTCTTCCTAAGGCTCATTTGAAGTCCTCATGAAAATCCACCAGCATTTTAGTGCAAATTCCTCCTAATATACACAATTTTGTATTCGGTGTATCCTAACACACACATTTCTGCAAGGCAATTTTGCCTGATCTAATGAATTTTTGAGCATTGTTTTCACTAATATCTGCATTTTTATGCACCTTGTACCCTAACATCTGCATTTCCCCCTACCCATGATTGAGCTGCAGAACTGCACTGCAAAATTCGGAGGAGTGTGCACGGCTGTGTTTCAATTTGCGTGTTGTTTTGGAAATGGCAAAATCAGGTAGGTTCCCTTTTAAACATGAACTGAATCAGACTTTACTCCTAACTCCAGACAAAGAGACAAGAAAATCTTACAAAAATGTTTCCTCTCTGTTGGGGGGAGGGCTGGCTTCCTGCTAGGACACAGGATAAACAATGAGCTCACAAGAACTATTGAGGCAGATGTCAAGGGAGCCTAGAATACCTCCGATTGAGGCTGGGAGGGAATTAAATAATATTATCATTATCATTTATCTGTTTATGTGCTGGTTACAGTGCACATGCATATTATAATATGCAAAGATTGATTGTCTTTTTAACAGAACCAGTAAACAAATAACTCTCTCTTCTTACTGAGAATCATAGAATTTTACTTTCTGGGAAGGAATAAAAACTCCATGCCGATAAACTTGTTATCAAGATTTTCAGAATATTCCCTTGGACACAGTGCCTGTCAAAAGCCTGATTCTCGTCAAGACATGTAATCAGGCACTCTCCTGCAGTGATTAAAAAATGTCTCTAGGTGACTGCACTGGAAGACCTATAAAATGGTAAACATAAACTGGTCCTCCCCGCCCCCCCAGTCTCAAATGACTAATGCAGGCTAGCAAACAATTGTGGCCTCCTTTCTGTGCGCCCCCCCCAATCTCCCATCTCCCATTGCAACCCGCAGCAGGGCTGAAAAGTCACACCTAACCCTGGGCGTGGTGCAAACCTGTTTTAACTCCCCCAAAGCAATTGCAGTGATTAAATTCCATTCTTGAAACATGACTCAAACATCTGAGCGCTGCCCTCGAGGATCCCTGGAATGGATTCAAGCTGTAGTCATGTTCCCAGAGGGAATATACACATATGTCTAAATGCCGATCCAATCCCAGGTGTGTATCTTTGCAGGAGTGAGTTGGAGGGCAGTGGAGAAGCAGTTAAGATGGAGCTAAGATGGGTCTGGTCCAGAGGGTCCTTCTGGTGCAAAACTCTTCTGTTTGTCCTGTGATTTCTAGGTGAGGATCCAAGATGCTTTTCTTGTGTGTCCCCTGGAAAACCTGCTGTTTACTCCTGAATCAAAACAAACACCCATCAGACTCTCCCAGCCCATTGGGGTACCCGGCTGACCACCGGGAGACCAGGGTGCTGGACTTTTGGTCTGATCCAACTGCAGGGGTCTTCTTGCATTCTTTTGCAATAAGTGCTAAGCTGTCAGTCACCCAAGTTGTTGCTACATTATACAGCGCTATCCCGCCGACATATAGTTAGGCTTAATTGCCAAAGGGCATGAGAATGCGGGAGTTGTGCCAACAGAGTGGTCTGCTTCATGTCAGAAAGGACAGACATGTGAAAACAACACAGAGGCAAACTGGGCCGCAGAGTCCTGGCTTTTTCTTCCCCCGCCGTCGGGAACAGATGCTGCCTTGTCAGGCACAGTTTGAGGCCTCTTAGAGCAATTGCCTAATCTCCCCATTTTACATTTCCCACGGCTGGCCTAAAGCACAGCTGCTCATTCGGCTGTCTAGGAAAGATCTCCAGGCAGGGGATCTGGTAAATGGGGAAAGTCCAGTCCCAGCACCTGGATTTTCCCAATGCACAAGAATATTGTTCAGAGCTTACTTTAACTGCTCCTAAAAGCAAGATCCTGCCTGCGGCTTTCATTGTGCAAAGTGCTGGCTGTGAACTATGACATCCTAAATGGTTCAGGAGAACCAGAACGCCCAGAAGACTGATGAACCTGCCTGGTCTTTAAGATGGTCTCCCCAGGCCATTCTTTCCCACCTGCCAAGCTTAGCAAGGATTAGCATGGCAAGATGTCCTGCTTGACAACAGGGCTGGGTGATATCTGCTTTTCAACAACATGATATATCAGCAGCTAAATATCGCGATATACTGATATATCACAATGTCTGGAATGTATCTTGGCAACTTCTTCCTTCCCACCTTAGGCGAGAGACATTGCCCAGCACTCCAGCTGAGCAAGCCCCCATACCACTCTGGTTCACACGAGCTGGAGGGGCAGGTAGGCTTCCTTAAACTGCTCAGCTGGGGGGCAGGAAGCTCCAGGAGTGACCAAGGGAGAGTATCCAGGGCCTTGAAGTCACCCATCAACAGTGCCTGGACAGCAAACTGTGCAGACACACAGCTTTCCTGGTCACTATCTTCCACTGTTACAAGATGTATTTCTATTTAAATGATAGTTATCACTTCTAATTCTGCATCTGTAAGTACTGCATAAAAATCTAGCAATATGTGATGCAAATCTGGTAGACTTCTTTCTGGGAGTGATGCAGTTCTTAATTTTTGGCAGTGGGTAAGTAGCTACTCTAACTGAGAGTCTGTAGAGACCACAAGAAGTTGCCTTAGAGCTGTGGTTCCCAAAGTGGAGCACATGCCCCACAGGGGGGCAATTTGGAAGCTTGTTTAGACCAGTCAATGGCTTTTTAGGCTTTCTAAACCACAGAGCCTAGGGCTTACGAATCGGAAGGTCGGCACTTCAAATCCCTGCGACTGGGTGAGCTCCTGTTGCTCGGTCCCTGCTCCTGCCAACCTAGCAGTTTGAAAGCACGTCAAAGTGCAAGTAGATAAATAGGTACCGCTTCAGTGGGAAGGTAAATGGCATTTCCATGCGCTGTTCTGGTTTTGCCAGAAGCGGTTTAGTCATGCTGGCCACATGACCCAGAAAAACTGTCTGCGGGCAAACGCCGGCTCCCTCAGCCAGTAAAGCGAAATGAGTGCCGCAACCGCAGAGTCATTCGCGACTGAAGTTAACTGTCAGGGGACCTTTACCTTTACCTTTTATCATGTGAATAGGAGTTCACTTTTTGAATAACAAGAATTATTTGTCACAGGGATGGGGGCATCAGGATTTTTAAGATGCTTAGGTGGGGCATGGCCAAAAAAAGGTTGGGAACCACTGCCTTCGAGTGAATCAGACCATTGGTCCATCCAGCTCAGCATTGTCTGCACTGACTGGCAGCAGCTCGCCAGGTTTCTCATGCACAAAATAATCTCAGCCCTGCTTGGAGATGCTGTTCGGGACTGAACCTTCTGCATGCAAAGCAGATGCCCTTCACTGAGTCACAGCCCTTCCCCAGAGGGCTGCAATGGCTCTGATCCTGCAGCCTAACACAGTCAAGTACACTTAGCCACTGAATACTCCTGGTCCCATAGGAGGGACAGTGAAGTACAGTGACATTGGCCACTGGTGGGACATTTTCACTATCTATCTTCCTATGTACATATGAACGTAAGGCTGTCATCACGCAGCCCCATCATTGGAGGATTTGAAGTGCTGCATCACAATCCTGGATTTGCATAGACATCGGGGTGGGGTAGGGGAGCAAAAGAGAAGGCGGGCTGCACCACACCAGAGGCTGTGGCACGGGAGCGAGAAAAGAGGGGCACTGAGAGGGGGAGAGTGCTGCTTTAAAACAACAGCAGAGGAAAGCCCCAGAAAGACTTACTCTGATGAGAGAACCGTTTCCGGCGCCTCCTCCTGACCGCCCTCCCCAAAAGCATCGAATCCACCCGGTCCTTCCATGCCGATCGGCTGTCTAGGTCATTCACGCCGCATCGGGGGAGGCTCATGTGGCGGATGGTGGAGTCGTCGAGGGCACCGCTGAGGGGCAGGTGGTACACCCACTGGAATTCCCTGCAAGAGAGGAGGACTTGGTTGGCGGATGATGCTCGTTGGTCTCGGTCTCTAGGTTGAGATCCGCATCATATACTTAAAAGCCCACGGCTTCCCCAGGAGAGTCCTGGGCACAGTAGCTTTCTCCTCACCAAACTCCAATCCCAGCAGTCATCACAAACTACAGTTCCCATGATTCTTTGGGGGAAGAAGCTATGTGCTTTAAATGTTTGGGTTGTGTGTGGCCTATGTCTGATTCTCACCTGGGATGCAAGAGGCCACAAGTTCCCCTGGGGAACCGAGGGCTGTACCTTGAAGGATGGGCCGTGGCTCAGCAGTAGAGCATCTCCTTTGCATGCAGACGGCGCTGGGTTCAATCTCCAATGGCATTTCCAGGGAGGACTGGGAGGGACTCATGTCTGAACTCCTGGAGGGCAGCTGGCCAGTCAGTGTGGACAATCCTGAACTGGATGGACCTGGGTCTGACTCTGGATAAGACAGCTTCCCATGTTCCCATTTAAACTAGCCCTTTATCCAGATCCATGAGGACTAGAATCTTGTCTAATTTTGGGGGGAAGAGTTGTAGCAACAGAGGCGACCCTCTGAATGCAAAAGGTCCCAGGTTCTTGGCTGCTTGGCAGCCCGGGTGAAAAATTTATTTATTACATTTATATCACACCTTTTCTTCCAAGCAGCCCAAGGTGGTATGCATATGTTTCTCCCCTTCCCCATTTCCCCCTCACAACAACCCTGTGAGGTAGGTTAGGCTGAGAGGCAGGGACTGGCCCCCAGGGTCACCCAGCTGAGCTGCATGGCTGAACCAGGACTGGAACCCTAGTCTGCCCCCCCAAGACCCTAGTCCAGTGCTCTAACCACTATACCTCACTGTCCCCTTCACCCTGCCATAAAGCAGTGGCCTCATATGATTGAAACACGCAATGTAACTTTATGGCATTTGTTTTTTGAACAGGGAAGTGCTTTCAATAGTGGGCTTTAGCGGCGACAGTGGGATAAGCGCGGAGGGAGAAAATTTAAATAATAATAATAATAATAAATTCTCAGAAGGAGTGTTTGAAGATGGCTGGAGTCCAGAATGCAGCAATGGCATTTCTGGAATCTTCCAGCCGGGCCCGAATTGCAACGTTTGTACAGATCTTGTCCTCCACAGGAGGCTAGGCCCATACAAGGGAAAACGACAGAGCAGAGGCCTCACTCTGTGCTCCGAGTGAGAGAGAGAGCAGCAAGGCTGAGCAGAATGCAATGGGTTTTATGAGCCAGGCTTCAGAGCTGGGGGAGCTGTGATTCCAATGCATCTGTTTTAAAGCAGAATGTCTTAAAGCAGTTGAAGTAATATTAACATGCAGGCCTTCAGAGTCTGCCTGGCGCTGTCCTCCCGAGGCAGCCCACTCACTCCGCGTCTTAAGAGAGAGCAAGCAGGGAGACGACGCTTTAATAAAATGTGCACGTGTTAATTTATGGACCCCTCCAGACAGGCGTTTTATTGTGGGCGTGTTTTGTAACAAGACCTTGATGCAATAATAGTGCCCTAGCGGTGGGTTTATTCTGCTTTATGGGTTGTTCAGCAATGCTCCCCCACTGATGACACATGAATGCTAATGCATCCCAATAGCTGTTGTTGTTGTTTAGTTGTTTAGTCGTGTCCGACTCTTCGTGACCCCATGGAGCAGAGCACACCAGGCCCTCCTGTCTTCCACTGCCTCCCGCAGTTTGGTCAGACTCATGTTTGCAGCTTCGAGAACACTGTCCAACCATCTCGTCCTCTGTCGTCCCCTTCTCCTTGTGCCCTCCATCTTTCCCAACATCAGGGTCTTTTCCAGGGAGTCTTCTCTTCTCATGAGGTGGCCAAAGTACTGGAGCCTCAGCTTCACGATCTGTCCTTCGAGTGAGCACTCAGGGCTGATTTCCTTAAGAATGGAGAGGTTTGATCTTCTTGCAGTCCATGGGACTCTCAAGAGTCTCCTCCAGCACCATAATTCAAAAGCATCAATTATTCGGTGATCAGCCTTCTTTATGGTCCAGTTCTCACTTCCATACATCACTACTGGGAAAACCATAGCTTTAACTATATGGACCTTTGTTGGCAAGGTGATGTCTCTGTCCCAGTAGCTAGACAAGTACAAAACTCCAGAATGCTCATGGGGAAAAGCTCCTCTCCCTCTCTCATAACACTATAACCCATGGGCGAGGTGGTGCCCTCGTGCCCTCAGACCTTGCAACATCATTGGGTGCCACACTGCAGGAACCTGTAGGCCTCCTAATGTTGTTCGACTCCCGTCAGCCCCAGTCAGCATGGTCAATGGCCAGGGACAATGGGCCTTGTAGTCCACAACTTCTGGTGGGCAACTCGTTGGCTAGCCCTGGACATATAGGTAAATAAAATGGAAGGAGGAGGAAGGGTCTGTCTCTGTATGCTCCATCCCACATTGACAAACTTGGGACAAGGCCAGTTTGACAATGGTGGCAGCCACAGGACAGCCGCCACACTTACCTAATGGCCTCTGAGAATTCAGCTGGATCCAACCCTCGGTGCATGGACCCAAAGTAGCCATATTTTCTAAGGAACTTCTAAAATCAAAAGGAGAAGGGGATTAAAAATTAGATCAAGATTGTCAGAAAATGTTGATCTTATGCACAGAGGATCCTACTGCCCAGAGATTATGCAGTAAATGTTTATCTTATCTTATCTTATCTTATCTTATCTTATCTTATCAATCAGGCTTCCTCAACCTCGGCCCTCCAGATGTTTTTGGCCTACAACTCCCATGTTCCCTAGCTAGCAGGACCAGTGGTCAGGGATGATGGGAATTGTAGCCTCAAAACATCTGGAGGGCGGAGGTTGAGGAAGCCTATATTATATTGTATTGTATTGTATTGTATTATTGTTTTGCAGTCAGCAAAAACAAGACCTGGAGCTGACTGTGGCTCAGATCATCAGCTTCTTATAGCAAAATTCAAGCTTAAACTGAAGAAAGCAGGAAAAACCACTGGGCCGGTACGATACAATCTAAGTCAAATCCCTTATGAATACACAGTGGAAGTGAGGAACAGGTTTAAGGATTTAGATTTGGTTGACAGACTGCCTGAAGAACTATGGATGGAGGCTCGTAACATTATACAGGAAGCAGCAACTAAAACCATCCCAATGAAAAGGAAATGCAAGAAAGCAAAGTGGCTGTCCAACGAGGCCTTACAAATAGCGGGGGAGAGAAGGCAAGCAAAATGCGAGGGAGATAGTGAAAGATACAGGAAATTGAATGCAGATTTCAATAAAATAGCAAGGAGAGACAAGAAGGCCTTCTTAAACGAGCAATGCAAAGAAATAGAGGAAAACCATAGAATGGGAAAAACCAGAGATCTGTTCAAGAAAATTGGAAATATGAAAGGAACATTTCGTACAAAGATTACCATAATAAAAGACAAAAGTGGAAAGGACCTAACAGAAGCAGAAGACATCAAGAAGAGGTGGCAAGAATACACAGAGGAATTATACCAGAAAGATATGGATGGCTCGTACACCCCAGGTAGTGTGGTTGCTGACCTTGAGCCAGACATCATGGAAAGTGAAGTCAAATGGGCCTTAGAAAGCACTGCAAATAACAAGGCCAGTGGAAGTGATGTTATTCCAGCTGAACTATTTAAAATTTTAAAAGATGATGCTGTTAAGGTGCTACACTCAATATGCCAGCAAATTTGGAAAACTCAGCAGTGGCCAGAAGATTGGAGAAGATCAGTCTACATCCCAATCCCAAAGAAGGGCAGTGCCAAAGAATGCTCCAACTACCGCACAATTGCACTCATTTCACACGCTAGCAAGGTTATGCTTAAAATTCTACAAGGTAGGCTTAAGCAGTATGTGGACCGAGAACTCCCAGAAGTGCAAGCTGGATTTCGAAGGGGCAGAGGAACCAGAGACCAAATTGCAAACATGTGCTGGATTATTGAGAAAGCTAGAGAGTTCCAGAAAGACATCTACTTCTGCTTCATTGACTATGCAAAAGCCTTTTACTGCGTCGAACACAGCAAACTATGGCAAGTTCTTAAAGAAATGGGAGTGCCTGATCATCTCATCTGTCTCCTGATAAATCTCTATGTGGGACAAGAAGCTACAGTTAGAACTGGATATGAAACAACTGACTGGTTCAAAATTGGGAAAGGAGTACGGCAAGGCTGTATATTGTCTCCCTGCTTATTTAACTTATATGCAGAATTCATCATGTGAAAGGCTGGGCTGGATGAATCCCAAGCCGGAATTAAGATTGCCGGAAGTAATATCAACAACCTCAGATATGCAGATGACACAAACTTAAGATTGCCGGAAGTAATATCAACAACCTCAGATATGCAGATGACACAAACTTGATGGCAGAAAGTGAGGAGGAGTTAAAGAACCTTTTATTGAGGGTGAAAGAGGAGAGCGCAAAATATGGTCTGAAGCCCAACATCAAAAAAAGAAGATCATGGCAACTGGGCCCATCACCTCCTGGCAAATAGAAGGGGAAGAAATGGAGGCAGTGAGAGATTTTACTTTCTTGGGCTCCATGATCACTGCAGATGATGACAGCAGCCATGAAATTAAAAGACACCTGCTCCTTGGCAGAAAGGCGATGGCAAACCTAGACAGCATCTTAAAAAGCAGAGACATCACCTTGCCAACAAAGGTCCGTATAGTTAAAGCTATGGTTTTCCCGGTAGTGATGTATGGAAGTGAGAGCTGGACCGTAAAGAAGGCTGATTGCCGAAGAATTGATGCTTTTGAATTATGGTGCTGGAGGAGACTCTTGAGAGTCCCATGGACTGCAAGAAGAACAAACACATCCATTCTTAAGGAAATCAGCCCTGAGTGCTCACTGGAAGGACAGATCGTGAAGCTGAGGCTCCAATACTTTGGCCACCTCATGAGAAGAGAAGACTCCCTGGAAAAGACCCTGATGTTGGGAAAGATGGAGGGCACAAGGAGAAGGGGATGACAGAGGAGGAGATGGTTGGACAGTCTTCTCGAAGCTACCAGCATGAGTCTGATCAAACTGCGGGAGGCAGTGGAAGACAGGAGTGCCTGGAATGCTCTGGTCCATGGGGTCACAAAGAGTCGGACACGACTAAACAACAACAACAAATTGTATTATTATAAATTCATACACTGCTTGATTGTAAGAAACCTCAAAGTGATTTACAAATAGAAGAAAACAAGGACATTTTTAGAAAAAACACATAAATTAAAACTAAACCAGCAACAAGCTGGTTTTCACAGGGGAGTAACATGCTTCCTGTAACTGGACCCAGTCTGCAGCCTGGACGCAGCATTCTGGAACAGCTAAAGCTTCCAAGCACTTTCCGGAGGCATGGTGGTGGATCTTGATGTCACTTCAATTTCTCTTTGTGCACCTTTTACTCCTGCCAAGAAGCGGCTCCCCTTCCGAACTGAAAAAACCCAGAGCTTTTCTTTACAGTCCATTCAGTCCGGCTGAGCCTAGCCTCTTCATTCCAGAGTGAGTTTGTGTGCCGGCTCTGTTCTCCCTTCCCCTTATCAGCCCAGATTCCGGACATAAACACCACCCCATGGAACAAAAAACCAGAGGCCATAAATTTTTCCATTTCTCTGGAGAGCCAGGCAGTCATCAGAGACCCTCCGCCCCAAGGCCTGCTAGATGTGAGATGCCACATACCTGGGACAGCAGACCTGGGGCGAGGGGGATGGAGAGGAGACAGGAGGGTCTTTGTTTTATTTTCATATTTTTGCTGCTGTTCCTCTGTCCTTGCAGCAAAAGGGAAATCCACCAAAGAGACAAAGGGGAGACTGACATGCCTTTCCCCTATTTCAGCAATGCTAGGGACATTGATGAAACCGAAGTACTCTCCTATTTTTTAGACTCTACGTGGTGCTTATTTTCCTCTTTTTGTTTGCAAAAGCACCAAATCAACCTTGGGCCCCTTGTGAATGACAAGTTTTTGCATGAAAGAATTTAAGGCTGGATCAAGTCTAGCACAGAGTTCTCACAGTGGCCACCAGGTCCCTATTGGAAGCCCACCACCTTTTGTAGTTGCCAGCAACTGGTATTCAGGAGTTTTGCTGCCTCCAGCTGTGGAGGCAGAACACAGTCTTCTCCTCCATGAATTTGCCTAATTCTCCGTTAAAGCCATCCAAGTGGGTGGACATCACTGGCTGCCACAGGAGTGAGTTCCATAGTTTAACGTGAAGAAGCACTTTTATCTGTCCTGAATCTTCCAA
>JAXCMG010000018.1:13303929-13362124 GCA_034642415.1 Podarcis siculus
CGTTCAGTGATTGGATAGTTTTAGAAAATTGTTACAGTTACATTGTACTGGAGCTCTATATAAGCAGGCTGACTGAACCCTTCAGTTCAGTTCTGTCCTAGCCTGTGAATAAACAAAAGCTGTTTGAAGAATCGCTGTGTCTTCTGAGATGTTCACCCACAACTTAACAGTGGGGGTTGAATGTGAAGAGAGGAGAAACATGTACCCCACCTTGAGCTCCTTGGAGAAAATATGGAATATAAATGCCATGCAGCGCAACTGAATCCCACCCCAAAATGGCAAAATCTGGAAGCAGCCTGTCTAATCACAGCAGGGCACTCTATATGAGCTCCTAAGCTAAGCAGGTCAGGAAAAGTCTTCTCCCAAAATAGCAGGAGGTGATATGATGATGATGATGATGATGATGATGATGAAAAGCATAACTGGTGGACCACAGTGATGTTTGTCATTAAAGTGCTTGAAAAGGAACATGAGATTTCTACCTTGGCATGCTAAAAACATACAGCTTGTTTCAGGTGTGACAGTGAAGTTGTGCCCCCAGTTTTAATTCAGGGGCCAGGTGGGATGTACTTCAGCGATCATGAAATTTGGGGGACACTGGGGGAAAATGCATTCAGTGTGCTAAGAAAATCAAGCATAAAATAAACACATAGTGGTATGCACGGTCCCTCTGCCCCCATTTTGTTCTCACAGTGACACTATGATGTAGGTTTTTCTTTTCCTTTTTGCACACCAGTGCTGAGTTAGAAGACATTTGTTCACCTCCTCCTCTTCTCCCAGGCAGAGCCTAATTCTGGTTACAAGCTTTCCAGATAACAGCAGTGCAACCTTAACTGATTAGATGAAGGCATCCAGCTTAGAGATAGATAGATTAAAATTGATAGATCAGATAGATGACAGCTTTCAAGGCTCTGCCTTGATCCTGAGGCCATAGCAAACAGCCTTTCTTAAGACTCCAAACAGCCTCTCTCCCCCCCCCCTTCTCCCTCCAAGCCTGCAAAGGAGGAAATGCCCTTTTCTATAGAATATTCCATAAGGCAGGAAACAAACAGGAGACCTTTCCATAGCCCTCTGCCTCTCAGATCCTTGTTTAGCATAATGGAGGATGGGTTGAATACAGACAAAAGAAAGCTCCCCAGATGGCGTGGGCCAGAGGCTGTACTCAGAAAGCCACAGGCAAGGAAGGCATGTAAAGAAAGAGATGTATTCAGCGCATATGTATTGTGTGCTTTTTAGCTTGTTTATAAGGGATCTACTGTAGAGTTAGGAGTGAGCGGTGAAGTGGCCACGTTTGCTGATGATGCTAAATTGTTTGGGAGTAACCACTCTTAATTTCACATATAGACTCACGGGGTGTGAACTGGAGGTGATGGACCAGGAACGAGACTTTGGGGTTGTAGTGGATAGTTGACAATGGAGATGTCAACGCAATGTGCAGTTGCTACGAAAAAGGCAAACTCCATGCAAGGGATCATTAGGAAATGAAATGAAAAACATAGGACTGTAGAGCTGGAAAGGGCCACGAGGGTCAAAATAAAACTGCCAATACAGTGGTACCTCAGGTTACATACACTTCAGGTTACAGACGCTTCAGGTTACAGACTCCGCTAACCCAGAAATAGTCCCTTGGGTTAAGAACTTTGCTTCAGGATGAGAACAGAAATTGTGCGGCGGCAGCGGGAGGCCCCATTAGCTAAAATGGTACCTCAGGTTAAGAACAGTTTCAGGTTAAAAACGGACCTCCAGAACGAATTAAGTTCTTAACCTGAGGTACCACTGTATCATAATACCGTTATACAAATCTATGGTGAGACTGCATTTGGACACTGGTCGTCTCACCTCAAAACAGGTGTTGTAGATGAAGGAGGGTGGAGTGACTCCCCTATGGTGAAAGGTTGTGTGGTTTGGGACTTCTTAGTCCAGAGAATAGATGAGTAAGAGATGGCACAAAAGAAGTTTATAAAATGATATGTGGGCATGGAGAAAGTGGACAGCGAAAAAATTTCCTCACTCTCATAACACCAGAACTCATGGGCATCCAATGAAGTTGGATAAAAGGAAGGACTTCTTCACACAGTTGCGAAACTATGGAACTCGCTCTCACAGGAGAGATGCGCCCGGCCAGGCCCCTTCATGGTACAGCTTCTGGAGAATGCTGAATACACACCTTTTTACCCTGTCTTTTGATACTTGAGGGGTACATTTTTAGAGCCCTGCTTATTTCTGTAATTGTAAATTGCTTTAAACAGGTTTTTTTTAAAAAAAAAAAAATTATTGTGTTTTAATTTGTTGCCCTGGAACATTAGGGAGAACAGACACACATCCCTTTGAATTCTAGGAACATAGGAGACAGAGTCAGATCGTTGATTCATCTACATTGACTGGCAGAGGCTCTCTGGGATTTTAGGCTGGGGGTCTCTTCCAGCCCTACCTGGAAATTCCAGGGATTGAATTTGGGACCTTCTGCAAGCAAGGCAGGTGCTCTAGCACTGAGCTACCGACCTTCACTTAAAAATAAAAAAAGAATCCAGTCCTCATGCCTCTGGATAAATGGCACGATTGAATAGGAACATGGGCAGTTGCTTCAAACTGAGTTAGACCATTGGGTCCATCTGGCTCAGTATTCCCTATACTGACTGGCAGCAGCTCCCCAAGATTTCAGGCAGGGCTCTCTCTCAGCCCTACCTGGAGATGCCAGGAATTGAACTTGGGACCTTCTGAATGCAAGACAGGTGGTCTGACCACTGAGCTATGGTCGCTTCTCCACTGTTCATGCCTGCAGATTTTGGGAGCTGTCATTCAGCTTCCTTTCCCATCAGGGCATAACTGCTGGAGTCTTGTAACTTTCTGCCACACATTTATTCCTCTGATTTATGTTCCCTTCCAGACAGCAATAGCATGATAGCATTGGGGACGCATCTAGGCACAAGCTAAATCAGAATACACCTACCAATGATGCCCTGCTGTTGTGCCATAATTATTGCAGGAAACATCCACATTAAAATAAAATAAAAAACCCACCAGTCTGAAGGTGCCCAGGAAGGTAATATTTCTCTACATGCTGGTGTTTCTGAAAGTTGGAGAGGGCTCTCTCTCTCTCTCTCTCTCTCTCTCTCTCTCTCTCTCTCACACACACACACACACACACACACGAACACACACACAATTGAGTAAGCCCAGGTTTTAAAAACAGAAACTTATTTGCATCCACTTAGCCAGAAGAGTTCATGAGCACCTCTTTCTTGGGAAGAAATCTGGGCATTCACCCCTCCCTTCCCTGCTCTTGGGAGCCTCACCTCCGCCTCCTGCTGGCTCTCAGCCCCCGCCCGGCCGAGCCCCGCGCTGTCTCCTCGGGAGTAGAGCCTCGACAGAAGCAGGAGACCCAGGATCGGGGCTGCGGCCATCGCCCAGCCGGATGAGAGCTGCTCTCCGGAGCTCCGCTCAGCCTCCTTCTCTCCCTCCCATCCGGCGGCGCCGGCTGAGCACGCCCAGAGGAGACGGCAGGAAGGCAGGCAGGCAGGCAGCTGGCGGGCTGAGCAGCTCCTGCCCTCGCACAGACACACAGAAACGCAACCTCGGCGAGGCTTCCCCCTTTTCCTTAGGCTGGACCGCTTGAAGGGGCCACTCCCCTTCCCCACTCGGCGTCTTTTTGCGCGGCAGGCAGGCAGAAATTCAACAGGGGTAGCCAACGCCCCTGCCTTGTGATTCTAATGAAACACCTCGCAGTGTGCTAGCGATCAAAAGGACAACGATCAAAACGATATTAACATATATGTTCTCTTTCTCGCTCTAATATATATTAATGATTAACGGTATTAACAATATTAACATATTAATAAATATTAAGCCATTTCATGTATACGATATATATATATAATAATTTATATTATATATATATATATATATATATATATATATGATTTCACGTATAAATGATCTCACATAACAAAACAAAACCATTTATCATACACACACACAACCCCATTCAGATGCAGAGTGAAATTTCACAAAAGTCCCCTTAAAAGGCTTGTTGAAAAAGGAAAGTCTTCTGTAGGAGTCAAAAGACAATGGACTCATAGGATTGTAGAGTCTGAAGGGTCATCTAGTCCAACCCGCTGCAATGCAGCATCCGTGACAGATGGCCATCCAGCCTCTGCTTAAAACCTCCGGAGGGAGCCCATAGAGACAGCACCTTTCAGATATGTAGGGGCAGGGAGTTCCAAAGGCAATTTCAATCACATTTATATAGTTTCCAGCAACTGGTATTCTGAAGCATTGCTTCCTCCAGCTGTGGAGGCAGAGAAGAACCATTGTGGCTAGTAGCCATTGAAATATTTTGATCCTTTTTGTTTCTTTTGACGTCTTCAGTGTCTTATTTGAGTTGAAATGAAGAATAGTGTAAATAATAATAATAATAAATGTCATTGGATGGGTAATTTGAGTATGCAATTTTTGTACTTTTTTTTAAGGTGTTTAAAATAATAATAATTATTACACCACAAAAGAGAAAGTCTTGTGGAACAGCAATCCACACCACTGCGGTTTTGCAGGTGTGAAACCATCCGGATTGTTGTTTGTTTGCTCTGGTTACATGACTGCCAACAACCCCTGTTGATGTCAAAACCGTCCTGGCAGAATCTCCGAGCAGGAATTCCTTTGGAAACAACAATAAGTCCTGCTCCCAATGCATCTGTGTTGTTGCGAGATGTTTCTAGGAAGTAAGGAGAGCCAACTGTTATTCCACTTAAGAACATGTGTTTGGACGGCAGTTGGCCACATTCCACATAGGTAACGGTAGGGAACTAACTGTATGGCTTGACAGCAGTGAAAAGGACCTAGGAGTCATAGCAGACCACAAGCTTAACATCAGTCAATTGTGTGATGATGCTACAGCAGTAGCAGCAGCAGCAGCAGCAATAAGGAGTTGGGGGTGTTGAGCCTGGAAAAGAGGCTCATATAAGCACATATAAGGTATCAGGGGTCTAAAATCAAAGGTTGGAATGGTTATGTGTTTTTTTTGGAGTCACTGAGAAGTTAACAATTTATTTAACAGTATTTAGCATTTCCAGGTGTTCAAAGTTCTTTATGCACCTTATTGAACTATAATCTTCACAACCATCCAGTGGGCTGAATCTAGTCTTACTGATACTCAGAGTAAGATCCATGGAAGTGAATGGACACGACAAGCATAAACTGACTGATTTTTAAAATGGTTGTCTTCAGCTAAGTTCTGAGCAGAGTAAACCCTGTTGAAATTAATAGACTTGGCCTAATCATCTCCTTTAACTTCAATGGGTTTACTCTGAGTAAAACTGCAACCCATTAATTTACGATCTGTGGCCAAACGCTGGCTCCATCGGCCTGTAAAGCGAGATGAGCACCACAACCCCATCATCTGTGACTGGGTTTAACTGTCAGGGGCCCTTTACCTTTACCTTTTTTTTTGCAGACTAACCAAGTTCCTTGCATTTTCTCTGTTTGCTTGTTTTTCAACCCCCACCCAACGGCAAGAAAGAATGAAAACACAATCCTGGATCTTTATCATATTTAAGTACAAAAATCTCAAGAGATTAAGACTGCTGCTGTAGGAGGCTATTTAAAGAATGAGGTGTGGCAGTAGACTAGCCAAGCAGTGAGTGACACACCGTCTGGACCCAGGTGAAGGGGGCGCATTCAATCATTCCTAAGCCTGTGGCGTGACTCATTCCAGGCAAGGCACCTTAAAGCTTTTGCATGAGATGGAACACTCCTAAAGTGCCCTCACAGCCTCCACCACTATATTTTCAAATTCTGGATGCTTTAAAAATTCCATATTGTGGAATTCCTGCCTGAGAGAGGTCAGACTGGCTCCCTCTCTCTTTTCTTTCTGCCGGCAGGCTAAGATCTTCGTGTTCAGACAGGCCTTTGGGAACTAAGTGCAGGCGATGCTGGCCACAGGGCAAAATGGATTTTTAATTGCTGGTTCTAAACATTTTCTGGTGTATTTTAACTATTGTTTTTAACCAGTTTTGTTTTTAATTACTTTGCATTTTCTAATGTTGTTTTTAAATTTTAGAAGCCACCTCAAATCCCAACTTGGGAGAAAGGTGGGATATAAACCCATTCAATAAATGCTACGCACCTGGCACAAAAACAAAAGGCTTGTGGGGCTGTTGGCACCTACCGCCACCCTATGGTGCCCTTTCACCCACATTAATGCTTTCTGCTGGCAGGTTTTGACAGAAATTAGGATCATCTTGGGTTGTCCTTTGGACTTAGACCCTAAACTCTGCCTCCTCTCCATTTTCACAGGGAGTTACATTGATCCCCTTCCCTTTGTAAACCCTTATTGGTTTCCTCCTGGTTGCTGCTAGACTGGTCGCTACTCAGGGATGGAAAAACGTCACAGTCTTTACATTAAATAAATGGTACCAAAAAAATAAAAAAACAGCGTCTGAAAACTCACACATCCTCTTAAGGTACTTAGAGGTGATGCCTCACTGATGGACTTTGCCGCCACCTGGTGGACATTTATTATACATATAAATAAGCAACACCTGAGAGACGTTCTTCCGGTTGATTTATGGTATTTTTTGGAAATACTTGTAAAATCTTAATAATTCTGGACCTCTTGGACTCTCCCTCTGGGCCTGGGCTCTTCATGTCTTTTTGGTTCTTGGGATTTATACTTTTCTATCTTTTTATTTTTTTATTTTTACCTAACACCCATTCACTTGTTGTTTTTGATAAGGAAAAATTCTGGGGTGACTACTCAACAGCCCAGCTCGTTGGGGTCCAAGTTCCCTGTGGGTCCATGCAGTCAGTAACAGAATGAAGTTCCAGCCAAGTAATTTGGAGCAAAACAGCAATCAGTAGACTTAGATCTTTTATTTGTTGTGCAATAGGTTCAAACAGCAGTAAGAACCCCGAGCATGGGGTGACATTGACGTTTAACCCTTCTCACTGTTGCAGGAATTTATGTATAGGTTGGGGGGGGGGGTTGCCCCTCCAGCAGAAAATGAAATAAATAATTGCTTCCCCAAGGGGGTCCTTGCCTCGTAAGGAGGACCAGGGCCTCTGAAGGAGCGTGGTTGTAGAGGCTCCGTACCAGTCAAGAAATGACAGAGACCACACCAGGATTGGCAAAAAGCAAAGTCTGATCTTTACTGAAAGAACGGGAAAAAACAAAAACTGTTTCAACAGGGTCCTCCCTCACATAACAAGAACGGAATGAGAACAACCGAACAAAAGAGCTGCCTTGACTCTTATACCTTTTGGTTTCCGTACAGATCAATAACAGCAAAGGTGAAGAGGGGATTAACATAAGGTAAGTAGGATGTTGGGGACGCGGGTGGCGCTGTGGGTAAAAGCCTCAGCTCCTAGGGCTTGCCGATCGAAAGGTCAGCGGTTCAAATCCCCGCAGCGGGGTGCGCTCCTGTTCCTCGGTCCCAGCGCCTGCCAACCTAGCAGTTCGAAAGCACCCCTGGGTGCAAGTAGATAAATAGGGACCGCTTACCAGCGGGAAGGTAAATGGCGTTTCCGTGTGCGGCTCTGGCTCGCCAGAGCAGCGATGTCACGCTGGCCACGTGACCCGGAAGTGTCTCCGGACAGCGCTGGCCCCGGGCCTATAGTGAGATGGGCGCACCAACCCCAGAGTCTGTCAAGACTGGCCCGTACGGGCAGGGGTACCTTTACCTTTACCTTTAAGTAGGATTTTGGGACGTGGGTGGCGCTGTGGGTTAAACCACAGAGCCTAGGGGTTGCCAATCAGAAGGTCGGCGGTTCGAATCCCCGTGACGGGGTGAGCTCCCGTTGCTCGGTCCCTTTCCTGCCAACCTCGCAGTTCGAAAGCACGTCAAAGTACAAGTAGATAAATAGGTACCGCTCCAGCGGGAAGGTAAACGGTGTTTTCGTGCACTGCTCTGGTTCGCCAGAAGTGGCTTAGTCATGCTGGCCACATGACCCGGAAGCTGTACGCCGGCTCCCTCGGCCAATTAAGCGAGATGAGCGTCGCAATCCCAGAGTTGGTCACGACTGGACCTAATGGTCAGCGGTCCCTTTACCTTTAAGTAGGGTGTTGTAAGATCTTGGGAGGTGTCAATTTTGCTGGAGGGCTGGAATAATATGTGTTGAGCTTCTTCTCATTTATCTTGGATCTGGTTAATGGCTTTTTTCCTTTATTTACAGGAAAAACCTCCTAGCTGCTGATAATCAGTATGCAGATCGTGAGGCTGGATCTTCGGGAAATGGCTTCAATGTAAATATGAGATCCTGTTCTGCATTGCTATCAATTTGGGTGTGATAGTCTCATGTTTGCATACTTATTGGAAAATAAAACTACTTTATTTTTGAGCTGGTATTTGTGTGTATTCATGGTATTATTTGCAGACCCAGTAGATGGCAGTGTGGTGTGGGGAGTGTTTTTAGCAGCTTTCGAATACATTTGAGTCAAATACATTTGAAACAAGTGATTGTTACATTTAAGGAACATTCTTCAAAAATGCATTTGGATACATTCAGAAAAGTATAGCATAGTACAGCATATTGAGGAAAAATACATTTCAGTAAAGATACATTCATGGAAAATTACATTTCAGTAAGGATACATTCAGATACATTTTTAAAAGTCAATGGAAAAGACACACATTCTTAAAGTGAATGAAAAAGACACAGCAAAATGAGCAAAATGATGAGACTGCAAAAATGATACATTCTCAAATGAAGCATTCTCCAAGGCACAGTTTATTTCCTGTAGGGTTTTTAAGGCAGAATTCTATACTTTTGATATTGGTAGGGTCATTTTCCTTTATTCCCCTCTCTGACCCTGACTCTCTTACAACAATATCATGCACCTGCACCCCAATACCGAAATCAGTACAATCACTTTTGTGACTTTTGTGATTTGTCCCCGCAAAACACTTCATCACAGTTTCTTCCTATCTATTTAAAGGGCCTCTGCTGCACAATACCAAATGTAACAATTCATTGATAAATGTATCTATGTATTGGTTCACTGGGAAAACTTCAGAAATTCATATAGACTTGTGAGCTCAGCTACTCAGCAGCCCCTCTGCCTAAGTGATAATCCCTGGCATCCTAATACCTGAGTGCCATTCCAGGTAGCCATTCCAGAAATAACAAATCCAGATGAAGACAAAAGGGTGTGATTAACTTGACTGGGAAACAGGGAAATGTAAATATCTCTTTTGTTTCACTTGATGGGTGTTTGGTGGAGGGCAAGGGGAGGCATGGGGCAGGGTCCAGGATGCTCAGATTACTGCCACTAGACCTCCCCTTTCATGATGTAACCATGATGTATTAGTGATGTAGTTTGGGGGGGGTGTAACATGGGGATTAGGTAAAGGTAAAGGGACCCCTGACCTTTAGGTCCAGTCGTGTCTGACTCTGGGGTTGTGGCGCTCATCTCGCCCATATAGAGTCCTTACATAGGTTCCCTATTGGCAGGAGAAGATAACAGAGGCCAACCAGAGAATATTGAGAAGCAAAGCAGCTAGTAAGCTTGATCTTTATTGATCTGTTGCAACAGGGTGCTCCCCTCACCCGCAGGAGAGAGGAGGGACCCAGAAAAATGGCGCGCAAGGCCTTATAAAGACTTTTTCAAATTGCCACCCTGTAGATCAAGACCACCCCCAGAAAGGAGTGTAACCTAGGACCACCCCTCAGTTACATCACACCTACATCACAAAAAAGGCGGTCTAAAACAGAACTTTGAATCTTGTTTTTCCTGTTTGCCAGGTTATCTGATTGCCTTTCCTGATAGTCTGTCACCCATTAAAATGCTGATTACTCAATTCCTGAGACAACGGGAAGGCTCCCTGACAGGGAAAACATTTGGTCAGTTTAGGAATAAAAATGGTTCCAGGTCGGTCTTCCTGTGCTGATCTATGTATGTGCTTGGTTGGCAACTTATGAACATTACCATATATCTAAGACCTCAAAATTCCTATCACAGTGGTACATATGGAAGGGATTGAGGTGTTGTTGATGTGTCTCACTTTGCTGAACCCAAAGCTGTGACTTGGAGCATCCCTGGAACCCTATTGGGGAAACAAGATCTGTTAATGCCTTGAGCCCCTCCAGCCTATCCTCAGGCTGTACATACGTACAGTGGTGCCTCGCAAGACGAAATTAATTCGTTCCGCAAGTTTTTTTTTTCTTGCGAGTTTTTCGTCTTGCGAAGCACGGTTTCCCATAGGAATGCATTGAAAATCAATTAATGCATTCCTATGGAGACCGCCTTCAGACCAGGTCTGGGGACAGCAGGGAAGACGCGCTGCGCTTCCCCGCTGTCCCGGGAGATTGCGGGGTTGGTGGTGGGGAGAAGGGCTCTTCTCCCCGCCGCCAGCCTTCAGAAGAGGTCCGGGGACAGCGGAAAGATGTGCTGCGCCTCCCCGCTGTCCCCGGAGCTTGTGGGGCAGGCAGCGGGGAGAAGCGCTCTTCTCCCTGCCGCCTGCCTTCGTCTTGCGAAGCAAGCCCATAGGGAAATTCGTCTTGCGGAACGACTCAAAAAACGGAAAACTCTTTCGTCTTGCGAGTTTTTCATCTTGCGAGGCGTTCGTCTTGCGAGGTACCACTGTATGTGGAAATAAAACCGCACACCCTAAAGGCACCACAGTCTCCATTGACCTTCATTACAAGGAAACCAAACCCTGGGAAAGTGCAGCCCCATCTCCCCAGAGTGTGTGTATCCTCTCCTTCATGTATCTCCCCTAGTGGTTCATGTTTCTCTCTGAGTTTTCACTATAAACAAAAAGCTTTAGAGAAAAAAAGAGAAAAAGGAAGGAGAGCTCTTCCCAACAGGATGTTGTGACGGACAAGCCCTGGGCCTGCCTCCTGGTGACCTGACAGCCAATGAGAGTTGCTTGGGCTATCAGCCAATCTGGGGAGAGAGAGAGGGCAGTTTAAATTTGAAACTGGCAGTTTAACTGCCAGATCAGGAGTTGACAAGGATTAACTGTCAGTGTGGGCAGTTGGGGCTTGGACTATCTGGCAGGGCAACTCAGTTTTGATTCCCTGAGGGAAAGTAAAATTCTAGAAGGGACTGAGTGGAGGTTCCTGTTTAGGAACACTGATGGCTGTTCTGGGTGGGGAAAATCTACCTGAGCAGAGCTTTGGAATATAGTGCTGTTTAAAATCCTCTGTAAAGAGTGTGTGCCTGGAACAAGGTCTTCTCCCTCATGTTTTACTCTAGTGGTTCCCAAACTTTTTCGTGCCACTGTCCCTTTGATCCCAAAAACTCATCTCCAGTGCCCTACAAAAAGCATGTTTCAGAATAGAGGTTTCCACAACCCACTAAGGAAGACTATGACACAATAAAATTCAAAACAGGCGCAGACAAAATTATTAGAATACACAGAATTAGCAAGGGTGACAGGAAGAATGAGAGATAATACAGATCAATTGTTCACTAGAGTGGGATATTTAAAATATCTTAAAGAGTGTTGTAAAAATATGAATTCTCTGACTGGCCTAGAATGACTCCCATAATGGGATTGTGGGAAAAGACCTGCCAAAGAAATTTAAAAAATATTTTTATGTACGCAACAACGGCGGCAAGAGTCTTAATAGCACAAGGATGGAAGAATGAGGAAATCCCGACGAAAGAACTGTGGCAAGAAAAACTGATGGACTATGCAGAATTGGCAAAACTGACACACAAACTATGTGACAAGGATAACTGTGATTTTAAAGATGAATGGGAACCTTTTACGAAATACTTAAAGAAGCAACAAAATGAATTGGACTCTTTGGCAGGTTTTGAATAAACATTCACAAACTCTTTACTGTAATACATTGATAGATAATTTGAGGATCTTTACAATTTTACAATATGCAGACAGGAAGATGTGTTGAGAAACCAGAGAAAGGAGCTGAGGGAAGTCTGGGGGGTGGGGGTTGGCTTTTCTGTTTGGGGGGGGAGGGGAAAAATGGAGGGGGGGAAACAATGTGGATGATGTATGAATGAATGAATGAACTTTATTATGGTCACAGACCAGGATAAAAAACAAAACAAAAAACAACAACCATATAAATAAAATAGCAGTTAGGATTTTTTTAACTGATAAATGTTGGAGCAGATAAGGACAAAGAAACAAGCATAGGATAAAACATCTGAATAAAATACAAAATTAAGCACGGATAATGAATGGATAAAAACGGATAATGCAATGGATGATGTATTTTTGTTAAAATTATTGTATCAAAATATCTAATAAAAATTTTAAAAATAGAATGATTCCCATATGAACATAGAAAACCTTATTAAAACAAAAATGTGGGAGAAGATTGGAGTGAGAATGAAAAGCGCTGCTCAAAAGAAACCTAGGACTCTTGATGGGGTGACTGGAAGTCATAATAGAAGTTGTATTGTAAGAAGTTAATTTAATTTTTTGTAATTTGTATCATCCTTTGATTTTTTCCTTTGTTGACTTTTTTTTCTTTTTTATATTCAATAAAGCAATTAATGGGACATTTATTTAAAATCCAGTTAAAACTATGTAGCTTAATTCGACGACATGGATGAACTTGATTCAGTGATGCCAACTTTTAAAAATTTCATAGCCATTCACACCTCCAGCACCCCCTGCCACCATCTTGCCTCTTAGATGGGGAATCCCACTGCCTCGCAGGGGGCAGTACCACCCAATTTGGGAACAATGGCTTTAAATCCCCCAAAAGTGTAGTTAAACATTTAGTTTTGTTCCAGAAGTGTCTCCTCAGACTTCGAACCTCTGGATATGGAGTGAGTAGTCACTGGGCAGCCTTCACGGAAACTTGATACCTTGCTTGTAGATTAAACATAAGCACTTCCACAAAGCATTTTCTAGGCCTCTCCTGGGTTAGTAACGGAGAATTTAATCTATTAGTGGGTAGCATCTGTCTATTTTGGGAGACAAAGGAGAAGTGCGTCTTTGGAGGTGAAGTCAAACTGTTGGAAGGTTACAGCGCCTGCTGTGGCTATAGAGACACAATTTGTCTATCTATTAACACACCTATAGAATCAGTCACGTTACTCAACATCGGCATTCAGTGAGGGTGTCTGTTGCACCCCTTTACTACCTTTTTCTTGATCATCCTGCTTCCAGGGTTGGAGATAAATATGCAACAATATCACAGGTGAAGGGAAAATGGCTTATGTAGAATTAGAGACTTGATGGATGGAGCGGGGCCTGTATAAGCCAAGACTTTAGATGACAAGCACTGAATATTAAATAACAAGATGAAAGACTTAAAAAATATATATTATTAAAAGATGATCCAAAAAAGAACTCCCTTAAGAGAATCAAGTCTTTTCGTCTTAAGACAGTCTTTAAAATAATCTTTCAAAATTTTTTTTTTAAAATAATTCCAGTAGCACCTTAAGGACCAACTAAGTATAAGTTTTCTAGGTATGAGCTTTCGTGTATATACACACTTCTTCAGATTCTCTGAAGCAGAGGTTGCTACAACCTTACAACTGTTGATGACTATTAATGATGGCAGTTGGTTCCACAGCGCTGAATGTGTAGGCTTATACAGTATCTAAAGTCAATGGACAGACCACCATCAATGTACTGCTGGATAAATGTCTAATGGTTCTTGTTTATCTATTTATCTAAATGTCTAATGGTTCTTGTTTATCCAGTCTGGGGAGTTTGTATCTCATCCTCCTTTGTAACCACGTTTTTGCACCATTGCGGCCCCAGGCAACAGTGGGGGCATGATTTTTTTGGTGCAGGCTGTAGCCATGGACATGCTATGTGATTTGATGGTTAATTTGGGGTGATGTTGCCCAGGATTAGTTGTTGTTGTTGTTGTTATTTATAATCTGCATGCAAAGCAGATTGTCTAATCTCTGGCGGAGGAAGGGGGTGTGGGGGTGCGAGGAGGGAAAAGAGAAGAGATTTTGAGTCATGGGTCTTGAAGTGTGTGAAGAAGAAAGAGCCTTGTAAAGAGAAGTCAAGACTAATGACATACCTCCTTGTCTTCCTCATTCTCTTCTTCCGTGATTGCCTGAAAAGTTGAATGGCTGATGGTGCGAATGTCCTGAAAGCGAGCAAGGGATAAAACTCAGGTCCCTCTGTGGGCATCTGAAAGACGGCTCCAACCCAAAACTCCATGCTTTGCTTTCTGCAGGAAAGGAAAACTCCATGCCCTATGCCTGCACAGTCCTCCTCTCAGGCAGACCCACAACACGTCCCCCAAATCCCATCCCCGGCCCTCCCACTGTAAGGGTAATGTTATGTATTGGGTTTAACACATTTTATGTTACAAGGCACGTTCTTAGTTGCCTGAGGGGTGAGGTGTCTTGTCATAGAATGTGTCAGCTTATCGAAAGTGCATGCCTCTATGTCCCTGGGTGCCTCAGACCTTCCAGTAGAGTGATGGCAGAACTTCCCAGCACCGTTAGTAGCACATCCACCTTGTCTGCCTTCCTAGTGAAGCCTTGTAGTTGGATGTAGCTCCTTATTTGGCGGCGCCTCTGCGGCCATTGCCGGATGGCTCATATCGAAGTCCAGTGGTGGTTGGCTATGACTGGTAGCCATCCTCGGACCTGGAGCAGGCGCTTGTGCGATTGTGGGTGGTTGTGAAGATGCGGCAGGCGTGGTCTCATTTCCAGGACTATTTGCTGAGTCCAGTGTGGCGCTGAGGTTGCACTTACTGCAAGGCGGCAGGCGGTAGCGTTGTGGTGAGGTCTTGGGCCTCTGGCAGCTGGTGGGAGCTCATTGATCCCATCCTCGTCGCCAATGTTAAATGTTCGGAAAAAGTCAGAAGCCCAAGATAGTATAAGTTCCTCAACTAAGTTTATTCAACATTTGTCAGTGACAACAGCTCACTCATAGGAACACAAGAACCAAACTGACTGGACAACATAATAATAAACCGAGCATGAACTGACCGTTGAAAGTTGACAGTTGAAAGTGCATGCGCTTACTTGCCATTAGAACATTCGTCTATCAACGCTTATATGATTGGTTAGAACGAGTCTTGTAACATAAAATGTGTTAAACCTAATACAATAACAGGTAACTTACACAACTTTGCACTCACTAAAATTTCTTCAGCAGCCAAATGTTTGGGGAGCTCAATGCTTTGGGAAGCCCCTCTATGTGGCCTCCATACAAGTCCCGATAAGCTGCACCAATAACAGCTTTTCAAGGTCCAATGGCTGAAATGGCAAAAGTCAGGCTGTCAGTTTATTGTGAGATGAGGGCTTTTCCGCTTCAGAGACTGCAGAATTGGGGGCAAAGACCACAGTCAGTGGGCAGAGGGTCTGAGGGATCCAGTCCCTACTCTTTTGTTTTCCCCAGTACTAACCTCAGGCTCTGGAAAAGCCTTGAAGAGCTGTGGCACAACTGCAACAAGAGAAGGACATGGGGGCTAGTTAGTTCATCCCTTAGCAGCTTCCAAGAATATTCCAAGAGACTTCTCTTTGATTTCCCTGCTTCTACTTTTACCAAAGTCCTACTACAGGGGTGGCACAGCCCAGGCCTTAGGGGCCCATCTTGGCCTGCAGCTCCCAGAATGTGGCTCACAAGAGAATATGGCCCTCTGACAACTGTCGCCCAGCTCTATCCTATCAGCTGCCTCTGCCACCTGCTTCCTGCAGAAATGTCTTTTCTCTTTTCTCAGTCAATAGCATCTTCATCAGACCCCACAAAACTGGCTGGCCACTGGGGTAGGTTTCCAGATGTTGGACCAGATGAGCCTTGGGTCAGAAACAGCAGTCTGGCTCTTTTGATTTTTTTACTTGCTTCCCCTCCCCAACAAATCCCTGTACCCTGAGCTGCCACCCTAGCCTATTCCTGCCCTTCCCTTCCAAAAGAATGGCGGGGGGGGGGGTACTTGCTCATCTGGTGCCCCAGGGTGCTCCTGGTGCTGGAGCGGGGCCACTCTGTTGCTCCTCTTGATGTTCATAAAATTTCTCAGTCGCCTGAGCCTAGAAGAGATGAGATGAGGGCTTCTCATCAGAGACTGCAGAATTGGGGGTAAAGACCACGGACATAGGGGTGTGGGTGGGTTTCTGAGGGATCCAGTCCTTACTCTTTTGCTTTCTCCAAGTTTCTGGCACTGGAAATACAGCTGTGGCACAACTGCAACGAGAGGGGTCACATAGGCAGAATATACCTATAAGGGCTTTGCCAATCGCTCAATGATTACCACTCTTAGCCAGGTGCATTTGTGTTTTGCACTGTTCCTTTTAAATGCAGTAGAAAAATCCCAAGTCTGGGATGCACATGAAGAAAGGATCACACACAGAATGCTGTTTTGGCACCCAGAACAGCACACGTGCTGTGCACCATGGGTGGGCAAGCCACCCACAGGGGCAGCGAGGTGAGCATGGGGGCGCTGCCACCTGCAGCGAGCATCAGGGGTGGCTGCGATGTCACCCCCCCCCCCAGGGATGACACCTGGAGCAGGCCATACCCCCCCTTCCTCTGCTGGTGATTAGACAATCTGCTTTGCATGCAGATTATAAATAATAATAACAACTAATCCTGAGCAACATCTCCTGATCTGAATTGCTGGTGAGCTGCTGCCAGTCAGTGTAGACAATTGATGGATTGATGTTCTGACACTGTCTAAGGCAGCTTCCTATAAGTAATTTATCTGAAGATGAGCAAGCTAACTTCTCCACAAGAAACAATCATCTTTTCCTTTAAGAGACTTTTTTAAAAGCTTTTTAAAAAATGTTGCAAGTACAAAACTCCTGAAAAAGAGAGGAAGCAAAATTCCTGCCACTGCAATAAAGCCATTGGCACTGCAAGGTGCCCCAACCAAATGCCAACTGAAACAGACCCTCCAAAATTTCAAAGGTGTAATTTTGAGGTGTGGAACACAGCTGGGCCTTCTTCTGAGCGAATGTGCAGCAAAGAGGCTCTTGCAATAATGGTTATAGGCCTTCTTCAGGACTGGCACCAGGACTTGGCATTTTAAGGCACCTGACAAAACCAGTGCTCCAGTATTTATTGCCAATTGTTTTGAAGCACCCTGGAACTTTGAATGAAGGGTGATAGAGACCAATAAGTGCAAACCTTAAAAAATCGTAAAAAGGCGGGGGAGAAACCTTCATCAGAGGGAGCTACTTTTATTATTAATATTATTATTATTTGTCTTTTTCCCTGCTGGGACTCAAGGCAACTTACAGATAAAAACACAGAAAGATGCACTCTTAATTGCCTGCATAGGCCTGGCGGAATAGAAAAGTTTGTAGCAGGTGTTTAAGAGTTAAAACAGAAGATGCCTGTTGCATCTCTATTGGAAGAGCATTCTGCAAAACTGGACCTATAACACTGAAGGCTCAGTTTCATGTTGACCTCAGATGAGCCTCACAAGTTCAGGAAACAACCAACAACTGATGACCTCAGTGGTTGAGCTGGGAAATAAGGGTTTGGGTGGTCCCTGAGGTACCATGGAGCTAAGTAGTTCAGGACATGGTAAAATAATACAAGGACTTCCATGGTAGATGGGCAGCCAGTAAGGCTATTTAACAATGGTGTCAGATGTTTGCTAGATGCCTCTACAAGCAGTCTGGCCACCGCATTCTGCACCAGCTGAATCTTCCAAACCAGACCCAAGGTTTATTCAGTGGTGTAGCGTGGGTTGTCAGCACCTGGGGCAAGGCAAGTAATTTGCGCCCCCTAACCCATGGATTTGCGCCCTCTAACCCTAACCCCCAGATGTTGCGCCCGGTGCGGCTGCCCCCCCTGCACCCCCCACACTATGCCACTGGGTTTATTGTGTGTTCGTCATGCTTTGCTCTCATTTCCAATTATAAGGATAACATGAATGAGGAATGTGAATAATATGAAGCATGAACTGTAGTGCAATTGGGTGTGGAAGAAATGGCATAAATGAGTTTGTGAAGGAACACGGGATTTTAATGAAAATGAGAAGTTTAAAGAAGAAGACATGTCACTTTCCCCCAAGACGCTTCTTAATAAACTGCCCCACCAACTTCTGGGGTCTCTCTTCGTATTCAACCAGGACTTCATGAGAGCTGGTGATCTGGTCCCCTTGAAGTCGATTCAGGAGTGTGACACAGACCACAGCACCTAGAGGTCGGTGAAAGAAAGCAGGAGAGGACCCAAAATGTGGCTTTCAAGGGAACACAAGAGAATGAAGAAGCTAGAAGCCAACTTCTCTTGCCTGCCTAATGCTGCTGTGATAGTCATTTAATACTCCCCCTTTCCCCTATTATTATTATTATTATTATTATTAAAATTTGTATAGTGCCCTTCATCCATATATCTCACAGAGGTTCACAGCATAAAAATACAAGATATAAAAAACAAGATACATAATAAAAGCAAGAAGAAAAATAAATCAATAAGCTCACTCCTACCCACTACACATTTAAAAGCATTCAAGTCTTGAAGATATTCAAAAGGCCAAATTCTGTTTTCATGCTAGCCAAGATTATTATTATAATTAGTAGTAGTAATATAATAATACCAGTTCTGGTCACTTGACTTCAAAAAGGATATTGTACAGTTTGAAAAGGTTCAGAAAAGGGCAACAGAAATGATCAACGGGTGGAACAAATCCCCTATAAGGAAAGGCTGCAGTGTTTGAGACTTTAGTTTAGAGAAAAAGCAAATAAGAGGTGGCATGATAGAAAAGACTTCAATGCAAATTTAGTAAGGGGGCTGTTCCCTTCCAAGAGGGCTTACATTCAACACTTTAGATTTGGCACCTAGTGCAAGGTCCACTGCTTTCTGGAGGGCTCAGAACCACCTGATATCATATGACACCAGAGCTGCCCACCTATCAAAAGTGGCCCAAGAAAGGGTGACTACTTTTTGTTCTGGCCTGCTAGACAAAAGTGGCTAACCGTCCCTGGCTTAAGCAAACCACAGTTTAGCGCTATGTGTAAAGTAGGCCACCATCCTCTTCCCAGGATGATTTGATGCAATCTGATACCTGCATGTAAAGAGCCTCATTTGAATGTCTCCACCCACATTCTCCTTTAAAACTCGCCAGATATATCTGATACACTCTTAGTATCACCATCAACAAATTTTGTCCACCATCAACCCTGATGTAGAACTATGGAGAACTCAAAAGCATGCACACTATTTTGAGAAATTTTGGTTTGCCGGATCAAAGTATCACCTTAATAGGAATTGAGCATTAGCTAGCAGCTGCCTGAGAGGCTGAAATTCATAGGTCAAAGTTTGACCATTTCTACAGCAGATGCATCAAGACTGGCTGCATGAGTTACCTTTGATACCACTAAGATTGCACATTGCTGCAACAATGGCAGATTCCATCTCAATATTTCTTACTCCAGCCTCGTGAGCTGCCTTTAAATATTTCATTTTGTCTTCTTCCGTGTAGGAACAGATAGCACCATCAAGGCGAGCTTGACCTAAAAATATCACATCATATATTATTGACACACCTTGCACACTGAGAAAAGTCACATTTAAGAATACCTCAACCTCATATTTTGATAGTTATGGGTTGGGGAGGGGTCATTCTAGATGACACCTGTGGTTCATTTCCTAATCTTTAATCCTATGTATAGGAAACTAGGAAGCTCGCTTAACCAGTCAAGCCAGTTCCTTTTTTTAAGGTTATGACCTTAATTGATTAGCCTTTTGCATCTTAAAGGAGTGAATTCTGGGAACTGTAGCTCTGGGAAGGGGATAGTGGCTTCCTATCAATTCTTAGCACCCTTAACAAACTACAATCCCCAGAGTTCTATGGGGGAAAACATGACTGTTTCAGTATTCATTAGATTTCAGTGGATTTCTGACCACCCTAGTTAAGGATTTGTCTTCACTTCTAATTTCCAGACTTAGAATCACAGAATCCTTCTGTTGGAAGGGTCCCTGTGGGATATCTAGCCTTTGTCAGGGGAATATACCTGTTGTGGTTTCCCACTAAACCCCTAAGATCCACCACTTCCTTGTGCTCTCTCTTCTCCCTTATTCCCACCTAAGCTTTTAGGAATGTCAATTTCTTTATTTAAATATTTTTTTGCCCCACTGGTGTTTTACACCAAAGGCTCCCAGAGCAGCTTACAGATCAATTTTAAAAGAAAAGACGATCCCACATCAAACAGAAGTGCCTTTTACCAGCTGCAACTATTCCTGGATTCGGCCATTCCTGGATTGGGAAAGCCTGGCCACAGTAGTTCGTGCGCTGGTTACTTCAAGACTGGATGGATACTGCAATGTGCTCTGTGTGGGGCTTTCCTCATGCTTGATAAGGAAGCTGCAGTTAGTGCAGGATGCTGCAGCAGAATTGCTGACAGGAGTGTGGCCTTGTCAGCATCAACACCTGTGCTCAGAGTTTGGCAGAGTTTGGCAAGAATGGTTGGCAGAGTTTGTTGTACTTCTGTTCTGCTTTCAAAATTTCCTCACTGGCTTGTTCATTTAGTCTGTCTATTTCATTCTGTACGTCATCAGTCTTCTTCTTCTTCTTCTTTGGTGATCACTTGTAGCCGAGTAAGATAGTCTTCCATAAACATGGTCTTAAAAGTGAGTCTGTAAGTGACTGTGGAGGCCAATTCTGGATCTACACATCATTCCACAGTGGGGACATAGATTTTCGGGTGGGAGTTGATCACGGTGAGGGTTTGCCAAGCGTGCCTTCCTCTTAGCACATTTCTCCCTTTCATCCTGAGTTTGAGCATCTTCAAAGTCCATGATACCTTTGGTAAAGGCTGTTCTCCAATTGGAGTGCTCGCAGGTCAGTGTTTCCCAATTGTGGGTGTTTATACTACATTTTGTTAGATTTGCCTTGAGAGAGTCTTTGAACCTCTTTTGTTGACCACCAGCATTACACTTTCCATTTTTAAGTTTGTAATAGAGTACAGTGGTAACTCGGTTTAAGAACAGTCCTGTTTACGAACGATTCGGTTTACGAAATCCGCAAAACTGGAAGTAGTGTCCTGGTTTGTGAACTTTACCTTGTTCTAAGAACGGAATCCAAATGGTGGAAGGGCACCGGTGGTGGGAGGCCTCATAAGGGAAAGCGTGCCTTGGTTTAAGACCAGTTTCGGTTTAAGAATGGACTTTCGGAACGGATTAAGTTTGTAAACTGAGGTACCACTGTAGTTGCTTTGTAAGACAATAATCAGGCATCAGCACAACATGACCAGTCCAACAAAGTTGATGTTGACACTGGTGATCTTTGCTTCTTCAAGTACACTGGCATTATTTCGCCTGTCTTCCCAGGTGATGTGTAAAATTTTTAGGAAACACCATTGATGGAATCATTTGAGGAGTTGGAGATGGTGTTTATAAGTGGTCCATGTTTCACAAGCATACAGTAAGGTTGGTAGTACCATAGCTTTGTAAACAAGCATGTGCAATTGCTTCCTGCTGCTCTTTGTCTGAGATCTCATCAGCCCCATTGTGGTTGGAGCTGAGCTCCTTCTTGCTGACTTTGGCCACCAGCACCCACATCATGGGAGCAAGAAGAGGTGGCGAAAGCAAGCGAGAGAGAAAGGCAGGCAGGGACTGAAAGAGTGGAAGAGCCACGGAGCCTCGCCTCAGACCGGGCTTAGCTGGAGCCTCTGCTTCTCCTCCACCTCCTCCTCCTCCCAGCTCTTCCTCTCACCTATAAATAGTTTTAACAATAATCAAGGGAACATACAGTCTATATTTCTAGAAAAAAGAGGTGCTGGAACTCACCATGAACACCTCCCTCGTTCTCTTAGAATGGCAATGGCAATGGCGCCCCCCCTCCCGAGAGGTGCCGGAACTGAGTTCCAGTGAATTCCCCCTGAAAAAAGGCCCTGGGAACAGCTCAGTCTCTGCTGAGCTGCACTCACAATTGTGAGGCCTGAAGAGGTTATGATGATGCCGCCCCATCTGTTGCCATTGGCTGAGGATGCTCTGTGATGTCATAAAAGCAAATGGTGGCCAGCTGAGTGGATATAAAGGTGGTCCTTTGCCTCTTCCCCAACAGGACACAGCAGGCAACATTACAGTCGCTTGGCTCCAGCTTGCTTCATTCAGTCACTGTGTCTGTGCTCCTGCTCCAGCCTCAGAGGGGGGGGGGGGGAAGCACACGGATGTAAAATAGAATGTCCCTATTTTCACCTGAGGAATGTTGGAGGGTCTGTCTCTGTTGCACAAGGATGCTCCACTCATGTAATGTAGAATCCAAAGTCATCCTTGGAATACGAAGTAACTAAGAACCTTTTCTTCTTTACTAATGGGACCTCTGTGTGCATGAGCATAGCGGGGCAGGGAGGGGCAGCTGCCCCCCCCAATCAATAAAGATAAATAAAAATACATAGCTAATTGAGGTTCTGCCTCCCCCCACCACCAAAAGGCCTGCTGCCTTAACAAAAATCCTGGCTAAGCCCATGTCTGTATGTTTTATTTTGCTAGCAACGTGTGAATGAGACAGAACAGGGTCATAGGACTGAGCAACTTCAAACTGAATCACATTTCTCCCCTATTCCTGCCTGAGGCACAGTATTCAGACCAATGGGGCTGCATTGCAGCAGTCTTACCTTCATAGAAATCTAAGGTGCACATTGTGTTCCCAATGACCGTGTTGAACTGATGCAGTTCCTTGCCACATTCCAGCAGTTCCTCAGCCAACTTCTCATCGAGGTCTGTGTTGCGAAGTACAGACTTCCCTAGGACCATCTGTTCTAATTGAGGCTTGAAAGAGGCATTGACAGCCTGTTTGGTGATCACCACAGATCCTGGCTCCAAACCTGTATGTGTGTACATATATATATATATATAGAGAGAGAGAGAGAGAGAGAGAGAGAGAGTGGTACCTCGGGTTACAGACGCTTCAGGTTACAGACTCCACTAACCCAGAAATAGTACCTCGGGTTAAGAACTTTGCCTTCAGGATGAGAACAGAGACTGTGCTCCAACAGCATGGTGGCAGCGGGAGACCCCATTAGCTAAAGTGGTGCTTCAGGTTAAGAACAGTTTCAGGTTAAGAACGGACCTCCAGAATGAATTAAGTTCTTAACCCAAGGTACCACTGTATATATATGTATATATGCATTCCCTCTCTCTCTCTCTCTCTCTCTCTCTCTCTCTCTCTCTGTGACATTTTTCATTTCATGGATATCCACTTGATGTAAAAGAGCACAAAATTTAGATTCATGGATGAAACAACCTTTTTACCAGTGATCCGACACTGGTGTCTGATAGGATTCATTGCACTTTGGGATTTTGTAAACGTGTTCTTGTTGTTGATCTTTTATTGGTAGTATAACATAGACATTATTTGTATTTATATTGGGTCTCCTTTTTTTAATTATACCAAGAAGCATCTGATCTGAAAACAAAACTGAGCCTTCAATTTCTGGAAATGCCTTTTCATCCATTTATTTCTCTAATTCTCTTTTTTTAAAGCCTTCCAAGTCCACAGGTGCATACTGCCACCTTTGCAACTACTTCCTTTCATTTTAGCTGGCACCGACTTAAACGGGACCCGCCCCCCCAAGTTTTCACCAGTCTGTATTATAATTTCACAGTATAGATCCGTTTCCCATAGTGATTTTAGGGACCCTGGTTTGATCTAAGCACCACAGCCATCAACCACAAAAACACTTATTTAGAAGGGGGAGGGGGAAAGACTAAGAGGAAATACCTATTCCGCCAGATGTGCCAATGCGAATAATGATGACGTCGGAGCATTTAGCATGATGCAGAAGTTTGATGAGCTCATGCAACATAGTTGCAATGGAAGACATCCCTATTCCATGCTGAAAAGGAACAACAAACAAATGCCCCCTTCTATCATCAGAAGAAGAGTTTCCCACTGAAGATAAATATACCAAATAGCTCGGGTTCCCCCTCCCCCCATATCAGGAACAGAGATATAATTGCTTTTAAAGTATTTGTGCTTCCAAGAAAGCTAGCATGATGTAGCGGTCAGAGTGTGGGATTAGAACCTGGGAGAGGCCAGGGTTCGAATCCCCACCCAGCTACAAAGCTCACAGTGATCTTGGGTCAGTCCCTCACTCTCAACCTGACCTCCCTCACATGGTGGTTGTGAGGATGAAATGAAGAAGAGGAGACCTACGGACACCATCTTGAGCTCATTGGATACCATATTTTTCCATCTATAAGAAGTCTCCATGTATAAGATGCCCTCTATTTTGGGGGACTCCGATTTAAGAAAATGGGGGGAGATGTATACGTGTATAAGATGCCCCCAAATGTTTGACATTTTTTTAAAGGAAAAAAACCTAGTCTTATACATGGAAAAATATGGTAAATGTAATAAACAGACCTGCCTGATTTCCATCCTTCCCTTCAAAAAAGTTTTTTGAAGCAGATGTGCCATTCATGAAGTACAGCAACGTCAATGGCAGAATGGAAATGAAAGCTAAAGAGTAGCAGAACCTTGGAGCCAGTCAGCATCTCTCAGCCTAGCCCACCTCATGGGGTTATTGTGAGGATGTGACTGGGAGGGGAAGCCAACTGTGTCTACACCACCCTGAGATCCTCGGAGGAAAGATGAGAGATAAACTCAATACATTAAATAAGTAAGATAACGGCTTGTGTACTTACGCTAAGTGCTAGCACAGGGCCAGCTTTGTACATGGCGTACCGATCCGTCGCAGCACAGATGTTGGGCAAGTCACAGGCCGGGCTCCTGATGGCCAGCTCCTTAGCGATAGATGTGATGAAAGCTTTCATCCGCAAAGGGCTTCCACCAGTGCATACAAACTTGACCCAATGGCGTTTCAAAGAAAGAAAAAGGAAGATTTTTTTAGAATATTACTCAGTCTGCTAAATGTAGATAGATCTAGCTATTCTGTCAAATGTTACTGGTGTTATGTATTAGATGGGAGAAATCAATACAGTTCACACTGAAAGGTGAATCTACCAAATTCACACCTTCTGAAACAATAGAAGTGAAACACGGCTCGCTATTAAAATTCACACTAATCCAGACTTTGCAATGTAGCTCTCCAGCCAAACAATGTAATTCCATCCTTAGGTCATCAGGTGTTGCTTAAGTAAAGGTAAAGGTAAAGGTACCCCTGCCCATACGGGCCAGTCTTGCCAGACTCTAGGGTTGTGCGCTCATCTCACTCTATAGGCCGGGAGCCAGCGCTGTCCACAGACACTTCCGGGTCACGTGGCCAGCGTGACAAGCTGCATCTGGCGAGCCAGCGCAGCACACGGAACGCCGTTTACCTTCCCGCTGGTAAGCGGTCCCTATTTATCTACTTGCACCCGGGGGTGCTTTCGAACTGCTAGGTTGGCAGGCGCTGGGACCGAGTGACGGGAGCGCACCCTGCCGCGGGGATTCAAACCGCCGACCTTTCGATCGGCAAGTCCTAGGCGCTGAGGCTTTAACCCACAGCGCCACCCGCGTCCCGTTGCTTAAGTACCTCTCCCAAATTCAATTTTCAGCCATCAGAGACAGAGTTTAATATTCAGTGTTCTGACACAACATTTATTTTCTTACCTTCACGTCTCCAAACAAGGCAGGTAAATTGTGGGTCCCAGTGCCAAGAGCTAAATGATACAGGACGTCTTCTTTCATCTTCTGAAGGTGGGGGTTGGGGACATGAATGGCGGTTTCTCTATCAATGCAGAGTAGATGGGCATGAGATCATAGCTATGGCACAAAAACAAGTAACGTCTAAGGAAACAGCATGATAAGCGCCATGACCTCTTAATTATAGCTTTATTCCAAGCCTGGTATTCTAAAGCCAACCAATCGTTTCAGTTAATTCAACTGGATCATAACACTTTTTACACTTACTTTGATGGCTGTTCTCCTTCTGCCTTCTTAGCTGTGCCTGTAGAAGCCATTCTGTGTGGCTAGAGGCTGAAGAAGAAAAATATTGGAGATAAACCAGCATCTTTAGAGACCTACTATTATCCTGTTATGTACACCCCAGGTTCTGAGTGGTCAGAGACTCCAAGGATGCCTGCACTTTCCCATGGTTTGGTTGTGATGTCCTTAGGATATATGATTTTATTCATTTACACATATAAACAACAAGAGCATAAGATGGAGGTGCCTTTGTCATTAGCACCATGGCAGATTTTGCTATTCCATTAAGGTTTCTAGGAAGGCCCTCAAAGTTATAGCTTTGGCTCCAACAGAAGAGAGCAAGTCAAGCTTCTCAGTTCCAGACCAGACTAAGAAAAAAGCTATCCCCTACTTCTAGGAAAACTGCCAGCCAGGTGAAGTGAGGGGCCTATTCCCACTTCCGGAGGTATCACTAGCTAGCTGTTTCTATGGCAACACATCTGTACTTGACCAGTTATTTAGATGTGCAAAAAGGATGCTTAACGGACTGGGCAAGGGCTGTTAACTTAGCAAAGAAACAAGTGTGACCAAAAATTTAGACAAGTATAAAACAACAGGCTTGGAAGGGACGCAATGATAAATAACAAAGGTACTTTTAATCTGTTTTAGTATTTTAACGTTCATATGTTTTAAAGTAGGGTTGCAAATTTTTCTTCGATTATCTTCTCTAAACTGCTTTGAGGTTTTTGTTTTAAACAATCAAGCGGTGTGTAAATTTTGTGAAAGAAATAATACAATAATAGCAGCTAAACCAACCAAGCCCCCAAACCTACAACAATAACAAAGCAAGTAAATAAGTGACAAGGTTATAAATAAAATGCTTCGGTGATAGGTTTCTGTACAGGAAAGATGGGGCATTCAACTGACCTAACCCTACAATCTGCATATGGTCAAGAGTTAAAGGCACACATCACTTTGCGCAGAAATTGTGGTGGATTAGGAAGAAGTTCATCCAATCTGGGGGTTGGAAGGGACCTTGCAAGTTATCTACTCTGACCTCCTGTTCAGTATAAGATCTGTATGTAATGCAGGAATCAGTTGCAGAATCTCTGACAGATAGTGATGCAGGTTCACTTTAAAGAAGAAGTCTAAACTTCCTAAGACACTCTGTCCCATTGTCAAATAACTTTTTTTTAAACAAACAGTTGTTTTAAACTGCAAAATTATGCCTTAATTTACCTGTTGGCCTACCTGCTCATTTCTGATGATCTACAGGATTTTGTACAGTAGTATTAAACCATAGATCTATGCAGGCTGTAGTTAGGTTTTCAATCTTATGGGAGGGTTTGAAGGAGGAGAATCTCCCCTGCCCTGGGATAACCTCTGTTTCAATTACACTTAGGAACTGTAGTTCTCTGTCTATGGATCACTGATAGTATGATCAGCAACTTCACCCGACCAGAACTCCTAAAATTCTTTGAGAAAAAGCCTTGACAATTAACCTGAATGAGAAGCATCAATGGACCAAGAAAATCACAACTCTCTAACAGACTCATGTGAACTATTTTTGTCCCATAAAAAATAGTATTTACCTTTTTGTCTAAGAGCCCCTTTGCTCTCTGAAAGTACTTCTCCAACCTGCATCCTCTGAAACAATGGCTGCCCTGGTGTCATTTATTTATCTGCAACGGCAGATCTGATTGGCCATCCAACTCATTACATCATAATATCACAGAAATTGTTCCCGCTCAGAATACCTGAGTTTGGAGGAGTCCACCAGAGTAGACTGGCAGTGGGTTCCAAAGAGACCAAAGAAAGTCTCTCCACTGGGGTGAGTGTGAAATGGGATTCAGTTCACATTTGAAGGCAAATCTAGCCAATACAAAGCACAGCCATCCTTTGGAATTTGCATTTCTCTGAATTTTGCAGTGTACTTCTCCAACCAAATAATGCTTACAAAAATGAAGATATTATGGGGAAGTGTGCATCAACATTAATATATCAGTAAAAATAACAAAAGTGAGTTATTTGCCTGCAAAAATGTGAGTTTTAGTCAAAACTGCATATAAAAAAATGTGTTTCTTAGGAGAAACTCACACTAACAAGATAGTGATTTTCCTGTGGATATTATTTATATATATATAAATTGCAGATGGCCACAGAAACTTGGAAAACTGAATTTCAGATTGGAGAAACTGAGTGTGAACTGAAATGCAGGGCTCCTTCCATTCCTACACTTGGCTAACCACTGCTTACTGGCGGAGAAAGGGGGTGCGGTGGGGGCGGTTCTCTCCGGGTGTCATCCCTGAGGGGGGTGACATCACCACAGGCAATCAGACATCAATTGGACGTGCCTAAAATGGTCGCTGCCTGTACTGCTGTTTACCACCCCCCAGTGGTTTGTAACAACCATACTGTTGCATGCCACCCTAATCTCTTGAGTGATGAGAGATTCCAGAGGTACCCAGGGTTCGTGTTTCCTTCAAAATGAGGTACAGCAGAGACTATGGTGTCTTTATGATAGATGGTTCATTTACACACACATATACAGGGTGAGTCTTTTAAGGGGCCCCGTGAAACATGTGTACTCTGTATCCACAGCTTATATTCGGAACCAAACACTGCGCGCTCGCCTTCCAGTACTACCGCTTCCTGGCACTCCTGGCACTACCTCCCCAAGCTGGCACCAGCTGCCCCTGTTCCCCGTTCAGAGCGGTAGTGCCAGGATGCTGGCCACACCCGCAAGTAAGCCTTGAATTTTAGAGGTGCGGCTTATTTGTGGATGCGGTTTATATTTGGGCCAATACGGTATTCCAAGGTCACAAAACCATGAGTAAGGGTGTGGAACCTCTTAACATTTTGGAGATTGGGGTGGCATGTCACAATATTACCAAAACCATTCACTATTATGCTATTTGTCATTTTAAGGAAGCTGCACAATGTGCAATTTTTCTGTACCAACTATTTTATTAGTGAATCACCACATTATAACAAGAACCATCGCATAAATTTCTCTAGCGAAGATGTTTAAAGTTGTTAGAGTTTCCAACAAGTGAAATCATTCAAAAGACAGTGAGCATAATATAATTATAAAAACTACACCAGGAACCTCTAAAAGAAAACCAGGAGTTTGTTATTTTAAACATTGCAGGTTGTTTTCTGATGCTCCAAAACTTTAACAGGAAGTTGCTTTGGAAAGGCGGTTTCCTAGCCAGAAACAAATTATGATTCTCCCTGAAGAAACAAATCTGAGGGCTATTTCTGTGGACAAAAACATTTGCATTGTGTCAAAGCTTTGGAAATAATGCTTCAGTTTTCCAATATAAGTTCTTTACGTGTCGGATCACTTCCTTGCCACTCCTCTAGTCCTCATTCTTTTTAGATCTTAGATTTCCTCTGCCCTTATGACGGAGACATAGGTTTGATCATTCCATAGTCCATGAACTTCACAAGGCATTCCCGAGCCACCTTTAGGACATGCTGCTTCTGGGGGTCATCAGCCTGCTTCCCAACAATGGTCAGGATTTCCAGCATCTCACTTTCCACTAGTTTCTTAGCCAGCTCTTGGTCTGCGTGGATTAAGTTGTAAACAATCACGAGCCCACGGTGCTGTACGTTGAGCTTGTCGTGGAGGCAGAGCCTCTGCAGAATCTCCAGCCACTGGGTTGTCTGCAGGAATAAGATTTGCTAGGTTACTTGCACATCTTTGCAATATGCAACTACACAGAACTGTTCAAGGTGCTAGTCCACACCATACAAGTAAAACACGCTTATACCACTTTAACAAGCATGACGTCCTCCCAAGTATCTTGGGTATTGTAGTTTGTTAAGGCTGCTGAGAGTTGTTATGAGGCCCCTCACCAAGCTTTTTTCTCTAATTGCTTCCTTTTCAGGGCTAAATTAGTGGTGAATTATTTCTGAATTAACTCAGGCATTACCTGCACGCCGAGAGGGCTTTCGTTACTAATTTCTTCATATTATTATTACAGTGGTGCCTCGGGTTAAGTACTTAATTCATTCCAGAGGTCCGTACTTAACCTGAAACTGTTCTTAACCTGAAGCACCACTTCAGCTAATGGGGCCTCCTGCTGCCACTGTGCCGCCAGAGCACGATTTCTGTTCTCATCCTGAAGCAAAGTTCTTAACCTGAAGCACTATTTCTGGGTTAGGGGAGTCTGTAACCTGAAGCGTATGTAACCTGAGGTACCACTGTATTTTTTTAAAAATCACAGAATAGAAAAGGAAGAAAAGAAAATGAGAAAACTGCTGCAGAAAGCTCCCCAGAACCCCAGCAGTGGTGAACATCAACTGTTAATGAAGTGACAATTTATAGACACTGAAGGGGACAGAATTAGAGATAGAAGCTACCAAGAGGTAGCTTCAAATTAAAGGCACAGGAGCTCCAAAAACCTCAAGATTCTATTTTAGCCATCATAAAACCAAGAGCCTGCTGGATCAGGCCAGTGGCCCATCTAGTTGAGCATCCTGTTCTCTTGCAGTTTCCAGCAACTGGCATTCTGAAGCATTGGTGCCTCTAACTGTTGCGACAGAGCCGAGCCATCAATAGCCCTCTCCTCCATGAATTTGTCCAGTCCTCTTTTAAAGCCATCCAAATTGGTGGCCATCACTGCCTCCTGCAGGAGGGAGTTCCATAGTTTCTCCAATGCATGGCAAACTACTTTCTTTTATCTGTCCTGAATCAGCTTCATTGGTTGCACATGAGTTCTAGTGTTATAAGAGAGGGAGAAAAATTTTCCTCTATCCAATTTCTCCATGCCATGAATTGTTTTATAAACGTATATCATGTTACCTCTTACTCGCCTCTTCTCTATATTACAAGGTACCCAGCACTGCAAACTTTCCTCATACAAATGCAACTTTAAACACACACTTTATGCTCCAGGGCAATGAGACCCTTACCACTTCGGTCAGCTTATGGCAGAGTCTCTTGTGGGCAGCCGTGAGCATCGCTAGGGCTCCTGCTGCAGCGTTCTGGACTTTGTCGTCGTCCTCGCCACACAGCAACACGAGCAGTTTGAGTCTGTCATTCCCATCTGCTATGAATCTCTCTTGAACCTGGTGCAGGGGGCAGAGGTGGGGGAAAGTGAGAGAGATCTGGATTAATTTATCCCTTAACCACCACCACAACAAAAAAGGGACGCGGGTGGCGCTGTGGGTTAAACCACAGAGCCTAGGACTTGCTGATCAGAAGGTCGGCAGTTCAAATCCCCGTGACGGGGTGAGCTCCTGTTGCTCGGTCCCTGCTCCTGCCAACTTAGCAGTTTGAAAGCACGTCAAAGTGCAAGTAGATAAATAGGTACCGCTTCGACGGAAAGGTAAACGGTGTTTCCGTGTGCTGCTCTGGTTCACCAGAAGCAGCTTAGTCATGCTGGCCACATGACCCAGAAGCTGTCTGTGGACAAACGCCGGCTCCCTTGGCCTATAGAGCGAGATGAGCGCACAACCCCAGAGTCGGTCACGACTGGACCTAATGGTCAGGGGTCCCTTTACCCTTTACCTTTTTTAACCACAACAAAAAGGGACAGTGTTGGGGGACCTATAGCTTTGTGGGCCAAATTGGAACCCATGGCAGGCCAATTCGGGTTACAGGTTGCCCTCCATTGAGTAACAAGGGCTATTTTACCTCTTTGTTCACCACGAGGTTGCACATGCATTCTGTGGCCGCCTGCCGAAGCTGATCGTGGTTTTCAAACATGTAGTTCTCAATGTCAGGCAGGGCTTTCTCTTTGATGATCTTTTGTCTGAAAGAAGCAACATGTGCACGTGAAATTGCAGAGCACACACTAGCATGTAAATTGCAATATGTAGTAAAATTCTGCACCTCTCAGGGTGGAACTTGCAGTCAACTTTGGGGCAGGGAGTCTGGGTGAAATTTGGTCTCCATTTTAGGGGCCAACTCTGAGGGGCCATGGGGGCTTCGGCCCCCACAATAAACTATTTGAGGGAGCTGGGCCCCCACAAAGTTGATGGGCATTCCCATTCAAGTGGTGTGTGTGCAATGCGTCATGTGATCGATTATGCGGGACAGGACTTACCTGGGGCCCCCCAATATCTTATTCAAGTTAGTATCCCTGGTCTCCACCTAACAGGCAGGCCACTCTCAGGCCTGGTTGCGGTCTGCAGCTTGTGAAGCACCAGGTGGAATCCCATTGGCTTCTTTGTGACATTTGATTCCAGATGACCTGCAACATCGCTTCTGCCCACATGACTCCTCATACCTTCCAATACGAAGAGGCCTAAAACCAGGGCACCATCTTGAGGAGCCACACTCCCACACGAGTCATGTGACCTGCGCGAGATTGCAGCCCCCTAAAAAGCGTGTGTGTGGGGGGCAGCACTAAAAAAGTGTGTTTGGGGCTCCATGCCCCCCCAAAAGTGCAGTGTGAGATTGTGACGAGCATTTTGGCTGCTGTCGTCTCATGAGAAAAAATGGGATGACCTGTTTTTTCTGGAGCAGTTGACGGGCATGCCTCCCGCGGGAGTGAGTTTCATAGTTTAACAATGCGCTGTGGGAATAAGTCCTTTCTTACATGAGAAACATAGATCTTGGCCCTATCAGGCCGCCTACCAATAGCAGGAGGCCATGAATCCCCCAGGGGAACAAAATGGCTGCTGTAAATCACCTGAGCTTGTCGCTCCTCCCTGAAAAGTTGGTGAGACCCAGAAGAGCCTCGTAGTTCTGTAGTCCATCCCGCTCGGTGTTCAGCAAACTGACCAGAGGACGCACGACTTCATATACCTGTGGGAGAAGCAGGCAAATGGATGTCACCCTGGGGCACCTTGGAGCCCTGTGGCCATTCAGACCCTGCCACACCCAACAACAGAGCAGACACCTTTCTGAACAAAAGGCCTTCTGTACCAAGCAAAAATGTGCAGTCCTTGCTCTGCTCACTTTTGCCTCCAGCCCCCAACCACCACTGGCATTCAGCCCCGAGAAGGTGGTCCAGAAAGGGAATGTTGCTTTGGGGCTGATAAAAGTTGCCCTCTCCTTGTTTTAAAGTAATAAATGTGCTCCTGGCACTCTCCAGTTGCTGGACTCTACTCTGTTCACACAAACATAACCATGTTCCAAATATGCCATGGACTGACTCACCCTCTCCCCAGGGAACGCAATGTCTGGATTGGAGATGGCTGCGATCTTGGCCAGGGCGTGTGACGCTTTGATTTTGCCAACTTCTGTGCCTTCCAAAGCCAACGGGATCAGGGCCTAAGAACAACAAATTGGGTGATGACGCCAGGTAGGCTCACAGTTGAATGTCCCTGTTGGCTGAGCGTTCTACCCTAAATTCTTATTTGCACATTATGAAAAAAAAAAAGGCCCAACAACAACAATAACACCAACACACACACCCAGATTAATTGCACAAAGTATTCCTAAATAGGAGCATCTGAAATAGGAAGCTGAAAGAATTACCTTTCCACCCCCTTGAGCAACGATGGTACCACGGTCCTTGGCATCTTCACACAAAGCAAGAAAAACTCTGTTGGAAGAGAAACATATGCTTGGGATAAGTGTCCCCTGTTGTTGTTAATTACGTCACAAAAGCAAAGTCTGTCTCTGTGCTGGCAGGGGCTGATTGTTTGTCCGAAACATTCCTGAGGATTCCTGGGTGGTGCCATTTTGGCCATATAATGAATGGCACTCCCCCAAAAAAGCCCCCTCGCTATTAGCAGGAACATCTTCGGCTTTCACCCTGAAGTACTGATCAGTGTGTGAAAACAAAAAAATTTTTCCTTCCAGTAGCACCTTAAAGACCAACTAAGTTAGTTCTTGGTATGAGCTTTCGTGTGCATGCACACTTCTTCAGATACCACACTTTTCGTGTGCATGCACATGAAAGCTCATACCAAGAACTAACTTAGTTGGTCTTTAAGGTGCTACTGGAAGGGAAAAAAATTGTTTTGACTATGGCAGACCAACATGGCTACCTATCTGTAACTGATCAGTGTGTGAACATCATTCAGGGCAGAAACGGACACAATACTTTGTTGGGTGCTTCTCTGGAATCTAGAGTCTGTGAGGGTCCACTGTTCACCCTTGTATCCTGCACTGACATTTCAGGCTTGTCTAAAATGAGTTTCCTGTTGCATCCTGCTATCGCCTGAGAATTCTGAAAAGGCGGAAGCGAGGCAGCTTACCTGGCTAAGAGCTCCTTGGTCTGATCGGTCAAAATGGCGCTGTCCGCTTTCACCATGCAGACCAGCGAGGAGGTGACTCCGGCAGCGACCAACCGTTTGACCCGCTTTGAGACAAAATCCTTCTTGTCCTGCACGAGAGTAAGGAGTCGTGGTGAAGCCCAACTTTAATCTTGGTCCCTGCCACTCTGTGGAGGGGTAGGGATGGGTGGATCTGTCAATTTCTGGTGGGGTATAGTGGTTAGTGTGTTGGACTAGGGCCTTGGGAGAACCAGGGTTCAAATCCTCACTCACACTGGGTGTGACCTTAAAGGCGAGTCTTCTCTCAGCCCAACCTACTTCACAGGGTTATTGTGAGTATAAAATGGTGAGGAGGAAAACCACGTACACTTCCCTGAGCGCCTTGGTGGAAAAGGTGGTATATAAATGTAATAAATAAACATATTTCAGTTTCCTGTTTTCCCACTCTTCAGTTCCTTATATTTCTACATCAGGTTGCGATATATATTTTTTTAACAAGCCCTCATGAAAATTAATCAGGATTTTAATGCGAGTTTCTCCTGGATATACACATTTGTCTGCACTTTTGCCTAATATACATATCCATAATGCACACATTTTTGCAAAGCTTTCCCCCTAATGTAATGCTTTTCCAAACCAGCTTCAATATTTATTATTATGGTCAGTGAACAGCATTAAAGAACCCAGGTAAGAAGCACAGAGAACACATTAGCCAGATGTTTATAATGGGGTAAAAAAGAATGAAATTACATACATTCATTTTGTATGTTATTTTCACTAATAGGTTTTTAATGCATTTGTTTTTGTGCTTTCAACTGTTTTAAATTATATGTTAACTGCCTTTTTGTACATAATACTTTACTGGAGAACAGCAATGGAAAAAGGTGGTGAGAATTTTGGAGCACAGCTTTGATTCAGTTCTGGTACTGTTTTGTAAAGTGCGAAATAGGTAGGTTTGCTTTTCCAGCGCAAACTGAATAAAAATTCTCTCCCATTGCTAGGGCAGAGTTCTTTCCTGCTAGTTATTAATAGCATTTGGTGTTTGCAAGGATGACCGGCCGGCTACCTTTGGGTGTTCCTCGGGAACATGCTGCTTGGAAAACTTGGCCAATTGCACGAGTTCCGGGATAATTTCCTTGACATCGTAGCTGTTGGTGCAGTTCACCAAGACGGTGGCCACTGAGTACAAAATGGTTTTGTCGCTTGTCTGTAAAATGCAAAATCAAAGTTTTTTTTTTAAAAAAGAAGAAGATAAAATCAGGTATTTAAAGTGAGAGAGACTTTGAAAGCGAGGGAGACCTTTGTCCAGTCCAAGGGTTGCACATCTAAAAGATTGAGTTTTTACAAATGTGGAAAGGGTTTATGTGGCACCTATTAACAGTGCTGGTTCTGCATATCAAAAAATTGTGATTACTTCTATTTCCATTATGCTTATGATTTATATTTGTTCAGTTGAGCCACCTGGGACATTTTGTGTGTGAAAATAATGGTGAAAAACTACAGCAGTGGGCAATTAGGGCCGCAACGATCTGCATGTATGTGGCATTCATGCAAGTACATGTGTGATACAGCCTACCTTGGCTAATTCAAACATGGCTTGCATGGCTGGCTCATCCTCCACAAAGTCATCCTTCACGTCGGCATCCAGGGTCAAGTAAGCAAGGCCTTCTATAGCCCACTTCCTTGTGCGGGTGTCAATGGCGGGGTTGCACAGCCATCTGAAGGAACGAGGCAAGGAAGATGAGGCTCAGTAAGGCAAATGTTGGAGAAGATATTGGAGGAGAACAGATTTTAAGCTGATGTCCTTGGACTCTTTAAATATCCAGATTCTTTGCAAAACAGTATTACAGTGGTACCTCAGGTTAAGTACTTAATTCGTTCTGGAGGTCCGTTCTTAACCTGAAACTGTTCTTAACCTGAAGCACCACTTTAGTTAATGGGGCCTCCTGCTGCCGCCGTGCCGCCGTAGCACGATTTCTGTTCTCATCCTGAAGCAAAGTTCTTAACCTGAAGCACTATTTCTGGGTTAGCGGAGTCTGTAACCTGAAGCGTATGTAACCTGAAGCGTATGTAACCTGAGGTTCCACTGTATTATTGTCATTCTCTCTCTCTCTCTCTCTCTCTCTCTCTCTCTCTCTCTCTCTCTCTCATCCCAGGGCGGGTTACAGCATTAAAATACAATATTAAAAACAATTTAAAACAACCTGCAATCATTAAAATAAGGTGGGTCCTAAAACCATACACCTCAGTGCCAAAGGCCAGGGTAAAGAGGTGCACCTTCAGCATTCTCCAGCTCCAGAAGCTGTGCAATGAAGGTGCCAGATGCATATCTGTGAGGAGGGAGCTCCATACCTTAGGGGCCACCACAGAGAAGGCTCAGTCCCCACAGGTCTTTGAGGGTGGAGAAACAACCAAGAGGGCCTACTTTGCTGATCTCAGCACCTGAGAGGGTCTGTAGGAAAGGATGCGGTCTTTCAGGCATTTGGGGCCTGAGTCATTTAGGGCTTTAAACACCAATACCATTGCAGCTGTTTCAAAATAGGGTTTATATCAGATTTAAATGGAACCCCAGAGAGTAATCTGGCAGCTGTATTTTGGACTGACTGAAGTTTCTGAATAATCTTCAAGGGCAGCTCCATGTGGAACACACTGCAGTAATCTAATCTGGAAGTTACCAGGGAATGGAAGATGTGATTCTGTTACAGAAATGCTAGGATATGACACACCACATGGACCTAAGAGTCTTGCTGGGATGTTTGAAGAATACGCTTCCAAAAAGTGACTGGGAGGAGCTAGCAATTAGTCTGGCATGCAAACTTGAGAGACTGAGAGTGGCAGCATCTGTTGTGGAATCTGCTCTCCCAACTCCTCCACCCCTCGTCCCTGAGGTCGGTTTTCTGCCACTCACTTCCGGCATTGCCTGGCCAGCTTCTCTGTTGACCCTTCGGCAAACTGTCGCAGGCCGTAGTCTGTGCCCCCGGCGGAGCCCAGCTTGCAAAGGCCCTGGGAAGAGAATCAAGGAGGTATTGGCATAGCTATCAAGCGTCCCTTATTTGGCAGGACAGTCCCTTATCCCAGCGCCATGTCCCGCTGCTGTCCCTTATTGATGATGTCCCTTAAATTTCCCGGGTTTCAAAGGAAGCAGCTCCTCTCCCTCCCTCCCTGCTGGCCAGGGAGGAGGGAGGCTCCAACTGTGTTTCTTGGCTGTGTTGCTCACCCAATAAGAAGTCTAAGAACGACTGGGGGGTGGAGATTGCATGGCTTGTGCCGATCAAATCGGCCGCGTTGCCTGGGGACTCAGCACTTCCCAGCGGAGAGGTGACGGTGGTTTTCCTTGCTGCATCCCCTTTGCCGGGTTGCTGCGCTATGGGAACCACGACTTGAGGCTTCGTTTGGCTGCTGGTTGACTAAAATCCCTTATTTTGGCTGCTGATCCCTTATTTTTGAGGCTGCTGGTCCCTTATTTTCAAATTTGTAAGTTGACAGCTAAGGGTATTGGTGGGCTCAGTATTGCACTGGCATAGCCACACCCACCCCCTTCTAAAAATGAAACTCTGCTGTGGCATGTACTTCAAAGTGTAGGCCTCCACCTACAGCTCAAATCGTTCGGCTTTAGGTTTTGTAGGCTTCCTGACTGCAAGGTTGGAGGGTTGGTACAGATCCTACACACCTTCCCCCCAAAAAGGGGGGATAATGCCCATCATTATCTCTTCATTTTTAGTCAACATTCTGTAACTATTTTATAACGATTGACAACAACATTAGCACACCTTAATACAACTAAAACACAGAATTATAATCCTAAATAGGATGTTGTTGTTGATGTTATACCACCCTTCATCCAAAGATCACAGGGTGGTTTGCAATATAAACAGACCGAAATCATGTGGTCTAAATCACAAGTGGTACTAGGATAGTTCAGTTGGTAGAGCACAAGAATCTTAATCTTAGGATCGTGGGTTTGAGCCCTATGTTAGGCAAAAGGATTTCTACATTGCAGGAAGTTAGACCAGATGACCCTCACGGTCCCTTCCAGCTCTACAATTCTAAGAAGGCCATATTAAAAAATGTTGCCATTTGCTCCATGACTGGTTTATGGGAACCAATAGCAAAGTGATCATAAGAGCGGCCAGGGAGGGGCTGCATAATGGGGTGTATTAAGTCTTTCCTAGTCCCTTGATTGAAACTGCATCAGGGAAGAACATGCATGATGGACTTCACCTCAACATTGCTACAAGGACAGCAGCTGCCATTCATTGGGGTTTTGTTGTATATGTCATCTAATACATTAGAAGGGAGAACATTAAACCTTGCCATAGGAAAAGCCTTCCTGCATTGAGGATAATCAGCCATCTCATGCATGGCATTCCATCTTTGCAGGGGAGGCAAGGTTTCCCCACTGTTCCCCACCCACCCCTGAGCCAGGAGAACTGACCACCAGAGCTCTGATCTTGATCTTCTCATTCTGGGTCTTCTTGTAGATTTCCTTCAGCAGGCTGATCCCGTTGGTGATGATGAAGGTGGCCCGGCTTAACTTGGTCGAAGCATGGATCAGGGCTTCCACGGCCACCAGCTGATCGATCTCTCGCTCGGAGCCGCAGAGAGCTACCATCATCTCCATGACCCCTTTCATGCCCAGCAGTTTGTTCCCCAAATCAAAAGGCCCCTGCAGGACCCCAGACACTGTCTGGATGGCGTGTAGAGTCTTGTCCATGTCTTGGGGGTCAATTTTGCTCCTAGAAACATGGAAAATCAGATGAAGGAAGGAAGTGGAAGGCATGGTGTCCCTACCTACCCATCAAAATGTCCCATTGGGGTTTAGGGAAACTCAGGATATCCACCCATGATTTACCGTATTTTTTCCTCTATAAGACTCACTTTTTCCCTCCTAAAAAGTAAGGGGAAATGTGTGTGCGTCTTATGGAGCGAATGCAGGCTGCGCAGCTATCCCAAAAGCCAGAACAGCAAGAGGGATTGCTACTTTCGCTGCTTTTCCCTCTTGCTGTTCTGGCTTCTGAGATTCAGAATATTTTTTTTCTTGTTTTCCTCCTCCAAAAACTAGGTGCATCTTGTGGTCTGGTGCGTCTTATAGAGCGAAAAATATGGCAATTAGAAATACAATCCATTTCACCGGTACTATTTTTTCTAGAAAAAGAGGTGCCAGAGCTCTCCACGGACACCTCCCTTGTTCTCTTAGAATGGCAAGGGCACCCACCTGCCTGAGAGGGGCTGGAGCTGAGCTCCAGTGAGCTCTGGCTGAAAAAAAGCCCTGCATCTCACCCTGGTGGAGGGAGACTATAAAATGACACATGGCATGGAGAAGTTATTCTTCCTCTCTTAATGGTAGACCTCACGGTCATCCAATGAAGCTGAATGTTGGGATTTTTTGGGACAGGTAAAATGAATGACTTCTCCACACAGTGCATAGTTAAACTATGGAACTCCCTGCCACAGGAGACAGGAATGGCCACCAACCTGGATGGCTTTAAAAAGGGATTGGGCAAATTTGTGGAGGAGAGGGCTATCAATGGCTATTAGCCACAATGGCTATGCTCTGCCTCCACAGTTGAAGGCAGCAATGTTTCTGAATACCAGTCGCTGGAGACTACAGGATGGAAGAGTGCTCTTGCGCTCAGGTCCTGAATGCGGGTTTCCCTTTCGTTGGCCACTCTGAGAACAAGATGCTGGACTAGATGGGCCATTGGCCTGATCCAGCAGGCCCTTCTTATGCTCTTATATTCTTCGTATAACCAGGTGGACCTGTGTAGGTGCTCACTGTGGTTGGTCAACTTCAAGCCTCCCCAGTTGAACTGCCCTCCCTTCTTGAAGTTATCTTTAAACCAGGCTTGAAATGGGCAGCTCTTCAAATGCCTTCAAGTAGAGAAGTCCTGTCCTTTGTAAAGCAGGACACACAGCCCCCTTACTCACTGGATGTACTCTTCGCAGAGCAGCCTGAAGTTATCCCTCTCTGGGTCACACCGCAAATCGTCATACAGCTTGTTCAGGAGCACCGAAGCTGTCAGCTGGGTGTTCTCAGTCAAAGGGAGGCAGTTTGGCATGTCAGGGATCTGGCCAGCAACTTTCAGGATCTTCTTGAGACCTGGGAGCAGAGCAGGGGGGAGGGAGCGAACACAGGGTCAGTTTAGACGCAAATGGAGAGATGCAACCTTGGACAGGGCTTAGTGACTGAGCATGTGCTCTGCATACAGAAGGCCCTAGGTTCAATCCCCAATAACATCTCCAAGCAGAGCTCAGAATTCCCCTGCCTGAACCCCTGAGGAGCTTCTGCCAGCCTGTGTAGACAACACTGGGCTAGAGGGAGCAATGGTCTGACTGTCTGTAAGGAGCTTTGTACAGTGGTGCCTCGCAAGACGAAATTAATTCGTTCTGCGAGTTTCTTCGTCTTGCGGATTTTTCGTCTTGCGAAGCACGGCTGTCAGGGGTTCAGGAGCAGAGGGGCAGGAAAGGGAGGGATTAGAGACTGATGGGGAGGAATCGGAGGGAGAAGTTAGCGATGATAGCCGCCCGAGGTCTCTAAGTCTTTCCAGCGAATCGGAGGATTCACAGAAAGGGGCTCCCGTGGGCAGAGCTAGGGGGTTGCCAAAAGGAACACCCCAGGAAGGAGGGGCCAGAGGGGACTCAGAGAGCAGCAGCTGGAAATCGGGACCAGCTTCCCCACCAGAGAGCAGCAGCTGGAAATCGGGACCAGCTTCCCCACCGGAGAGCAGTAGGGGGGAGGAGTCCCAGGCATCGGCGCCAGGCAGCTCTCCGGCAGCGGAAGGACGTGAGTCGGGGCTGGCCACGCCTGCGTCAGAGAGCGAGGAAACGGTAGAAAGGAGGGTCGGAGACAGCGCGCGCGCGCCAAGTTCAAATGTACAAGAGGGTGGCGCAATGAGCAGCCCGGAAAGGGAGCCAGGTCCTAAAGCCCGCCGAAAGGAGGGGGGAGGAGTCCGAAGGGTCTGCATCCGAAGCGTCCAGGAAGGAAGGGACCCCGGGGGGTGGTAGGACCCAGAGGCGAAAGGAGAGACGAAAGAGGTGGAGTAAGGCTAGAGTCTTAAACTGGTGTACAGGGGGCGGAGAATCAGATGGGACTTCGCCGATCTAGGGAATAGATGTAGAGACGCACGCTAGGGTTTGGAAATGGAAACTATACTTCAATAAAGACTTTTATACAGTTCTACCGGCTAGCGTTGGTCCTTTGTGAGCTGGGACCTAGAGGCAGTCTCTGACAACGGCTATTAACGGTACTTAGCGGCTTTAAGAAAAAGCGGCTTTAAGAAAAAGGAAACAAACTCGCAATTAAGAAAAAGGAAACAAACTCGCAATTAAGAAAAAGGAAACAAACTCGCTATTAACTTAGCGGCTTTAAGAAAAAGGAAACAAACTCGCAAGAACTCGCAAGACGTTTTCGTCTTGCGCAGCAAGCCCATAGGGAAATTCGTCTTGCGAAGCGACTCAAAAAACGGAAAACTCTTTCGTCTTGTGAGTTTTTTGTCTTGCGAGGCATTCGTCTTGCGAGGTACCACTGTATCTTCCTCTGGAGTTGGCATCTAAGAGAGTCCCCTTATGGGAATCAGATATAGCTCTGTGGCTTCTAGTTCTAAACAACAACAACAACAACAATTTATTATTTATACTCTGTCCATCTGGCTGGGTTTCCCCAGCCACTCTGGGCGGCTCCCAACAGAATATTAAAAACACAATAAAACATCAAACACTAAAAACTTCCCTAAACAGGGCTGCCTTCAGATGTCTTCTAAAAGTCAGAGAGTTGTTTATTTCCTTGACATCTGACTGGAGGGCGTTCCACAGGGCAGGTGCCACTACCAAGAAGGCCCTTTGCCTGGTTGCCTGTAACCTCACTTCTCGCAGTGAGGGAACTGCCAGAAGTCCCTCGGCGCTGGACCTCAGTGTCTGGGCTGAACAATGGGGGTGGAGACAACCCTTCAGGTATATTGGGCCGAGGCCTCCTTTCTTCCAAGGAGCTCAAGGTGGTGTCTGTGGTTCTCTTTCTTCCTATTTAATCCCCACAACAACTCTGTGAGATAGTGAGTGAGAGACAGTGAGGTCCCCCAGGGAGCTTCCTGGCTGAGTGGGGATTCAGACCCTGGTCTCCCAGGTCATAGTCCAACACTCTAACTATTGTGCCACACTGCCTCTCTCTACCTGTTGTCAGATCTGGACCAGCAGGAAAAGAGGATATTGGCACTGGGCTCACCGTTGTCAATGACAAACAGGGTCCTGCTGTTGTCATGGATTCTCAGGTCCTTCCTCGGTATGTTCTTATTGAGCAAATTGAGAGCACGGTCTCGGCCTTGTCCAGACACCTTTTTATTGGGGAGCATGTCCAGGAGGCGCATTGTGATTGCCTTCAGGTCCTTCTTTGGGTCTGTGCAAAAACAAAACAAAACAGAAAGCTGGGCAAAACACGGTCATTTCTGGAAAATGATTGGTGTAGCTGTTACTATGCATCCATTTCTGAACAGAGACAGCCTGGCCACTGTAGTCCATTTGTTGGTAACCTCAAGGCTGTAAACCTCTTTGATTATTTTAATGACATAAATATTTTTGTAAATAAATAATATGCACAGGGACTAACTTTCCTTCATATCAGCCTTCCTGATGCCCTCCAGATGGATGAAGAACTCGAACTCAGAGCATGGTTTCCCACCAAAATCTTTAACACTCAGATCAGCACTTATCAATGCACCTGTTAGCAAAGCTGCCAATAATTACCCAGCACCAAGGCATCCTCTTTTCCATGCTCTTCCTTCTTGCCTTCCCCAGTTAGCGAGTCAATGATGGCCTGCAGGAGGTTGGAGACAGCCAGCGAGATCTCTTCATGGTTGGTGGACATCCACAGGCAGATATTGTCAATTCCCAGCATGTGAAGGATGGCCATTGCCTGTTCAGCGAACAAGGGATTATTTTTTGTCTGATTTACCTGCCCATGTTTTCTCATGCTGATGCAGAGTTAAAACTATGAAACTCGTTCCTGCAGGAGGCAGTGGCAGCCACTAACTTGGGTGGCTTAAAAAGAGGACTGGACAAATTCACAGGAACATGGGGCCTCAGGAAGATGCCTTGCATCAAGACAGACCGTTGGTCCATCCTGTGGGAGGGTGGGGAGAGGGAAAGGGAAAGGACCCTGGACGGTTAAGTCCAGTCAAAGGCTACTATGGGATTGCGGCACTCATCTCGCTTTCAGGCCGAGGGAGCCGGCATTTGTCCATAGACAGCTTTTCGGGTCATGTGACCAGCATGAATAAACCGCTTCCAAGGCAATGGAACACTGTGACAGAAACCAGAGTGCACAGAAATGCCGTTTACCTTCCCGCCACAGCTGTACCTATTTATCTATTTGTTGTTGTTTTTTAAAGATATTTATTAATTTTTTTTTAAAATACAGAAATTTCAAAACAACAAAGGTACAAAGAAAAAAACAGAAAAGAAAATACAAAAATACATAAAATACATAAAACACAACCAACACAAAAAATAGTTAAAAACAAACCAGTTTTTCAAATTTTAAAAAATTCTCCTTAGCTTGTACCTGTTTATCTATTTGCACTGTCGTGCTTTCAAACTGCTAGGTTGGCAGGAGCTGGGACAGAGCAATGAGAGTTCACCCATGGGGATTCGAACCATCAACCTTCTGATCAGCAAGCCCATGCGGCTCAGTGGTTTAGACCACAGCGCCACCCATGTCCCTTGGGAGGGTGAGGAAGGAGAAGGCCTTTCCTGTGGCTGCTCCCAGATTGTGGAGCTCTCTTCCATGGGAGGCTTGCCTGGACCCCTCTATGATTTTCTTTTGCTGACAAGCAAATGCTCCCCCCCCCCCTTCCAACAGAGCATTGGCCACTCACTGACTGTTCTGGTAGTGTCTTCTGAGTGTTGTACTTTTCTTTCAGCAGTTAGTATTTGTCCTTTCAAATGTTTTTAAGTGTTCTCTCTGCAGTTTTAATATGGTTACTTATTTAATTGCATGCAGATAGATAGATAGATAGATAGAGTGTACTTTAGTAGTATCTGTCTTAATTTATGCCTGTGCTGAGAGAAAGGCATGATACAAAGAACATAAAGTTAGGATTTGGTCACCAGTGGGTCTGGGACCAGGGGGGGAGGGTGTAGAGCAGAGGATGATGTATGAACCAGGCAACCTCAGAGAACACTTACCCTTGCCTTATGGTCTGTGCACATCCCTGAAAGGGTCCTTATTGCTGCAAGGACTAGCTCTGGGTTTTTTGTGTCTATCAGCCTCAGTAGCAGGTTCAGGCCATTGTTCTGGAATATCCTCTCTGCACCCGCTTCCTCCCGGCCGAGGACAATGAGATTGTTTGCAGCCTGGTTTTTTAAAAAGAAATGGCAATTGACATGATTGAATGGCTATATAAACTCCAAAAGATATATATTTGTTTAGGTAAACCTACCCAGATGTTTAGAAAATTGATGCGGGTTTTAATCTGCTATTAGTTTATCGTTAATTTAACTTTTTGAAGATCTTAAATTATTGTTGCTAATTCTTCCTATTGGTTATTTTTTATCTTTAAAAAAAACTGCTTTGAGGGCTTTTTTTAATTGCAATGAAGCAGTGTATAAATTTTATGAAATAAACAATAGGTTTGACTAGTGTTTCTGCATACGTATCACACTGATTTAAGCATGAAAGCCTTTGCGAAGAACCCTCTTCTGAGTTCTTGTTCTTCAATAACTGGAAGCCAGGACAGAAATCTTACTTATTATAAAGGAATTTATGGACTTTGGCTATTGCAAGGGGGCGGGGAAGTCACACATAAGTTGCATGTTTCCAGGGTGGTGGAGGATCCGGAACACTGGTGGAATTTTTATTTCCTTTGCTTTAGACATAGATGCTCAACATTCATCATTCATGCCCGCTTGGGAAATATGGATGTCTTGCTTTTTATATTGGCGTATCACCCTTTCTTTCTCTTGTTGTCTACTGTTTGTTTGCTTTTTATATGGTACGATGCAATACCCTGCTGCCACACGTTTGGGTTGTTAATCAATCAGTCCTCACCTTCTCTCGCTTCTCTTTCTCACTCTTCTCATCTAGCAGGATCTCAAACATTTGCTGGACCCTGGCATCAGTAGAGAACTGGACACGCAGCTGCACCAGGGCAGTTGGGAAACAAGATATGAGTTAGACTAGAACAAGTAGTGAGCAACCTCAGTCCCAAGGGTGAAATGTGGCCCTCTGGCCTTCTTTCTCTGGCCCTTGGGACTCCCCACCCTCCCTAGCCATACCCCCACCCCCACTATCTCAGGCCACATTCACACCATTCTTTGAAAGCGCTATGATACCACTTGGGGGAGTCATGGCTTCTCCCCCAAAGTATCCTGGGAACTGTAGTATGTTAAGGGTGCTGTGAGTTGCTAGGAAACCTCCCTAGTCCCCCTCCCAGTCCTATAGTTCCCAGAGAAGTTAACAATCTATCCCTCTTTACAGGGAACTCTGGATATTGTAGCTGTGGGAGAGGACACTTCAGCACCCACAAAATACGGCAGATCAGGAATTCAGGACCATGGAGAGCTCTAAGTGAGCAACTTGATTCAGCAGAACTGAACTGAAGCCCCATCTGAACTATATAGTTAATGTGGCATCATTCTACTTTAAACAAACATGGCTTCCCCCCAAAGCAACCTGGGAAATGTAGTTCATTAAGGGTGCTGAGAGCTGTTAACAGACCGCCTCTTCCCCTCCCAGAGCTACAGTTCCCAGAGTTACCCATGAAGCAGGATTGACTGTTAAAGCACTCTGGGAGTTGTAGCTCTGGGAGAGGAATAACAACTCTCTAGAACAGTGTTTCCCAACCTTGGGCCTCCAGCTGTTTTTGGACTACAACTCCCATTATCCCTAGCTAGCAAGACCAGTGGTCAGGGATGATGGGAATTGTAGTTCAAAAACAGCTGGAGGCCCAAGGTTGGGAAACACTGCTCTAGAACCCCTTAACAAACTACAGCTCCCAGAATTCTTTGCGAGGAAGCCGTGACTGTGCAAAGTGCTATTATGGTGCTTTATATGTATGGTGCGAATGTGGTCACAGTTTTCACTGACGAGCAGCATCAGAAACTCAAGGTGGAAAAAGAATCATGCTGTTCTCTTCCTGTATCTGCACAAGATTGCAAATGACACTCCACATTCTAGAGCCAGGGGTCCAGGAAATAATAAATGCTATCATTGTGACTTTTTCTTCTTAAAAAAGTTAGCTGCCATCCATATAGTGGCATTCTTGGAACATTTGACATTAGCTGACCATGGTCAAAAAACAGGCAGTTGGGTGACAGTCTCTGACCAGCCAATTGACCAGTGTGCCAACCTTACTCTGTGCTTACCTTCTCCTGGATAGAGGCTCCTAGACGCCGGAGGGTCTCTTGGAAGTTTTTATTCCGGGGCTCAATAGTGGCACACCTCTGGATATCTTTGAAGGCCTGGTCCAGCTTGCCCAGCTTCTCCAGAGCTTGGCTACGTCGGTATAAGGCCTTAATATCAGAAGCATTGATGTCGATAGCTAGTGGGGAATTAGCAAATGACAACTGTCACCTTGCAGCAGCTATTCCATCTGGCTGAAGCATTTGGTAGCCACTCCATGTGGCTCTGCTGAAACCCCAGCTCCTTTGGGCTGCTGAAGTTTGCTTGTTTTTTCTCTTTCTCTTTCTCATCCCTTTTTCCTTTTATGACATGTCGTTCAGATTGCAAGTATGCGAACAGGGACTGTCCCATCTGTGTACTTTTTAAAAAAGGTTTGGGTTTGTGGAGGTTAATCTGAAATGGCAGAGCCATTGTTTGACCTACCTCTGGATGCGTCTGACGCCGCCTGGGCATAGTTCTCCTAAGAATTTGGGAAGAAAAATGGCTGGAATCAGTGACTGAGACAGCTGGCTTTGATCTCAGCCAAATTCTCTTCCCCACCCCGTGCCGCAAAAACCTTTTCAAGGTTGACTACTGCAAAAGCAAGTCAACTTGTTCAATAATCAGTATCTACACAACTCACTCACGACTTCATAAAACGACTTCCCATTGACATCTGAAGTTCAACAATAGTTGGGCTACTGCACTGATGCATAACAATATCTCTTTTTTCTTGTTTTAGATTTGAATGCCTACCCTAATTGATTCCCATTTTACGGGGAATTTCCTCATCAATAATCCTAGAACTGTAGAGTTGGATGGGACCACACGGCCATCAACTCCAACCCCCTGCAATGCAGGAATCTTTTGCCCAGTGTGGGGCTTGAACCCACAACCTTGAGATTAAGAGTCTCATGCTCTACCCGTTGAGCTATCCAGCATCTAATCCCATTGGCTTTACCTTTTTCAGGAAACAAGCTGCCCGGTTTCGGAACAACACCGCCTGAAGCGATTTATCTTTGGCGTCCTTGAGGGCTTTGGTGTAGCTTTTGATAGCATTCTCATAATCATTGCCTTGGAAATACTTATTTCCCTCCTCTTTTAGCTGCGAAGCGTTATCCATCTAGGAAAAGAAACCAACACGATCTGTCTAGGACAGGGATGTAGGACTGGATAGGCCCTCGAGACCTCTCTGCCTGGCCCTCTCCATCAACAGGAGGGTGCATTCCTTTCTGGGCAAACTCCTGGGTGGGTGGAGCCAGAGGCAAAAGTGGGAGGAGCAACAGGTGGGAATTTAACCTTTGTGCAGTAGGCTAATTACAACACCCCCCCCACTGCTCCTGATCCTCTATTTATGTAGAGTTGAGAAAGGGAGAAAAACATTTCTATATCCATTTTCATAATTTTGTAATCCATCATGTCACTTCTTTCTCAGCTTTTCTCTAAACTAAAACATCACAAACACTGCAGCCTTTCCTCACAGGAGAGTCATTCCATCCCCTTGACCATTTGGGTCATCCTCCACTTTTTCCCCCCCGCTGCATAATTTTATATACTTCTGTTGAGCCCCTTCTTCCTTGCCTTTCCCCCCTAAGCTGAGGCATCGCATGTGGCTCATGTACTTCACTCAATCAAAGTTATGATGATTACAGATATGGTTTTTTAAAATTTTATTTTGCTTGTTTATTTTGCTTGATCATTATTTTGCTTGATTTTTAATATTTCTTTTGCTTGACTTTTTACATCTACAGTCTCAAAAGCCAATCAATCAATCAATACATACATACATACATACGTGTACATGTGTTTGTGTGTATTATGTGTATGTGTGGGCTTTAAGTCTCTGAAAGCTGTTGCCAAGAAAATTTGCTTGCTCCTTTTTCAGGTGGCTCCAAAATTCTTCCATCGCCTTTCCCACAGCAGACTCTCCCGTAAGCAGCTATATTTGGCCAGCCACAATATGCATCTGGGATATGTCACTATCGCCTGACACAATCTCACATTCCATCCCCAACGAAAATAAAACCCACGGTTGATTTTCAACACAACCACCAGCTTCAATCTGCTATCTGATTTCAGTTCCTACCCGCTTACTATCCAGATTTCCATACCTTCTGCAGTTTCCAAACTCTGAGATTATTCACCAATATTGGCTGTTTTCCCTTCGATCAATGAGATGCAAGCACTTCTCTCTTTGTGTACGTAGACTGATATGCCTGCCTGGGCTTCAGATAGATAGGTATATATATATAGCTCAATGAAATGGTCACAGATCCAGGACTGTAGCACAGTGTGAAAGACCTCAGGGGTGAAGGTCTAACTTCCTGAAATAATGATTGGCTTTAAACTGAGCACAATGGATGGGTCTGAACAATTTGCTGAAATGTGTGTCCAAAATGTGCACCGATCTTGGGCAAAACTGAAGGAGGGTCTTTTAAATAGCGAAAAAGAAATGCAAATAGCCCCCCTGGATTCCCCCCACCCCACCCCCTGAAATGTACTCTGCTCCTTCCCATTCTATTTAAGGAAGTGTCAGACATTTGAAACTCTGGGACAAATGGCTTTTACTCCAGAGTCCTAGAAGAGTTTCAGGAGCAGCTGCAACTTGCGGGATGCCTCCAGTACCTTCGAGAACTGCCCCCACCCCACCGCCGGCAGAGATTACATTCAGAAATTACGTTCCTTCTCCAAGGGTTTGGAGAAATTCCAAACAATGGAAATAGCTTGGTGAAAACTCCAGATACACTGGCCAAAAAGCAAAAGAATTGACTGGGCTGATTAATTGTAAACAGGACATTCTTTATGGATTCTGTACATGCAGCCATATAATTGTGTTTTAAAACATTATGATCAAATATTGATTGTTTAATATGTTTAGTGTTCTTTTTAAAAAAAGCAACAAATGAAATTTGGAGAACCAAATAAATTCCTGCAGAATGACAGAATTGATTGGTGGCTAAAGGATGGATGAGCTACAATGATTCCAGAGTTAATGCTGAAAACTGAAACTGTTGGATGTCTGAAACTCTGCAGCAGTCTTCCCCAACCGGGTGCCCTCTAGCTGTTTTGTTTTACCACTCCCATCATGGCTGAGGCTGACGGGAGTTGTATACAGTAGTTCAAAACAGCTGGAGGCGACTCTAAAGTCATGTCTCAATTATGTTTTACTGCTTCTCTTAGAAGTGGAGCTGGCTTCTTGACTATAGATTGAAGGCAGGTGTAGCCAGCAATGGTGCCTTCTAACACCCCTGACCACTGGCCATGCTGGCTGCTGGAAGTTGGAGTTGGAGTCCAACAACATCTCAAAGGCACCACCTCGGATGCTCCTGCTTTAAGGCTATTGAAAGCAAAGGAGAAGGCTTTGTTTTACCTTTAATAGATGGGTGGATGGGTGGACTTTGGTAGGTGCAGCTTGTCATGATGTGATGGGAGAACATGCACAGGCCAAAATTCTCTCCTGTGTTCAGTCATCGGAGTCTTGTTCTCCTTTTCCTCTGCTCATCTACCCAGTTAGAGATCACATGAAGAAAATATTCTGCTTCTACTGGTCCTTCCCCAGGTGTAAACCTATTGTTATGGGGCTGAGGCTGGGCTGGATGTCCTATTTTATTTTATTTTATTTTATTCAGAAATCTTTGAAATGCTTGATGCCATTGCCTGACTGAGAGGACCTTTTATACACAACAAAGAAAGGGGAGGAAAGAAAGAAAACTCAAGAAAGAAATCCTATATTGTAGGTCCCATTTAATGCATAAAATCCTAGAGTTGGAAGGGATCCCCAGTGCAGGAATCGCCACTAAATAATCCCTGGCATACGGCCACCCAACCTCTGCTTGACAACCCCCAGCGAAGGACAGTCCAGCACCTTCCGAAGTAGTTCTGTTGGGCTCATTCCCCAGCAGCTTATTAAGAGTCTAATATAAATAGGCAAAACAAAATTTAAAAAATCCTTCCAGTAGCACCTTGTTGTTGTTTAATTGTTTAGTTGTGTCTGACTCTTCGTGACTCCATAGACCAGAGCACGCTAGGCACTCCTGTCTTTCACAGACTCCCGTAACTTGGTCAAACTCATGTTTGTAGCTTCAAGAACACTGTCCCACCATCTCGTCCTCTGTCATCCCCTTCTCCTTGTGCCCTCCATCTTTTCCAACATCAAGGTCTTTTCCAGGGAGTCTTCTCTTCTCATGAGGTGGCCAAAGTATTGGAGCCTCAGCTTCAGGATCTGTCCTTCCAGTGAGCACTCAGGGCTGATTTCCTTAAGAATGGATAGGTTTGATCTTCTTGCAGTCCATGGGACTCTCAAGAGTCTCCTCCAGCACCATAATTCAAAAGCATCAATTCTTCAGCGATTATTGGTATTGTTATACCAATATGTTATTGCTATATTATTGGTATATGATTGTTATCGGTATGAGCATTCGTATTCTTCAGGTATCTGAAGAAGTGTGTATGCACACGAAAGCTCATACCAGTAAGAAACTTAGTTGGTCTCTAAGGTGCTACTGGAAAGAATTTTTTTTATTTTGTTTCGACTACGGCCGACCAACACGGCTATCTACCTGTAACTAGGTACGTATAGGCAAGAAAGCTATGTGCTGTCACTTCCACGACAAGCCGACAGGTGGGGCTAAAGCGCAGGACTTGGTGGTCCTGGAGGAGAACGAACTGGCCGCTCTAGGAATACAGCAGGAAGTAGAGCTGCAAAGAAGGCGCTCAGTTTGCATGCATGGGGTAAGTGAGAGCCGAAGTTTTTGGAGATGCAGGAAGGAAGGTCTTTTTCTGCGGCTCCGGTTTTACAGGCAGTTGCAGCTTTGCACGTCACCCTTCCAGCTGCATGCCAGCAACTTTCAGGCAGGGGTCTCTCCCAGCCCTACCTGGGATGCTGGGGACTTGAACCTGGGACCTTCCTAAGTCAAATGCCCTGTCACTGAGTTAAGAGACCAGTCCTCATTGTTCCAAGTCAAGGGCTGATTTAGACAGGAGCATGGAAAGCTACTTTATACCCTGTCAGGCCATTGGTCCATCTAGCTCAGCATTGTCTACACTGACTGGCAGCATCTCCCAGGGAATTCAGGTAGCAGTTCTCACACAGCTTTGTGCTGGCGATTGAACCTGCAGCCTTCGCAAAAGCACGATTTAAAACACACCAGGGCATGCATTAAGCCTGTGTGCTAAAGTAGTAGAGATACAATAATGCTGCCAAGTTGTTGATGCTGCAAGTTGTTTTAAATTGTTTTTAACGCTACAACCCATTCTGGGACTTTAGGATGAAAGGTGGGCAATAAATAGCACACACACAAACACAACATCAGCGTAAGGCAGAAGTCAGGAAAAAAGCAGTGGTCTCATTCTGTGTAAAGCAGCTTCTCGTAGTAGGTTGCTGAGGATTTGTCCTTGCTTGTGGCTCCATAATAATAATAATAATAATAATAATTTATACCCCGCCCATCTGGCTGGGTTTCCCCAGCCACTCTGGGCAGCTCCCAACAGAACATTAAAAACACGATAAAAGATCAAACCTTAAAAACTTCACTAAACAGGGCTGCTTTCAGATGTCTTCTAAAAGTCAGATAGTTGTTTTTCCTTGACATCTGATGGGCCAGCATTCCACAGGACGGGCGCCACTACCAAGAAGGCCCTCTGCCTGGTTCTTAGAACAATCATAGAAACTTAGAAGTGGAAGGAACCACAAGGATCATCTAGTCCAACCCCCTGCAGTGCAGGAATCTTTTTGCCCAATGTGGGATTTGAACCCATGACCCTCAAATTAAGAGTCTCATCTTCTACTGACTGAGCTTTCTCTCCAGATACTCAGGCCTCTTGCTGTTCCCCCACCTAGGTTTTCACACCAGCCATGATCCTCCGTGTGGGGCTGTGTCCTGGGCTCACGCCTGAGATGCTCCAGCATCTGAAGACCAGCGGCATCAAAACAGGTCAAGACTAGGCTTCCTTTATCTGGTTTGGGGTGGGTGCGTGGGAATGAGAAGGGTCTCTGTTCCATATCTTGGGGGTGGGGATGGAGGAGGCCTTTGAAGCTTCTGGGCAGTTATTACCATGATTTGTGTCTTGTCTTTGCAGATGTTGTTGGACTCCAATTCCCATCAGCCAGTATGGCCAGGAACCCGTGATGGGAGTTGGGTGTCCAATGACATTTGGAGGGCCACAGGCTCCCTGTTTCTGATTCGTTCAGCAAAGAGTGTGGCTTTTGGAGAAAGCACAATGACTAAATCTGATAGCTCCCTGTCTGAAAAAGCTTCCAATATGATTTAAAAAATAAATACGGTAAATAAAAATTGAAGTGCAGTGGGTGAAGGGTGGGGGTTGGAAAAGGAGAAGGACATGAGGAATCCTGATAAATTGGACCAAAGACGTCAGTACCCAGCTAGATCCTCTAGGAAGCCCATGATCATGTTATGGTGGCAATAGCCATCTCCCGTGGTTTGTTTCTCGAAAGTAATGGTATACAGTTCCCAGAGTGGTTTCACAATCCATCCCTCTTCACGGGGTTCTTTGGGAAATTGTTGCTCTAGGAATACTGGTTTCATGACAACCCTTTTAGCACCCTTCATGAACTACAGCCCCCAGGATCCTCCAGGGAAAAGCCATGACTGTTAAAAGTGGTATCACAGTGCTTTAAAAGTATGGGGTGAATATGGCCTAAGTACAATACCACACTTAAGAGATGTTTTGGGGTGGGGCATGGCAGCCCCTGGAACACTACTGGCTCCTCTTATTCAAATCTTAAATAGCACCATAAAGTGGTATTATACCACTTTAAGCAAACATGGCTTCCCTCAATGAATCATGGGAGCTGTCGTTTGCTGAGGGCTCTGAGAATTGTTAAAAGACAACTCTCCACAAAGAGTGTTCCTCCTCAAAGAGCGCCAAATTCTCAGGGCTCCCTGTGAAGAGAGATTGACTGTTAAAAACACTGATGAAGTCTCAGTACCTCTAAGAAACTTCAGTTCCCAGAATCCTTTGAGGCAAGCCATGGCTGTTTGAAGTGGTGTCGTAGCACTTTAAATATACTGTGCAAATGTGGCCTAAAGTGTTTGCACTACATTTCCTGTTTGGGACTCTTACGGTCTGGTTTCCAGCTGCTGACTATTTCTGTGTCCTGCCCCTTCTCCCCAAACATTTTGCAGTGGAAGATCTTGTTTCATCAGATCTGGAGGAAATTGCCCAGAAGTGTTCGTTGTCGTACAAGGTGAGTACATAAGAAGCTGCCTTTGCTCCACCTCACTCTATACTGCTCCACCTCACTCAGACCATTGCTCCACCTCACTCTATACTGCCAGCATCGACTGGCGGCAGCTTTCCAATATTTCAGGGGACACCCCCAGCCCTACCTGGAGATGCTGGGGTCTGAGTCTGGGACCTTCTGCATGCAAAGCAGGTGTTCTGTCACTGAGTTAAGAGTCTAGTCTTCATGGCTCCAAGTCAAGGGCTCAGTTGAATAAGAACATTGGAAGCTACCTTGAAGTGATTCCTACCCTTGGGTCCATCTAGCTCAGTACTGTCTACACTGACTGGCAGCAGTGGCTGTCCCAGGATTTCAGGCAGGAAGTCTCTCCTAACCCCACCTGGTGATGCTACTGGGGATTGAACCTGCAACTTTCTGCATGAAAGGCAGGTGCTATATCACTTATCTATAACCCTTCACCAGGTCTTTTGAGATGGTTTTGACCATGTTTTATTGCTCAGTACACACAAAACAGGTAGCAAATCTTCTCTTGCTTCCCAACAAAGCAAGAGTTGAACGAAGATCTCTCTGCAAAGGCTAGAGATATTCTTATTATCATTATTACCATTGTTTATTATCACCACCACACCTTTTTCTGTGCTGCTTTTCAGGTGGCTTATGTAGGGGAAAGTAAATAGCGAAAAGTAAAATAGCGAAACACTGAAACTCTTGGACATCCAATGTAGCTGAATGTTGGAAGATTCAGGGCAGATCCTTCTCCTTGAAGTTACACATACTGAACTCCCTCCCACATGAGACAGGGATGGCAACTAAAAGAGGGTCGGACAAATTAAGGCTACCAATGACTACTTGCCACAATGGTTATTCTGTACCTCCACTGTCAGGCATGGTTTGCCACGGGGTATAAATACAATAAATAAGTAAATATAAATAAATGATGGTGTTGGAGGGTTAGTCTCCAGACTTGGTCTTGACTTATTCTGCTTTCTCCTCAGGCCTTAGGTGCAGTAAGGCGTATCTTGCTGGCCCAGTTTGCCTCATTCCCTGTCAATGGGGCAGACCTCTACAAGGAGCTCAAAAACACCACCGCCATCTTGTCTACCGGGAGCAAAAGGCAAGAGCAGACCCCGTCAACTCCTTTACTGGACCTTTCCCTCTAAATGTCCAATGTAAAATAGACAGGGCTTTCACCACAGAGATGTCAAGGGATAGAGTGGGGCAACTCTACATCTACTGAGAATTGTGCCTTATGGCATATTTCCTTTTTCCAAACATGCACCAGGATTTGAGGCTTCATGTGAGCCTCTGTGGCATGGGGACGCTGTGGTCTAAACCACTGAGCCTCTTGGGCTTGCTGATCAAAAGGTTGGCAGTTCGAATCCCTGCAACAGGGTGAGCTCCCATTGCTTTGTCCCAGCTTCTGCCAACCTAGCAGTTTGAAAGCACACCAGTGCAAGTAGATAAATAGGTATCGTTGCGGCGGGAAGGTAAACGGCGTTTCTGTGTGCTCTGGCTTCCATCAACGGTATCCCGTTGCACCAGAAGCGGTTTAGTCATGTTGGCCACATGACCCAGAAAGCTGTCTGTGGACAAACACCAGCTCCCTTGGCCTGAAAAGTGAGATGAGCTCCACAACCCCATAGTCACCTTTGACTGGACTTAACCATCCAGGGGTCCTTTACCTTTACCTGTGCCATGGGGGCCCAGGCCTAAATTCCTGCGGACCTTGGGAGATGGTGATCTGCTCTTGTTTTCTGGACCACCTCTCTGGGACTCCCTTCCTCTTCTGTCTTGTCTGTGAGAGAGGCATGTCAAGGCCTTCATTTCTCTTCCTGAGGGCCAGATAGTGAGGCCTGGTGGGATGTTCATGGCCCATGGGCCTGAGATTCCTGGCCCATGTGTGAGTCGATTTGCAATGGGGCCAAATTCAAGGTGTCACTATTATTAAGGAAATACTGACTAAACATTAGGAATAGCTTTCTGAGGGCAAGAGCTGTTTGACAGTGGAACAGACTAACTGAGAAGGTGGCAGGCTCTCTTTTGTTGAAGGTATTTAAACAGAAACTGGGTGGCCATCTGTCAGGGATTCTTTCGCTGTGATTCTTGAGGCAGAGGCCTGGACTGGATGATCCTTGTTCTGCCTTCCAACTCTAGGCTTCTACAATTCTATTTCCCTGTTCTGATTATTATTTATTTTTACTTTCCCATCGCTGTTCAAGCTTGGACAAGCTCCTGGACTCTGGCTTGTACACTGGGGAGGTGACCGAGCTTGTGGGGGCTCCTGGAGCTGGCAAAACTCAGGTAGGCCGCTTGTGAGTGGGGAGAATCCAGCAACTGAGGTCACCGGAGTCACTGTAGCTGTTCTGGGTGAAAAGAGCTCTCAAAGCAGTTTAAAAGAATAAAATGGTCAAAGAGAAGAATGGCCAACAATAATGGAAGACCTTCAAAAAGTTGAAATAGCAATAGGCTAAGCTTGCCTAAACAAAAATGTGTTTAGAAAGTGTAATGTCAATAGGCAGGGATTTCCATGATGATGATGATGATGATGAATGATGTTGGCTGGGGCTGATGGGAGATGGAGTTCAACTCACACCTGGAGCTTTTCCAGTTTTGGAAATGACATTTGTGGTGATTGTGCTTTGTAGAAGGCATCTCAAAAGGTCCTCTAGCCCAACTCAGCTTCTGTGCGCTCTCTCTTTCTCTCCATATTTCTAGGTGTGTCTCAACATAGCTGCAAATGTGTCCCACAGCCTCAAGCAGAACCTTCTGTACATTGACTCCACAGGGGGCTTCACAGCCACCCGTTTGCTGCAGCTCCTTCAACTGAGGACCGAGGATGAGCAGGAGCAGGTCAGCATGAGCCAAAGAGGACAATGGGGCTGTTCTGACCTCTTTATATTATTGCATTTAGTTATATTTTGTTTTTTAAAATTCCTCTTAACGTAATAAAAATTAGATAGATGGATGCCAACCCCTAGTTTTGTTTCTAAGTTTTACATAGAGTAGACCCGTTGAAATGAATAGATCTCAGCCATATTCATTCATTTCAGTGGGGCTACCCTCAAAACCAAGATGTGCTCTCCCAAGCCCATATCCGCAGCACATTGGCACTCCTGTCTTAGCAACGTCTGCGCTGGCTTGGAAGAGGGCATGATCCCCAAGGACATGATCTATGGGAAACTGGCTTCAGGCACCAGGCCTGTTGGCAGACCAACTCTGCGTTACAAAGATGTCTGCAAATGTGGCATGAAGGCTGGCAACATCAGCCCCCGCCGTGTGGGAATCCCTTGCAACCCACCACAATGCCTGGAGACATACAGTCGGGTCAAGCATCCAGAGAAGGAATGACCACTGGGGGAGCACAGAGAGAAGAAACACTGTGGTGCATTTGCAGCAGCCCAACCGGACTCCCTCCTCTGCCCCAGCTGCAACAAAACATGTCTCTCCCTGTTGGTCTCTGCAACCACAGCAGTCACTGCAACCATCCAATGGTTTGACTTCACCCCCCAAGACACACTCCTCCATGGTCTCGCAAGACAGACGGCTGCCAACAACTCTGAGCAGGACTAATGTTGGGTACAGCCCTGTATGTTTTTTGTAAACCGCTTTGAGTTTGTGGTTCCCCTCCCAATCTAGTGGTATTTATAAACATGTTACAAATAATGCAGAGAATGAGACATATTCTTGGCTGTGTCTGCCTTAACAGGTTTTCCTCCCTGCACCCATAGGCAGAGGCTTTGCAGAGGGTCCAGGTCACCCGTGTCTTTAACGCCTATAAAATGCTGGACGCATTGCAAGAGTTCCGCAGCAGTGCAGCCCACCAGGTGAGATTTCTCCAGTGCTCCCCTGCTTGCAAGACGCTCCATTGCTTTCCATTTCTAGAGCTCAAGCTGTTGCATCATATTACCTTGGAAATCCCCAACGTGTTGGAGTGTGTGTGAATGAGTGGCTTTCTGCACATGGTCAGCTATACCCTTCCCTGTTCTCAACTTGCATCTTTCAGGGCGGGGGAAGCCCTGGTACAGAGAGCATACATTGCAGAGCAGTGTCGTCAATCTTAATTTAAGCTGTGCACCCCCCACACATCCTGTTACCACCTCTTTTCTCCTGTCCTTTGGGTTCTGCTATCCAGGACTATTGCAGTGGCTAATTTGCTGAATGCAAAATTAATTTCTGTGCCAGAAAACAAATGATTTCTTAGCTCTGAGATTTTCTGGGGGCAGAAGTCCTGGATTTCCTTGGTGGGGAGCCGTAAGGGTAATCCCTTGTGGGGTGTGCGCAGAGGAAGGCAACCAAGATGATGAAGGGTCTGGAAACCAAGCCTTGTGAGGAACAGTTGAGAGAGCTGGGCATATTTAGCCTGGACAAGAGAAGACTGAGTGGTGATATGATAGCCTTCTTCAAACATCTGAAGGGCTGTTGCATGGAAGATGGAGCAAGCTTGTTTTCTGCTGCTCTAGAGGGGAGGACCTGAACCAATGGATTCAGATGGTAAGAAAGCAGATTCCAACTAAACTTCAGGAAGAATTTTCTGGCAGGAAGAGCTGTTCAGCAGTGGAACAGATTACCGTATTTTTCGCTCTATAACACGCAGATTTTTTCTCCTGAAAAGGAAGTGGAAATGTCTGTGCGTGTTATGGAGCGAATGTGTGGTCCCTGGAGCCGAAAAATCAGACAAAAATCAAATCAGGCTTCACGATTGCTGAAACGGAACAGAGCAGGGAAAGCCCCTCCCCTCCAGGCAAGCAGAGGGG
>JAXCMG010000018.1:13362721-13379680 GCA_034642415.1 Podarcis siculus
CCAAAAATCACGCACCCACTGTTGCCTGGGGCTGCAATGGTGCAAAACGTGGTTACAAAGCATGGATCCACAGGGATTCTCAGGATTTTTGCATTGGGTCACCCCAAATTCACCATCAGATCACATGTCTGTGGCCACAGCATGAAGCACAAAAATGATACGTCCACTGTTTCATTCAGAATATTTTTTCCCTTGTTTTCCTCCTCTAAAAACGATGTGCGTGTTATAGTCAGGTGCGTGTTATAGAGTGAAAAATACGGTACCTTGGAGGATGGTGGACTCTCTTCATTGGAGGTTTTTAAAGCATAGTGGGATGTCTGTCTGTCAGGGATTCATTAGCTGGATTTCCTGCATTGCGGGGGTGTGTGTGTGTGGGTGTGTGTGGGTGGGTGGTTGGACTAGTTGACATTGAGGTTCCTTCGGGCTCTGCAATTCTATGATACAACTGTTAATTCGCCCTGCTTCATCGTTGGTGCCTCGGCTGCGGAGGGCGGGATACAAATAAAAAATTATTATTATTATTATTATTATTATTATTATTTTCTGCACATTCTCCCTCAGGTCGTCAGTGCATCTGGGCCAGTGAAAGTTCTGGTGATTGATTCCATCTCCGCTGTCGTTTACCCTCTTTTGGGAAGTCGACAGCCTGACGGTAAGCAGCAAGCCCACCCCCTGTCTCTCAGCAGGCACTCGCTTGTTCCAAGTTAAGGGGTTCCGCAGAGGACAGCCCCCCCTCAAATCTTGCTCTTGGGTTTGTTTTATAAACCAGAGATGGGGAACCTGTGGCACTCCAGCTATTCTTGAGAGGTTTCACAAGCAATCCCTCTTCCCAGGGAACTCTGGGAACTGTACCCCCGTGAGGGGAATAAGGGGTCTCCTAACAACTTTCAGCACTTTTGACAAACTCAGTTCCCAGAATTCTTTGGGGGAAGCCGTGACTGTTTTACAGTATTGTAGCACTTTAAACATATGGCGTGATTGTGGCCTGAAATATTCCTGCCACTGCTGCGTGTTGTGGGGCTGCGTTGGGGGTGGGGAGAAGCTCCAAAAGCTGATGAGCACATTTCTCCTGATTGGCTGAAAACCACTTGCTCCCAAGGAGAAATAGATGTTAATGGCAAACTTGGGAGGACCACGTCTTGTGTCTTTCCTGCAGGCATGGCCCTCATGATGCACTTGGCGTGGGAGGTGAAAACGCTCGCCAGAGAGCTTGGAATGGCTGTCGTGGTAAGTGGTTGAGAGCAGCCACTAGACACCCCCCCTTTTTAAAAACTTTGTCCCTGATGATTGCATAGGAGAAGAAGGGGGTGTACATCAGTGGTTCCCTAACCTTTCTGGGCCACCGCCTCCTTGGTTCCCCATAAACTCATCCCCAGTGCCCCCTAGCCAGGGTTGTATAGTTAGAGTGTCAGACTAGGACCTGGAAGGCTGGGGTTCAAATTCTGACACAAGCAGGAAGCCCTGCCCCCAAATCATTCAGGTTTGTGGCTGAGGGGGATTTTTTCATCATTCTAGAATGGGGCGGGGGGGGGGGGGGGCTTGTACAGCAGACCTAAAAAGGGTTTGTGCAGCTAACTACAGTGGTACCTCGGGTTACATACGCTTCAGGTTACAGACTCCGCTAACCCAGAAATATTACCTCAGGTTAAGAACTTTGCTTCAGGATGAAAACAGAAATCGTGCTCTGGCGGCGCGGTGGCAGCGGGAGGCCCCATTAGCTAAAGTGGTGCTTCAGGTTAAGAACAGTTTCAGGTTAAGAATGGACCTCCGGAACGAATTAAGTACTTAACCCGAGGTACCACTGTACTCTGAAAGGGAAATGAAAGAGGACTAAAACCTGCCACTCTGTTTTCAGCTGACAAATCACGTGACCAGAGACAGTGGCAATGGCCATCTCAAACCAGCACTGGGTCGCTCGTGGAGTTTTGTGCCCAGCACCCGGGTGCTGTTGGAGGATGGCAAGGAATCTTGCGGGGGAACTGGCACCTCCCGAATTGCGTCCTTGACAAAATCTCCTCGGCAGGTGAGAACTTGGGGAGGTCATGCATGCCCCTGTATCCATAGATTAAGGTAATGTGGAATCATGGGGTAGGCAATTTCAGATGATCAATTGCCTACCCCATGCAATTGCAATTGTAGATGACCTAGCGCTGTTCTTGAGAGTGGTCTGGGCTTTTAAAGGGCGTTTTAGAGCATCTGTACCAGGATTTTCAGCCAAAAAGAAGCTCCCAGAGTGGCTTACATAAAAACAATTGAAAATAAGGCAATTCCTGCCTGCAGGCTGATGGTCTGAAAGACAGTCTGAAAGGAGGAGGGAGGAGGAGGAGGAAAAAAGTAAACTTGGGTGCCTGTTCTAAAAGAATAGCTGAAATGGAAATGGTTCAGGGGCAGGAGGCACAGCCAGATAGAGCTGCCTTTTCAGCAGACCTGATGGGATTTAAGAGGAAGCAGCTTCTGCTCCAGGAACCTTGCAGTCCTTCATTAGCACATTCCTCAGCTCTGCATAAAATAAGAGACTGATCCTTATATTCTGTCCTTTGTTTTTTGCAGCCTGTTGGGATTCGGGTAGATCTGGATCTGGGGAACTGGGAGCTGACAGAAGGTGCAGCATGATGTCAGCTGGAGAGGGACCCTGATGGAGGATGCTAACGGAGTGGGCCCTGCCTCTTCAGCACAGCTGGCTCCCTTGCAGGATGAGGACCCCCTAGGTGGAGAGAGCAGCTTCAGGAGATGTCCTTCCTTGTTTTTCTATGTACTCACATTCTCCTGATTACTTGTGGAATAGCAATAGGTGGCTACGCTGCCATGTCATGGTTCCACTCGGCTGTAACTTAATGTGGATAAATTTCTGGTTTCAGAGGAATAAAAAGAAAAAAGAAATAGGATGGCCAATGTTGTTTCTTCCAGGAAATGAGCCTCTGTGTTCTTATTCTTTGTTTTGCTGTGATATTGTTGAGTGGGTCCCAGTCTCCGAGCGGTGAGAGACCAGAGTTTGGTTTCCTTAGAATTAATGTCAGTGGAGACTGTGGTTTCTTTAGAATACATGGTTTTATTTACACATAATATATAACCAGAGCATAGGATGGAGGGGCTCACAGCATTAATACCCCAACATATCTTTTTTCCCATTAGGTTTCCAGGGAAGCCCCAAGTCACAGCCTTGGTGATGCAGTGATAAAACAGGTAGCACATTTGCAAAGCTAAGCAGGGTCTGCTATGGTATCAAATTGGATGGGGAACTGCATTTTGAGATTCCTGCATTGCAGGGAGTTTGACTAGATGACCCTTGGAGTCCCTTCCAAATCTACAATTCTGTGATCCTATTTTCTTCATATATTAATTAGTTCTCAGGGCCACATGTATTTCTGAGCCACTGAACTCAAGACAGAACATGTGTCTCTCTGGCTTCCAGCACCAACATCCATGTCCCACCCCCGCTGCTCACCCCATTATTGTTCGCCATCTTAGGATGAAGTGGCTTCCAACCATGTTAGGTGAGAAAAGGCCCGCCCATTTCTCACTGTGGCAACAGAGTTCACGGTTTCGCCATGTTAATAGCAGTACTTAAATGGTCATCTGAGGCAATCACCATAAGAAATGAACTAGTCTGACTGGTTCATCAGATTTATTCTTCTACAGTCTATCCTCACAGATACAGGTATGCAGGTTTTGTAGGGGACCAGGGGCATCATCCAGCCGCAATACACATCGCACTATTCTGGAATCCTGTTTTGGACCAGTGTAGATAGGTTCCTATGACCTCTTTAGATAGTAATGTGTGTTCATGTATACTGCATTAAGTTTGTATAAAAACAATGTTCAAATAGCTTTTTAAAGCTGGAATCACTTTTGTTGCACAAGGCTGTAGCAGCACAGAACAGGATAACGAAACTTAAGCCACATAGTAGGATGTACATAAAATCACATAGAAAAAATATATCACTACGGTTTGCAATTATAAAATTAGCAATAAAGAATAATAAAATTAAAACATTCATGTCAAAGCGCAAAACATATAGACACATATTTTTAAAATAAAACATGATATTTATTTCGTACAAAATGTAATACATGCCATTAAAAGTGTTTGTGTGGGGTGGGGGAATGATCTCAAAAACTAACACCCTTTGGTTAATTTTTAGTGGATACTTACAGAGGAAAATAAGAGAGGTGGACAAGTGATAGTTAGCATTTTTTTAGATTAAAAATAAAAAATTGTTAGCAACCATTAAAAAAAATATTCTGAAAATGAATTTTTATATCCCGTCCCACCGCCCAAAGCGAGATTCGAAAACGTGATTTGTCTTTGTTTCGTGGCGACTTTCGGCCTCCGCTCCGCTAGGGAGCGGCGAGGCGCATGAAGGCGTCCGCTTGTCGGTCCCTCTAGCCCCCAGACAGCCCTCGTCTCTATGGCTCACTGCTTGGCCGCCTTCTCTCATCTCAACCATAGAGAGAGGGGGCGCGCGGAGGCGGAAGCCCGACGGGGCTTTCCGCTCTTCCCCAACGCTGCCCCGCCTCCCTCTCTCCCCACCCGTTGCCATGGGAGCGAGCGGCGCTGCCCAGGGAGGCCAGGCGGCGGCCGGAGGGGGCGGAGCCGTGCCGGCGGCCCGCCCACTTCTCCATCTGGCTCAGTCAGTCGCAGCCCGGCCTTCGGCGAAGGAGGAAGCGCCGCGGAGGTAAGCAGGGGCTCCTCCCTTGGCTCGAAGGTAGAAGGGGGGGGGGGCAACGGAAAGCGTGGCGGGGGGAGGAGGCGGTGCCTGCTGGGCTATGAGAGAGAGATTGTATGGGGGGGGGCAGCTATGGGGCTGGAGTGGGGGAAGAAATAAGGGGGTGTGGCTTCTTTTGTGGTGGGGTCTGTTAGTGGCAGAAGTTTAATGGGGAGAGCCTTTTACTTAATGACACCCAGTACTGGTGGTGGTGAGGAAATGTGGACTTTATAGGGTAATAATATAGGGGGTGGGGCCCCTGCTTCTTAATGAGAGCAAGGTAAGTTGGTTGGGGGGCAGAGAGACTCCTGAGGTGAGAGAGGCTTATTATTACTACTAATACTACTATTATCATCATCATTATCAGTGCATTTATATACCACATTTTCTTCCAAGGCACTTGAAGGTGGTGGACATAGTTCTACCTCTCCGCATTTTATCGTCACAACAACCCTGTGAGGTAGCTTAGGCTAAGAGATGCTGACCCAGTGAGCCCCATGGCCAAGTGGGAGGATTTGAAGTCTGGCCTCCGGGTAGTTCTAGTCCAGCACTCTAACCATTACACCATACTTCTTTTTAAAGAGAGATCCAGTTTGGTGAGAGGAAGTGTGGAATCGATGGGGTTGCAAAGTAGATAGCTCAGGAGGTAGAGCATGAGAGGACTGGCTGTGTGTTTGTTGTTGAGCACTAGCTCTTGTTTTGAAAGAGGGTCTGGGTGTTTATGGAGCAAGGAAAGCAGAGGGGAGGCTTTCTTAATTGGAGGTCTTGATTTTGGGTGGTGGGGAGGCAGTTGAGTACAGTGGTACCTCGGGTTGAGTACTTAATTCGTTCTGGAGGTCTGTTCTTAAACTGTACTTAACCTGAAGCACCACTTTAGCTAATGGGGCCTCCCGCTGCCACTGTATGATTTCAGTTCTCATCCTGAAGCAAAGTTATTAACCCGAGGTGCTATTTCTGGGTTAGTGGATTGTAACCTGAAACGTCTGTAACCCGAGGTACCACTGTATTTTGCTGGGAAGGTTTGTTTTGGAGGGGGGCATCAAGAGTTCACAGGGCTGGGTGCCTGTGCATGGGATGACAGTAGGAAGCACTTAACTGATAGAGGAGTACAGTCTAGTCCAGCATCCTGTTCAGTGTAGGGGAAGGGCTGTATCTCAGTGGTAGAACACCTGCTTTGCATGCAGAAGGTCCCAGGTTCAGTCTCCGTTGGCATCTTCAGGTAGGGCTGGGGAAAGAATCCTGCCTGCCAGTCAGTGTAGACAGCATCTTCCTCTGATCTTCAGTGACCTTATACCAAGTCAGACCCTTTTGTCTATCTAGCTCAGTATTGTTGACACTGACTGGCAGCAGCTCTCCAGGTTTTCAGGCAGAGGGGAATCTAAGTGCTACCTGGAGATGCCACTGGGCATTGAACATGGGGTCTTTCTGCATGCATAGCAGGTGCTCTGCTACTGAGTTATATCCCTTCCTAGGAACATAGGAAGATGTCTTCTACTGAGTCAGACTGTTGGTCCATCTCCCTCAGTATTGTCCGTGCAGGCTGGCAGCAGTTCTGCAGGGTTTCAGGCAGCGGACTGTTTCCCAGCCCTACCGGGAGATGTTGAGGAATGAACCTGGGGCCTCTGCAAGCCAAGCAGGTACTCTCCCATGGAGCTACTGTTCTTATAATATAGCATACTACAGCTTCATGGAGTGGCGTCCAACCTCTGATGAAACGCCTCCAGAGAAGTATAGCCACCCCCCACCTTCTGAGGTAACCTGTTCCACTAATGTTTAGCTGAAATAAGTCCCTACCGTTTCAATGTGGATATTCCAGCTCTGCCCCTTGGAACAACTGAGTAAGTGCTTGCTTTGCCTTCTGCTCAGCAGCACCTCAGATATCTGAAGATAGCTAATTGTGTGTGTGTGTGTGTCCCTCTCTGGTGGTTGGAGAGATGGTCAGAGAGGCCTAAAAAGGTAAAGGGACCCCTGACCATTAGGTCCAGTCGTGACCGACTCTGGGGTTGTGGCGCTCATCTCGCTTTATTGGCCGAGGGAGCTGGTGTACAGGTCATGTGGCCTAGTGGTTAGCAATTCCAGAGAGGAGGCGAACTGGGTTCATATCCCCCTCAATTTGTCACAGAGCTCACTGGGTCACTTGGGGCTGGTTGATGTCTCCTATAGGCTAACCTACCCCACAGGAGCGTTGTGAGGATAAAATGGGGAGCAGGAAGAGCCATGTGCTGCCTGAAGGACAGGTGAGATATAAATGATAAAGAAACTGGGGATAATAATAATACTTCCACTTTGGAGATACCATGGTTTGGGGGCAGTTGGGGAAGAGAGCAGAATTTGTAGGGCTGGGATTTTGGGTGTGGCAATGAGGAGGTTGTTAGTAGGGCAGGGAGGTTAATTGGAGCAGCAGCAAGAAGTTGAAGGGAGGTGGCTGTTGCTTCTTTAGAGAGGTGGGTTTTCTTAGGTTGGCAGGTGGCCATGGAGAATCTTTGGGGCAGAGTTGCAGCTATAGGAGAGGGATGGAGAGTCTCACACATAGGGCTCTCTGGGCCTTGCTGTCTGGTCCTTGGAACTCTCCCAAAGCTCTGCCCCCTCTTCCCAGGCCCCACCCCTCACTGGCCCTGCCTTGCACCCTCCTCCAGTGTTTTTTCCTGTCTGGAATGCTTCCTTGAACTCTGATCTAGTGCAACTCCCTGCAATGCTGGAATCACAGCTTAAGAATCCCTGACGGATAACTATCCAAACTCTTTTTAAAATCCTGTAGTGAAGGAGAGCCATAGACTCATAGAATTGTAAAGTTGGAAGGGACTGTGAGGGTCATCTAGACCAACGCTCTGCAATGCAGGAATCTTCTGCCTGATGTGGGGTTTGGCCCTTGATAAAGAGGATCATGCTCTACCAACTGAGCTATTCACCTTGGTATAATCATAGAATTGTAGAGTTGAAAGGGACCCCAAGGGTCATCTAGTTCAATCCCTATAATACAGGAATCACAGCTAAGGAATCCTTGACAGCCATCCAGTCTCTGTTTTAGAATTTGAATGGGTTTGGTTGGGAATATTTGTTGGGGGTCACTTAACACTGGGGCTGGATTGTGGATGGTTTTGAGAGTGTTTTGTCCGGGTGGCAGATCAGGGAAAACTGATTGTAGAAGTACAGATGACCACAAATGTAATCACACCCCAATTCCTCTTGTGGGTTTGTCCAGTGCTTTGCTGTAGTATTGGCCAACTCTTCTTAAAAACAGGCCATGGATAGGATTTGGTATGTTATGGGAAATCCTTACCCTGGCTATTAATGCAAGATGAAATCACATGATCCTACAAACATCATCAGTGTAAATGTCCTCTCCTGCCACCATAATGTTCTTCTGTACTGTCCTCATTACCTATCCCATTAACTCTCAGGGCCGGCACTATCATTAGACTGACTGAGGCAATTGCCTCAGGTGGCGGATACTGGAGAGGGGCTGCTGCCATTCCTCCTGAACCTCTGCCCATTCTTCTTTGTTGGAAATCAAAGCTGGGTGTGCTACAGGCCTGTTGTACACCTTCCCCATCCTAAGTTGCTCCCCTTGGGTGCCCTGGATGAGACTTCCCCTTTGCCTGCATTTGGTTGACGGCCCTCCATCTTGTCCTCAGACGCTTGTGGCAAAATGTCCTGTTTTTTGGGCAGTGCTTAAGTACAGGAGCCAAGGCAGCTGAAATAAAGTCCGGGTGTGAACGCATCTTAAGTTGAGTTGGTGCCAACACCTTTCGTTGCACACTTCTTCAGAGGAAATTGCACTTTCCGTTTTGGGAGCAGATTGAGAACGAAAATGCGTGCTCTACTTTCAATTTTTAGTAGTAATGCGCAGTGGCAGCTCAGAGAAGTGTGTGCCCTATGAGTCAGCACAGAGTGGTAAATATTGTTTGCTGTGAGTGCTAGAACTCAGTGTGTGGCAATGTAGACTGGAAATGTAGGCTGCTGTCTGCGGCTGATAAGAGTTGTAGTCTCAAAACATATGGAAGGCGTGAGTATGTTGGAAATAAAGGATATCCATGTGAGTTGGGTAAGTCCTGTGGAAGGGAATTTGCACTGTTCTTTGATGATCAGTGGGAACTTCTGTGAGATCCCATGTAAGCACGCACACTTTGGAACTCCTTGCCTCTTGACACCAGGCAGGCACCTTCACTATTTGGCACCTCCTAAAAACAAGCCTGCCTAGATATGTAGAATATTGACATGTTTTTTTAATCTGTTTTAGTCTGTTTTAATCTGTCAATTTTATTTTTAAAGTTTTAGGTAGTTGTGTTTTCCTGATAATTTTATTGTTTTACTCTTTTTTTCTATACTGCTTTGAGCTTTTTTCTTTTTTCCACAATCAAGCAGTATATAAATTGTATTAAAGTCTTGCTTCTGTTCATCACAGTATAAATCACGGCGTAGACCTTCCTCACTATGTTCAGTTGCCCGCTGTCGCAGGCTGTGAAGAGGAAATGTTTGGAGGGACTTTGGACAATGGGGCTGACTCTTGAAAAAAAGAAATTTTAAAAAATTGCTTGCTAACCTGCAAGTCAGGTGTGAAATGGCTTTATCTCTTCTGCTGCTATCAAAACCTCATGGTTGAATTTGTTCACTGCCCTGCTATAAGTTGCTGCGCACTTTATTCCTTATGGTGTACTCGCCCATCTGTTGAAGCAGCATTGAGGCAAGTTCTCCACCGTTAAGCTGGTGTGCAGCAGCTTTTTATCGGGAACCGAACACACATCTGTAATCCGCTGTGAAACTGAACATGTTTACATGTAGAAGTGCATGCTGCTGCTGGTCTTTTGGCGTGGGCTTTGCCCTCGGGACCGTTTAATGCACACACTGCGCCGTTGTCCTTTCTCCTGTTCCTGCTGAACATAAATAAGGAACAAGAGGAAATGGCGTTTGGGTTTCAGCAGTCTCTCTCGCTGGGCTTTGGATTGGAAAATACGGTGTTTGTTTACTTGAAGTTATCTTCAACCGCCCAGAAGACGGTGGCATGTTGCCAGGCTCCAGCTAAGGTCAGCATTCAGCCTCTGGTTCAGTCTTGCTTGTTAATTTTAATAGGTAAAGCAGGGGATCCTAAAGGTAAGAGCATCTACTGTACATGTAGATGGTCCCATGTTCAGTCCCTAGTGGCATCTTCAGGTAGGGCTGGCATTCTCCCTTGCCTGAAACCCTGGAGAGCTGCTGCCAGTCAGTGTAGACAAAAGCAGCCTGACTCTGAATAAGACAGCTTCCTACATAGCTTCGGTGGGGCAAAAGGAAGAGCAGGAAGCAGAGGAATCAACATGGCTTGGACCCTCCTCTTGATAACAATGGGAACATAAATGGCTATGTGGGCCGATGTAGCACTGACAGTGAATAATGACTTAATTGCTCTGGAGAAACAGGCTCAGAAGCCTTGTTGTGTCTGTAATTGCTGTGCTGCGTACGTGTTTGCTACCTCTGGGGCTGGAACATGGCAATCCCATACAATTTAATGGGTTTCTGAAAGGTAAAGGGGCTTGCGGCAGCAGGGAGCAGGCTGTACACTTCCTCTTTTCTTGTTCCTGCTTGTTGTTGATGGATCTTCTCTAAAACTTAAATAGCTTCCTTATTATGGAAGTCTGCCGTTCATTCTCTCCATCTCAGAGCTTTGCTGGAGGCCCAGCTCCATTTGGCACCTCCTTGTTTAGAAATTGGTGCCTGAGTTGTGATTTTTATTTTCCTCTTCCCTCCCTCACCCTTTCCCCTTGTGTGTCATGTTTATTTTTAGATTGTAAGCCTGTGGGTAGGGACTGTCTTGTTTTGATTGTATATAAGCCGCTCTGGGAGCCTTTTTGGCTGAAGAGCGGAGTACTAAATATTTTTTGGGGGGGTGGATGACCAGGTACTTCTGCTACTGTTAGCTGTGTGTATAACCAAGCACATGGCAAGACATTTTAAAGAACATAGATGTGGTAACAGTTGCTTACAGCTTGCATTGAATCAGATCTATGTGATGCCAACCTTTTAGGTACTGCATGTGTGCTCTTCACACACATACAATTTTATTTACCCAGGCAGCTTATTTTGGGACAGACCGGTAGTTCAGGGACAGAGCACCTGCTGTGCATGCAGAAGGAGCAAGGTTTGATTCCTGGCACCTCTTTTTATTGATTTCATACCCCACCTTTCCTCCCAAGGAGCTTGAGGTGGCATACATAGTTCTCCTTGCCTCCTCATTTAATCTCCTCAACAACCCTGAGAGGTAGGTTAGGCTGAGAGGCAGTGACTGGCCCCCAAAGTTGCCCAGTGAGCTTCATGCCCAAGTGGTGGCTTTGAACCCTGGTCTCCCAAGTTGGGCCCAACACTCTAACCATCACACCACCACTGACTGGGAAACCCTGGAGAGCTGCTGCCAGTCAGTGTGAGTCCTACTAAAGTAGATGTAGCAGCAGCTTCTCCTGTGCCCTTTTTGAAATAGGGTGCTTGCTCAAAGCATATGGTCTCAACAAGCAAGTGGAAGAGTGAACAAGGAATTTATGGGAAGTGGAAGAAATTTAGAAAACCTCCAAAATTAGGGTCCTCCCCTTCTAATTTCATCCCACCCGTTCTGCCGCTTCCATCTGCCTGACTGACCTCACTCACCTGAGCTATAAACTGGGCAGATCCTTCTTTAAAGTGTCATGCCCTTGTGGTAATGTCCTGGGGTGTGTGTGGAGCTTTGTGTATATGGTCAATTTACTTGGGGCTCATGGGAGCACCTTTATTATTATAAGCTCTGATTTGTTTAAAAGTTTTTAAAAAATGGGTGGGGAAACAGATTGAAATGAGTTGAAATTGAAGCAGGGTGGGGGGCTTGAGAGGATTAACATTCCTAAGTGTTTTCTTGGAGTGGACTTTACTCTTCTAATGGGTGTAGGATTGCATCTCAAATGATCATAAAATGAGGCTGCTGGATCAGGTCAATGCATCCTGTTCTCATTGTGGCCAACCAGAGGCTGTGGGAAATAGGTAAGCAGGATTTGAGCACAAGAGCCCTCTTCCCTCCTGTGGTTTCCAGCAACTGGAATTCAGAAGCATTAATGTGGAGGTGTAGAATCCACAGTGTAGAGTCGTCCATAGTTATTACATTTTTATAAAACATTTTCTTCCAAGGAGCTCAAGGTGGTGTACATGGTTCCGCTGCCCCACCATTTCCTCCTCCCAAAACCCTGTGAGGCTGAGAGAGGATGACTTGCCAAGGTCACCCAGTGAGCTTTGTGGCTGAGTGATGATTCGAACCCTGGCTTCCCAGGTCATAGTCCAACACCCTAACACCACACTGGCTCTCATTCTTAGCAACAAATCTTGGCACCTGTTGTTTCAGTACACCGAAGCATTGGAATCTTAGCTTTGGCATGTCTGGAAAGAGTCTGTGATGTGCCCTGCTTATGAAACAGCAAGAGGTCATTCTCCTGCAGTCGAATCTGATGATACGGTCACTTTCAAGTGTGACATCCATTGCTGATCCGAACCTTGCTAGCCCCATCTGAATTGCATTGGAATCAAAGAGCAGGTCTTGATGCTTGTCTCTCTACCTGCCATCCCATCCAGTTGTATATTTTCCAATTTTTTTTACATGCACAAGCTTGTATCATAATTTAGATATTGTTATGGGTTGGGGGGGCAGATCCCCCTAAATTGCTGGATGCCAGATCCTCCCCATAATTCCTGGATTTAGTAAGAGTCAGATCTGATTAAACTTTACCAAGCACTGAAACCCCCTAGATTTAGTTATGCAAGTCAGCTCTGCAGAGCTAGCTGATGGGCCATTAGCAGGGGACAAAAGCCGCTGATGGCCCATCCAGGAAACCATCAGAGGACAAGACTGTCAGGCAAGGGGAGAGGGGCTCCTTTGCTGGGTGCTAGTAGGCTGGGAGGAGGTCCTTAGCAGTAAGAAGGAGAGGGAGCGGCAGAACTCTATGTGAGCTGGGCATGACAGGCTGGAACTAAGAGACACAGAGGATGGCTTTTTGCTGTCTGTTGAATCCAGTGCTGCCCTTAAGACCCTAATAGGATGTCAGTGCTCTACAATTGCTCCATCTGGACTGAGGTATATATATGTAAATAAAACCATATATCGTAAAGACACCACAGTCCCTGCTGTGCCTAATTTCTGAAAGAAACGCAAACCATGGCTAAGCACCTGGAACTCCTAGAATCTCACATGGCTTGGAGATTGGGGTGGCGTGCAACAATATTTTAAGATTATCTCATACTTAAGATGAGTATCATATTGCTTTGAACACATCAAGCTGCTTTATTCCAAATAAGCCCTGATTCAGTAGCTGTTGCTGGCCTTATCTCTCATTAATTAGCCTAATCCCCTCCTAAGGCCCTCCAAGTTAGAAGTCATTAGTGCGTTCATTTCTACAAGATAGCCCAAGATGGCTCTCTGAGGCCTATGGGCAGAGAGAGAGAACAAATGAACACAGGAAGCTTCCTTATCTGAAGTCAGACCATTGCTCCATCTAGGTCAGTATATTGTCTGCAGTGCAGTATAGCCTCTACATTGACCAGCAGTGGCTCCTCAGTTTCGGTCAGGAATCTTGCTAGCTGGAGATGCTGGTGGGGATTGAACCTGGGACCTTGTGCAGGCAAGGCGGACACTCTACCACTGAGCTATAGTCCTTTCCTAAGAAAGAGAGAGAGATGTCTTTCAATCCTTGCCACCATTTAGCTGAATATGTCAGGGCTTACACCCCACAACAACATATGAGGTAGGTTAGGCTGAGAGGCAGCTACTGGCCCAAGGGGGGGGGGGCACCTAGTGAGCTTCAAGTGAGGATTTGAACCCTGATCTCCCAGGTCCTAGTCTGACACTCTAATACAGGGGTCAGCAAACTTTTTCAGCAGGGGGCCGGTCCACTGTCCCTCACACCTTGTGTGGGGCTGGACTATATTTTGAAGAAAAAAAAATGAACAAATTCCTGTGCCCCACAAATAACCCAGAGATGCATTTTAAATAAAAGGGCACATTCCACTCATGTAAAAACACGCTGATTCCAGGACCGTCCGTGGGCTGGATTTAGAAGGTGATTGGGTCAGATCTGGCCCCCGGGGCTTAGTTTGCCTACCCATGCTCTAACAGCTACTTCACACTGAGAATTAGAATCCAGTCTTGCTACCTGACATAATTATTTTTCAACAAGTGCAGCCAGAGATTGAACCCTAGTCTGTTTCTGTGTGCAAAGCATGAGTGTGCTGGATCCGAACTGGGGTCCTTGTCACTGAGCCACAGGCCCCTAGAAGCAATCACTCATCAACATTCCCTATACAGAGTTGCCCTTATCAACTTTTGCTTCTCCCCCCCAGCCCTATTCCCAGGATGGGTCTTGTATCATGCATATCACATTGAGCCCTTTTCTTCTTCATTTCTGTGTCTTGGGCAACCTGCTGAGCACTTGAATTCCTAGAGTGGGAGAGGTGGTTGTGGGTAGCGTTAACTGCTTCTGATGCTAGGCAAACCCAGTTGCATCTGTGTTAAAAATCCTGGGTTGCACAGCATATTTCTGCTGGGCGTATTAGACTCCGACATGGCAAGTGAAAATAAGAGAGTATTCCTGTAAGCAACATCGGAAGTGAGAATCTTAATTGCAAAAAAAAAGATAGTACCAACAAAAAAGAGTGGCAAGATAAATTATTTGATTACCTTGAATTGGCCAAAATGATGGATACAATTAGGGGACAATCTAAACAAACATTCCAAAAAGAATGGGGAAAATACAGAGATTATCTAAAAAAGCAGTGTCCTAAAATCAATACCTGGAGTTGCTTTGAGTAATTTTTGCAAAACAAAATATGGTGTAAACATATAAAATAGAGAGAAAAGTAGGAAAAAGGAAATGAGAAAGAAACAGTTTACCAAATATGAAAGTAGACCTGCGTTAAGGACGAAGGAAGTCAATTAGAAAAGAATAAGAATTGAAATATGGATAGACATTCATTATTTGTTTTGTATCTATTTGTATGTCTTTTTTAATTCAACAAAATTGATGAACTTGATCCAATTATATCAGCTATTCAAGACCTTATAGCCATTTACACCTCTGGCGCCCCCTTGCTCCTTAGCACCCCCCCCAGGAGATGGTACTGCCATGGGCGTAGCCAAGGGGAGGCAGCTGCTTCCCCTAGGTCAAATAAAACAATATAAATACTTAATCAACTGACCAATCATGCTGGTCTTGAACCCCAACAAAAGTCCTGCCCCCCTCAACCAAGCCCTGCCTCTGTAACAAAAATCCTGGCTATGCCCATGAGTACTGCCCATTTTTGGAACCACTGATCTATTCCTTGGACTTTGGCCCTCGCCCAGCAAGCTTTTCTCACGATGGCCAGCGATGTCTCTGGGAAGCCTGCAAGGAAGAGCAGTGTGCGACAGCACGTGCAATTCATAACAACTGATATTCAGAGGGATGCTGCCTCCTACCTTCACACTCCTGGCTTTTACCCTCTCTGATAGAGTCCCACCCCCCTACTTCAGGGAAGGTGGGAGATGGACTGAAGAAAAGGTCCCCCACATGTCTGGCCTCTCTGGAGTTTCCAGGGATTGAATTTGGGTCCTTTTGCCTACAAACCCAGGGACGCTCCGTTCCTGAGCTATGCCCCTATTTCTATGCAAAGTCGTTCGGCTGTCACTGTACAGTGGTACCTCTGGTTAAGTACTTAATTCGTTCTGGAGGTCCGTACTTAACCTGAAACTGTTCTTAACCTGAAGCACCACTTTAGCTAATGGGGCCTCCTGCTGCCGCCGCGCCGCCGGAGCACGATTTCTGTTCTCCTCTTGAAGCAAAGTTCTTAACCTGAAGCACTATTTCTGGGTTAGCGGAGTCTGTAACCTGAAGCGTATGTAACCTGAAGCGTATGTAAGTTGAGGTACCACTGTATTGCATAAGATGCACCTCAGCAAGTTTCTAGCTTTGAGAATGAGAAGCACCTGAAACCCCAGGAGCGGTTGATAAAGTCGAGTCTTCTTAATTTGTATGGTGGGTGTGATGACCAAAATGATGCTTGGCTGCAGAGAGTCTTTTCATGAGAGCTTGTTTTGGTAGATAAGAAAGCAGCGGGTGGGTGGCTGTGCATGCGTGCCTGGAGGGTTCCTTGCTTGTGTTCCAGCTGTTCCCAGTTGTGGGAGATTCTGAAAGGAGCCCTCTATGACCACTCAAGCCAACGGGGTTGTTTATCTTAAGGCAAAAGGCACAAACTGTCTGCAGACAGTTTGCCAGTATGACGTTTTGAATTGTCGTGGCTTTCAAAACTGACCAGTGCTGAGGTTTTGTGGGAAGTGAGGGTGGCCTTAGGGTTGTTTGCAAAATGCTTGGATCCCATCGCCACTTTTCACGCTGGATAAACATGGGTGTGCCAGTGGGACTGTTTTGCAGTTTAGCAAGTCTGAGGTGTGCAAGTGAGTTTTTTTACGGGTGTACCCAGAACGGAGCACATGATGAAAAATGTTTCCTTTTGGCATCTGGTGGCTGAAAGATGAATGCTGTCAGTTGTGAGGAGATCCTGTTTGTTTCTAATTTGTTTTAAAGTTGTTGTTGGTGGGTTTTTTTACTGCCCTGGGCAAATCCAATAAATATAATGTGTATTATACATTGGAAAAGCCTTAGTGTATCAGGCAGATGGACCCCTCGTTCAGCAACGTGCTTTTTGTGATTGCCCACCAGACACTTCTGGGAAGCCTGCCATTAAAGCATGAAGGTAACCCTCATCTGTATATCCTCAGAGTCCAATAGTGAGATCGACTGCCTCTGAATTTGAAGGCTCCTTTCCTTGGTCCTTGTGCTTAACAGCTGCTGGTAGGCATGTGTCCTGCAAATTATCTAATTAATCCTAGCTGGATCAGACCAAAGGCTGATCTCAGCTTTGCTCAACCTAATGCCTTCTTAATGTTGTCAGACTCCAACTTCCCTCAGCTCAAGCCAGCATGGGCAACGGTTGAGGATGCTTTGGAGCATGGGTAGGCAAACTAAGGCCCGGGGGCCGGATCCAACCCAATTGCCTTCTAAATCCAGCCCGCGACGGTCTGGGAATCAGTGTGTTTTTACATGAGTAGAATGTGCCCTTTTACAGTGGTGCCCCGCAAGACGAACGCCTCGCAAGACGGAAAACCCGCAAGACGAAAGCCCATAGGAAAATCTCCGGGACAGCGGGGAAGCGCAGCGCGTCTTCCCCACTGTCCTCGGACCTCCTCTGAAGCCTGGCGGTGGGGCGGAGAGACCTCCTCCCGCCGCCCGGCTTC
>JAXCMG010000018.1:13393742-13456223 GCA_034642415.1 Podarcis siculus
TTGTGGTCTCTTCCAACTCTATGATTCTATGATTCTATGATTCCTGTCGAAACACCTGTGTGGTCATTTGCCCTCACTCTTGGGCAGCTTTGTAAGGTTCTTGCTTGCTCTTCAAGGGTTCATAGCTTCATACATAGACTTTATTTATTTATCAGTCTTGACATTTCTATATTGCCCAGCCTACCATGTCCTGTGTGTGCCCCAGTGCTAAGGTGGGCAGGGCTGGATTTTTGGTCTTTCCAATTTCAGCGGTGCCCTGTGTGAGGCCAAGATTTGGCGCCTTCTCTTCTGCTCAGTTCACAACTACGTCAGAGTTGTGACACGCTGCAGTGATCCCTAGGCTCGGTGCCCAGGGCGGCAGAAGCATTTGCCCTTCCCTAAATCCGCCTCTGAGCTTGGTGTAAAACCAGGCTGAAAGCATTACAAAGCATCATCAGCGCTATAAAAAGAATGCGAAAACTCCAGAAAAGGCCCGAAAGAATATAGGAACATAGGAAGCTGCCTTTTTTGTTCCATCTAACTTAGAAGTGGCTACAAATGACTGGAGGCAGCTCTTTGGGGCTTCAGACAGTCCATGCCCTACCTGCAGATGCCTGAATTTGAACCCAGCACCTTCTGCATGCAAAGCAGATGCTCTTGCACTGCACTATGGCCCTTTCCAAGATATAGGTCCTGAGAAAATCCTGATGTAGGTGCTAAGTGAGCCTCTCTGATGAGAGCATTGTGTGACTGGGGTGCCACCACCAAAAAAGCCCCCTCCCTAGTTTTGAGCTGAATGCTGTGGGTGCCTTCGCTTCTGCCTCTTCTCCCTCCCACATGCATTAATAAAGAGATAGGGTTTTCACGCACCCACCTTTACTTTTTGAAGTGTTCCAGGTAAAAACGAACTCCAGTAGAATTAACCTGAGCCTTGGAAAACCCATAGAGCTGCAAGAGGAAGTGGGAAAGAGTGGCACTCTTCCCTGCCTCCTCTTACAGCTCTGTGTCTTTTTCAAGGGAGGAAAAGGAAACCACCCTCATTACCGAGGGGGCAGTGAGCATGGGCAAGAAGGGGCGGGCTCTTAAGAGCACCACTAAGCCCTTGGGTGCCGCATTGGTGACCACTGATATTTACCAACCTCATGCAGCTCTCTGGCAGCCTCTCACTGTTCTGCTGCGTGCTGCCATGGCTCTACCCTTTAGCCCACAGGCTAGCCGGAGGAGACCATAGAGCCCTTTTTGCCCACCCAGCCCCCAACAAGACATGGGGGGTTGGGCAGCACCCAGAGATTGGAGTGCCCTTGGCCCTGCAGCGCTGTGTCACAAAGAGCCAGGCTGCCTTGCATTCTCCATGATGTCAGCCCCGCGTCACAATGGAAGGCAGCAGGGCAGAGCCAGGCCTTCCCGGCATGGGCTCCTGGTGCCTCTCTGCAGCTCAATCATGACTGACCCGGGCCTTGGGGACACCACCCTAGGGTTTCCCTACTCAAGCCTAGGCGGTCTTAACGGGGCTTAGTCAACATTAAGGTAAAGGGGCCCAGCAGACGTCGTTTCCCAGCCGGGAGCAATTTCAGCATCCAGCTCGGGTGTGTTCGGGATCACCCGAGTTTCCTCTTGGTTCCCCCCACCCCATTATTTTTGTTTTTCTTTATTTGCAATATATATATATTGTAAAGAGTGATTCATGCGCAGGTGATTTTCTTGTTCTTACATATCAGCACCGCACAGAAGCACCACATGCCTATTTAATTGCATTTCAAGTCATAGAATCATAGAGTGCAATGCAGGGATATGCAGCTGCCAAACCTGCAACCTTGGTGTTGTCAGCACCATGCTCTGGCTGACTGAGCCACACAGTGACTGAAATCCAGTGATTTCAGTTTTTATACAAAGGTATCATTCCACAAGCCGTCATGTGTTCTCAGAAGCCTATAACCGTGTTCCATTGATGCTGCATATGCAATAAAATTATGCCAGGCTGATGGAAAAGTAGTGATTTTCTTGCCTGTTAGACTCACTTGGACAGGAGTTGTCAGTTTGGCCATTAAGTCCCAGAGTTGTGAGAGCCAGATTGCAAACAAGTCCGCATTCAGCGTCTTCCTCTTGTGATTCCTTGTGCATCCTTCTAGAGTTCAAGAAGGACCAAGGAAAGTTTCTGTTTATTATTGATTGCTTATACAGTATAATTAAACTTACTATCACCCAAAGTCTCTAAGCAACTGATGTTAAAGAAAAATAGATGCTCATATGTAATAATAAAGGGAAAAGAGGGGAGGGAATCATATAATACATTATCATTTCATATAATAATATACAACTTATGGAAAAACAACACAGCATCTCTTTAAACAATAGCAAGTGCATTGGTAGTGGTAGTAGTAGTATCAATACTACTACTACTAACCACCATATGCAAATGGTAAACAAAGCAATGCTCCCACCAAAACCTCAACCTCCTCCCTAGTCCAGAAACTCTTCACATTGAACCAAGAATTTTTCTTCCTCTTTATCCCTCCCTCCCTCCCTCCACACCCCATCCCACCTTCCCCCATCCTCAGGCCAGCAGCAGCAAGTCAGCTTTGGGTAGGTCCAGGGTCCTCCAGGGATGGTCCAGCATCTTTTCTAGACTCTTCTGTCTCTCCATGGTGGGTTTTCAAGGGAGTTCAGTCTTTCAGCAGCATCTGTTTTCCTCCTAGGCAAATGGGCATGTCTTACCGAGCCAGGGCGACATGGCGGAAGTCGAGAATGCAGTGGAAGCACTGACCGAGGAGGAGACGCAGGTAGGCGAGGGCCGATGATGCAACCAGAATGGGGAGGCTGTGTGGGGGTGGCCCAGGGGTTGTAATGAGTGCTCTAGATACTGAAAAAGATTATGGGGATCCTTGGTGGCATAGCGGATGGATTTCAAGGTAGGTTCAAGCCCCATTTTTACCCGTAAAATCATTTACGTGTGGCCCTATGGGATCTTCGTTCACTTACCTCTGCTTCTGCAGTCCCACAGCGTGAATTTCACAGTGTGATGTCCCCTCGCTGGTGGACAGGTCTCTGTCCTCTGCTACCCACCAGCTGATTGTATGGAGCTTGAAACCTGTTTCGCCTTCCTCTGGTTCCAAAATGCCAAGGGGTGTGTATACACACACACATTCAAGGAAGGCAAAAAAACCCCAAACAATGCGGTTTTGAAATTGGTGGCTAAAATCTGTGCAGTTCTGAAAGGTTCAGTCTGCCCTCTAGGTTCAAAAAGGCATCCAGTTGTATCCAAACATAGACGAAAACCTGCTCCTCAGTCTCAGGAACCATAATGCAAAATTGGATGGCGATAGCGTAAAGGGTGTCTGAATGCCCAGCAAACAGGCAAACGACTTTCCAAAATACATAGATCTGTTTGTTTTAGAAATGTGTATATCCCTATCTGTGCGGTATATTATTTATGCCCTACGTCTTCGCCAGTATTGGCTCCAAAAGTGAGCCACAGCCAATCACATGATAGAATATTAGGGGATTTTGTGTTGTGTGTAAGATGTCAGGATAGGAATTTGTTCAGTCCACGTTTTTAAACAAACTGACCTAGTTTGCAACTCCCAGGCAAGTACACAGATCAGAAATATGATAACCCTTTGGGTTTTGTGCTTCTCCAAATTTTGTGATTCCAGTTCTTGGCTCAGAAAAATGTACTGCAAAGCATGCAAATGCATTAGGATAAAAGTATTATTTAGAAATGCATTGAATTTGTAGTTGAATATGTGTTTTTTCTTTCTTTTAAAAAATCACAAATTAATGAAGAAATGGGATGGGATGGAGTTACACTTAGAGGAAGTACACTGTTCAGTCAAGGAGGAGAGATGACTGAAGCTTGCTGTTGTGGCCCCTCTCTCCCTGCCCTCTGGTTTCCAGCTCTTCTTGCCATAGCCCAGCCTGGTGCCCTGTGCAAGTTTTGGAGGATGCCTCCCACTATCCCTGAGCATTGGCCATACTAGCTGGGGCTGATGGGACTTACAGTCCAAAATATCTGGAAGGCAGTCGTTTTGAGAAGTCTTTGGGTTTCTACCACCCATATGTTTTTATTAAAGCTAAACACCCTGATAAATATTGCCCCACCATTCATGGGTCCAGGTTAGAAAGGCATTGCAGGCAAAGAAATCTGGTTTCTAGCACCGGGTATGTGCTTGGTGAAACATTTATGTGTGTGACTTCCACGTAGCAGAGCAGTGACTGCACCTGAAGACCTGTCTTGTAAAGTCTGTGCCTTCATGCCTAAACCCCAGCATGTGTTGGAGAAACAGCTGATTTTGGCTGGCTAGCAGATAGAGAGGACCCCCCATTTTTGCTGCAGCAGAGCCAGGCTGAAGCCTCGCAGCCTTACCCGCAAACCGCTTTGTATTTCAGTCCACCGACTCTGAGGATAACCTAGTTCCAGGGCGGAGGGCATCCCTCTCTGACCTGACAAGTGTGAGAGACATTGATGCCCTCTCCGTAAGGCAGCTGAAGGAGATCCTCGCTCGGAACTTCGTCAACTACAAGGGCTGTTGTGAGAAATGGGAGCTGATGGAGAGAGTGACCCGCCTGTACAAAGAGAAGGACCTTCAGCAGCTGGGTAAGGATTCTTTTTTAGGGGGGCAGAAAATACACACACACACACCCCGACTGTATTTTTCAGTGTATAACACGCCCTTGTGTATTAGAGGCCCCCCTATTTTTGGGGACTCAAAATTAAGAAAATGGGGGAGATTGCCCCCGTGTATAAGACTACCCCCCCTTTAACATTATTTTTAGTAAAATAAATCCTAGTCTTATACATGGAAAAGTACAGTATATATCAAGGGTCCACAAACTTTTTCATCAGTGGGCCATCCACTGTCCCTCAGACCTTGTGGGGGCCCCGACTATATATATAGTTTTTTGGGGGGAATGAACGAATTCCTATGCCCCAGAAATAACCCAGAGATGCATTTAAAATAAAAGCACACATTCTACTCATGTAAAAACACGCTGATTCCCGGACCATCTGCGGGCCAGATTTAGAAGGCGATTGGGCCGGATCTGGCCCCCAGGCCTTAGTTTCCGTACCCATGGTATATATATTTCATCTGCACATATCTTTGTATATCTGTGGGAATGAGAGGGCTTTTTTAGTTTAGATAGAAGTTGAGTAAGAGGTGGCATCCTACAAGTTTGTGAAATTCTGCGCTGCATGGAGAAAGTGGATAAAGGTTTCTCTCTCTCTCCCCACACTAGAACCCATTCACATCCTATGAAGTTGAATGTGGGGAGATTTAGGATACAGGAAAGTCCCTCTTCATGCAGCACATGGTTAATCTATGGAACTCACACCCTTAGAAGGAGCCAAGTTGGATGGCTTTCAAAGATTAGACAAATTCGTGAAAGAGAAAGCTATCGATGGCCACTGGCCATGAGGGTTCTGCTCTGCCTCCACAGTTGGAGGCAGCAATGTTTCTGAATACCAGTTGCTGGAAACCAAAGGAGTCTTGCACTTGGGTCCCCTAACAAGCATCTGCTTGGCTACGGTGAGAATAGGATGCTGGACTAGATGAGCCATTGGCCTGATGCAGCCACAGGGTCTCATGAAATTGGCATAAAAAAATGTAAGAGCCTCTGGCCCACCATAGGATCTCCCATTCCCAGAGCTTTGTTCCTTTTTCTCCTAAGTAATTTTTCCAGTCCCTACTCCCTTCTTCCCAGGAGGCAGTAGCAAGGGAATGACACATCTTGTTCATTTATATTGAGCACTGTTGCAATAGGATTTCATCAAACTTCTCTTTTTTCTGTTTTCAGTTTCTGATACGGATGATCAAGCTGGTAAGCAGCCCTTGTTTTTCCTTTCAAAATGGTTGCTCAATGGGAAGGACAGGCATTTATTTTGTGTGGGGGCGGGGGGGGCTTTGTCTCTCTTATTTATGGACAGCAAGTAATCGTATATGAATGTGTATACACCTTGATGATAGGGTAAGAATCTTAAAATGGCAGAGTTGATGATGGGAAGTTTTGGAAAGTGGCTCTCGCTCAGACATGGGCCCCTTCCCCACAGAGTCCCCCCAGTGTGCTCCATGTGGAGCTTCCCTTGTTCCAGATTTGGAAGCTGTACCATGATTGCCCATCAGCAGAGAACGCCTCTGCTCAGAAATCTTCACTAGTTGCCGATTTGCTGTCTGGCTAAGTTCAAGGTGTTACTATTAGTATATAAAGGCCTTAACAACTTGGGACCAGTTTACCTGCAAGATCACCTTACCTCATATGTGCCCACTCGACTGATCCAAACCGTTACAGGTGCCACAGAACACTCATTCCTCGTTTGCAAGAAGTTGATCTTTTAGTGTGGCAGAACCCACTCTGTGGAACTCCCTGCCTATTGACATCAGGAAAGCACTTTCACTGTACTTCTTTTTTGATGCTTGCTAAAAACATTCTTATTTAGGCAAGCCTATTATTATTATTATTATTATTATTATTATTTAACAACCCTTCACCCTAAGCTCCCAGAGCGGGTTACAACAAAGAAAAACCAACATTAATGTTAAAACACCAGTACAGCCATACCTTGGACGTCGGATGGAATCTGTTCCGGAAGTCCGTTTGACTTCCAAAATGTTGGAAAACCAAATTGCGGCTTCTGATTGGCTGCAGGAAGCTCCTGTAGCAGAAGCCCTGTCAAACGTTCAGGTTCCAAAAGAACGTTTGCAAACAGGAATACTCACTTCCGGGTTTGCGGTGTTGGGGAGCCAAAACGTCCGAGTTCCAGGGTGTTTGGGATCCAAGGTACGACGGTACAGCATATTAAAGGTAAAGGGACCCCTGACCATTAGGTCCAGTTATGGCTGACTCTGGGGTTGCGGCACTCATCTTGCTTTATTGGCTGAGGGAGCCGGCGTACCTCTTCCGGGTCAAGTGGTGAGCACTAAGCCGCTTCTGGCGAACCAGAGCAGCACATGGAAATGCCGTTTACCTTCCTGCTGGAGCGGTACCTATTTATCTACTTGCACTTTGACGTGCTTTCGAACTGCTAGGTTGGCAGGAGAAGGGACTGAGCAACGGGAGCTCACCCCGTCGCGGGGATTCGAACCGCCGACCTTCTGATCGGCAAGTCCTAGGCTCTGTGGTTTATCCCACAGCACCACCCATGTTCTGTACAGCATATGAAAAGCAGTTTAAAACAACTATATATCCAGACATGTAGAATGTTCGACGAGTGTCTTAATCTGTGTTTAGCTTATTATTGATTTTAATTATTTTTCTGAACGATTTAAATAACTTTTTATTGATAGTTATGTTTGTAAACTGCTTTGAGGCTTTCTTTTTCTTACAATCAAGTCCCCCCTTTGTCGTTCCAGCTCCATCTGGCAACGCCACTCTCCCTGGCTCGGAGGACAACCTCTGCAAGATCTGCATGGACTCCGTCATTGACTGCGTCCTCCTGGAGTGTGGCCACATGGTCACCTGCACCAAGTGTGGGAAGCGCATGAACGAGTGCCCCATCTGCCGGCAGTACGTGATCAGAGCTGTCCATGTCTTCAGGTCTTAAGGGCTTTGTCTGAAGCAGGGCGGAATATCGTCTTAGAAGACTCACCCCACTGTGACGGAGAGCTGATGGGTCCCAGCTATCCAGCCCCTCCTCCCCTCCATTCCTAAGGCGCCCCCTTACAGGTGATGGGCGAGGCAAGGGATGGAGGAACTGCAAAAAGACTCGAGAGCTGTGATAGGCTGGGCTCCCCCTCCCCACACACGTACGATACTGTACATTATACCGCAGTGCCTGGAGAGCTGGAAATCCTCAACAGATCTCGAAAGTGATGCGCCATTCCTCCCTCTCTCTGTTTGCTTGCGACAGGGCATCAACAAAAGGCGTGGCTTTCCCCCAGACGTTGAGGCTCTTCCCCTCTGGAGTGAATAAAACAAGGTGGTCTAAAGAGGAAGAGATAACTCGCTGCTCTCAGTTCTCTCCTCTTTTCTCTAAAGAGGCCATTTACAGGGACATCAGCGTTTTCATTTCTGGGACTTGTTCCTCTTTTCAAAGCGTTTTTACCTTTTTTTGGTTAAACAAAACACAAGGACCTCTTTGGTTCGTTCGCTAGCCTTGCAGGTCAGGCTAAATGCTGCCTTGGATGCATAATCCAAGCAAATGCGTGGCTTCCTGGCGGCCATGGTGAGGAAGGTCCCTCCCGTTCATGCAAGGTGGGACTGGGAGCGGATTTGCAACTGTGAAGGAGACATTTCAGTCCAGTTTCTTGGCACATGAGTGTCTTTGGGGCTACTTCCTTGTGTTTCACAATTTTTTGTTTACCACCCCCTTCCTGTGAGCAAGCGCAGTGGTCTTTGCAGAGCCCTGGGTTTACTTGTAGAATTAGTTATGTCTTCTGTTCTGTGTAGGAAAGGAGGGCCATACCCTTTGGAATGGTCCTTGCCAGAGCAGTTTCATTTTGGGGAGCGATAAAACCAGTCACCTCGTTCTGATGTGTCTTTGAACTCCCCCAAGGCTCTTGTGTGCTGATAAATCATGGTATTAGTGTGAGTAGACAGTTTTGAGATTATTTTGTTGGGTCTCTGGCGAATCTCCGCTATGAAACTGGAATGGACAAATTTCTCATCAGCTTACTTCAGGAGGCTGAAGACTGCGTGCTAGTTGGCTTTTAATTTTTTTAAAATGCTTGTTTTGCCTTATGGATGCCAAACCATGGCATCTCAGTTGCCTGTATTGAGAAGGCAAGCCCATTAGCCATCTGCTGGAGTGCTGGCTCAATGTGGAAGAGGGGACTTTGCCAATGGCAGGGGAGATTCCTGCAGGTAAGGGCCCCTGCCCTTTTACCCTGAAATCAGCTCTCAAGTGCCGCTTCATACATCGCCCAGACGGCAGCCTCTGGTTTGTCAATTCCCCTGAACATGGACTTTTTTTTTAAAATACAAGCAGTTGCCTGGAGGAGACAGAACAATACCCCCGTCTTAAGGAGAGCCCATCTTCTTACTGTTAACGCTGGAGCCTCTCATCAGTAACTCTCAGACGTGGGTTTGGAAATATCCAGGGAGCAGCAGCTCTGTTTACACACATTCTCTGCCTTTCTCTCCCCTGTGGTTCAAAAGCCTTAAACAACAATGGTACTTTTTCTTCTGCTTGTTCTTTCTCTCAGCAGTGTCTTAATTGTCAAGTGGACCCAGTGGCCTTTCTGGACCAAACTCCAGGTGTTTTAAGTGCCTCGCAGAGATGAAGGGTTGCGGGGTGGGGGTTGAATCATATAAACTTGCCTTAAACTTATTGAGTCTTGCGCCATTACAGAAAGGGGCTTGCGGGAAAAGTGTTGGGCGTAAAATGTGTATGCAGAGTGGTTGAGTGGGACTGTAGACAGCGTATTGCTGCTGGTCTTTGCTTGCCTGCGGGTAGACATGATCACTGTGGAAAAAGGCAGGCTACATCCTTCCTTGTGGCAGCAAGGCTCACTCTCTCCCCTCCCTGAATGCTTTAATCTTCATGGCAGCATAGCTTTCTGAGGCACCAGACAGTCTTTCCAGAAAAAAATATGTGCATGCACCATGTTTGATATGCACTATGATGCCCCATTCTTTCCAAAGATCTGGCTTCTGAAGTGGACCGTTTGTACCTGAATTGTGGGCCTGCAAAGTGATGGGACCCTCACCCCTTGCTCCTGGGTAGCACCTGCTGCTGGACAGATGTGCTGTCTGCATATGCCTCTATAAATTTTGCTGCCAGCTTAGCCAGTATGGACAGTGAAGGGGGGGGGGGGAAGTTCTGCCTGGGAGCGATTAAACCAAAGAACAACTTTAATTGGCTGCTGCTTTATTTACTCAAGGACTGGAAGATTTTTATAACTCACACACCTGTGCCTAGGGGGAGAAGAGCTAATCTTGCTTGTTTACTTGCCTCAGCAATGGAGCTGTACCAAAACAGCACACCAACAGACTACAGATGTGGAGAAAAGCCTGAGCATTCCGTTATTTTCAATTTTCACAGCTAGCGGTGGAAACCCTATGTGAGCCATTCGCCCTTTTGATCTTCCAAATTTCTTTTCCCTTTGCAGGAAAAGCCTTTGCCAATTTTTCTGATCCTAACTTCACTCTCCAAGCTCTGGATGGGCTGACAAGCTGTGGGGATGGAGTTTATATGGGGATAATGTTGCAGGAAAGCCAGTATCCGAGAATGATACTACTTTGTATGCACAATTTTTCCTGCTCCCACTCTCAAACTTTGGTGAAGTTCTTATGTGGTTGCAGTTTTGAGGAACGATTTGAGAGCTATCAGTAAGGAATAAATTTGGGATAGATGGGGAGGCAGGAAAGAGGCAGCTCATTAAATGAGGAAAATACATTGGTCTACACACATGGGTAAATTAAGTGCATTATTAGATTTAACAGGGAACTATTTGTGTCGAGCAGCTAACTCTGGAAAGCAGAGCTAGATACAGGAAGAGTGTGTGGTTGGAGATGGGAATTTCCCCACCCATTCAACTTGCTTATGTTTGTCTCGGTAACAAAGTGCACAAGTTGGTCTTAACTGATCGCCCCTCTTTCCTTTGCTGCAAAGCTGGCTATGCTTCCTGGGCTGTGATCTGGTGAAAGTGATGCTGGTTTGTGACTTGGCAGGAAGCTGCTGCCCTAAAGCTGTGGAAAATAAAATTCGTCTGAAAAGTTTTTTGTTTTTTTTAATACAGCAAATGTATGCTTTGTTTGACCAGCGTGAAAGTTAAGTCTATTAATTGAGGCCTGTTGAACCACACACAGTTTCTTACAGATGGTGGAACTGAATCCTGCCTTATAATTTTATAATAAAATGGAAATGCCTTATAAAAAAGTAACTTCTGTCATCTTTTCAACAGCAGATACACTCCTTTGCCTCCTTGCTCCAAGTAGGTTTTTGGTAGCAATGTGCTCTGATGCTCTTAGAAAATGTGCATCATTTGAGGCTGGTATTGAACCAGTAGAAATCCATTCTGTTACCCAAGTAAAGTGTGCATTGTCAGGCTTGCTCTCTAGAACTGGTGGCACCTGGAGTCAGTGCTATTTTTCTAGAAAAAGAGGTACTAGAACTCACCACGAACACGTCCCTTATTCTCTTAGAATGGCAATGGCACCCAGCAGAAAGGTGCCAGAACTGAGTTCCTGTGAGTTGCCCTTGAAAAAAAAGCCCAGCCTGGAGTCATTCCTCCCTGACTGCATTCCCTTGCCACCAGCAAAGCCTTGCCACCTCTCTTAATATTTGTATACTGCTGTGTCATTAGAAACATATTAAGGAGTTTACAGCAACGAAGTTAAAAACAGACATCAATTAACCATTGAGGAAGGCTGTATTCTTAATTGACTTCATAGGCTTGGTGGAACAGAAAAGCTCTTGGCAGACGTTTAATAGTTGGCACAGAAGGTGCCTGCTGAATCTAGTGGCAGTGTGTTCCACAGGACTGGACTGATGACACTAAAGGCTCGATTCCTCGCTTTGTCAAATGAGCCTCACCTACTTGGGGAATGACCAACAACACTCCTGCAGATGATCTCTGTGACTGAACTGGGATATAAGGGTTCAGGTAGTTCCTGAGATACTCAGGACCTAAGTTGTTCAGGCCTTTGTAAATTAATACAGGGACCTTGAACCTGGCTCAGATGGGTGGCCAGTGCAGCTGTTTTAACATGGGTGTCATGTGTTAAAAGCTCCCATCAGCAGTCTGGTCACTTCACAACACATGAACTACAGTGGTCAGGCTAATGGTCAAGTTTGAAGCCATGGAAATTGGAATGACAGCCTCTTCCCAAGCCAGGCAACATGTTCCCGCTGGGACATGGGGAGGAGGTAGGAGAAGATTCTCTTCTAAGAAAGGGGAGTAAAAAGCAGAAACCTTCAGACTTGGCTGAGGAGTTTGTGTGGCAGTGACAGCTCTGCTACACTTGTGGGTCTTGACCCTATTAGTAGGAGACTTACTCCCTTAGACTTAAATACCACCTTTTCATTTTGTGGGGGATGGGACGACAACTATACCCCTTTATTCTTAGAAATAAGAACAGACCCATGAGGTGATATTTAATTTGATTTCCATAATGTCAGTTTATCAGAGCTGAAAATTTCATCCCAAAAGGTGTTAATCCTTTTCTTTAAAAATGTAGTTAAGGCATCCTTAAAAGCCACCTTGCTCCCCTCACCTGTCCCTGTGGCTGCTGCAGCCTTGGCATGGGCCAAAGACCAGCTTAGCAAGGGGCTACCAGCCTCCTTTTCCGTATGCACTCCCAGATCCAGTTCGGGGAGACATGCTTGGCAGATGGATTCTCTTCCACATCCCCCATAACGTGTGTCGCTGAGGAGGTGTCGAATTCGCGGACCAGGTCTCCGTCGTAGGCGACAAAATACCGCCTAATTTTGCTGAAGCCTTCCACGGAAGGAGGCAGGTACAGCTTCACCCCAGTGAAGATATCCAGCAGCATCTGCAGATGGAGAAATGGGAAGACACACAACAGGTTGGTGAGTGAGGAGGGACTCAGCTTGCTATATGGTGGGTTGGGAACTGGCGGCCCACAGGCCTAGTTGGGCCCACAGGACTTCTCCACTTGGCCCATGAGGTTGCTTCAACCGAGCCACACCTGACGTCACCGAAGGTGGGGGAGTGCTTGGACAAAAGGGGCTTTGCAGGCACTGATTGGCAATGCCTGAAAAGCCCCCGACAAAGCATTTCCATCACTGGAAGGCTTCCTTTGGAATTAAAATAAAATGCATTGCAAGGGGTTGGACTAGATGACCCTTTGGGTCTCTTCCTACAATTCTATGAAACATTTTCTCTTTCCAAAGGATGCAGATTGTTATTCAGAACGCTTCCTTCAGTTACAAGAAAGTAAGAAGAGCATAGCTGGATTAGGCCAAAGGAACGCCTTTTCACAGCTGTTAGCCACCTACCTCTGGAAGTCCGCAAGCAGGGGGTGAGTACACTCCCCCCAGGAACTGGTATTCAGAGGCAAGCTGTCTCCAACAGTGCAGGCAGATTATAGCCATCCTGGCTAGTAGCCACTGATATATCCATATCCCACAAGAGGGATGAGGAGGTCAGGTCCTCTTACCTTCCCCTTCTCTCCTTCCAGCTCAGAGGCTTTCCTCTTCTCTCCTCGCTTCTCCGTGGCCTTCTTCAGCGGGGACTTTTCTACAGGTTTGCTGGCTGAAAAGAAAAAAGACAGCAAAACATTCTACATCAGTGAGTTAGGGTACCTTGCCAGGAGAAGGGAGAGGGCAGTGTAGAAGGGTCAAAGGTGGGCATATTGTGGCGGTGTGCACTGGTCTTCCAGCCCACCTTACCCCATAAACTGTGGAGTGGGAAACTGATCACTTAAAATAATTATCTGCATCAGTTAAAGCCACAGAAGAAGAGCCTGCTAGAAGAGGCCAATGGCCCATCTAGTCCAGCATCCTGTTTTCAAATAAACATAGGAAGCTGTTCTACAGAGGGAGATTATTGGTCCTTTTAGCTCAGTACTGTCTACACTGACTGGCAGCAGCTCTCCAGCATTTCATGCAGGAGTCTCTCCCACTTGGGGACTGAATCTGGGACCTTCTGGGTGCCAAGCGAGTGCTCCACCAACTGAAATACAGTCTCTCCCCTTCTCACAGTGGCCGATCATCACCCTATTCCTGGCAACAGACAGGCAACTTGATTGCAACAGCCCCTGTCTTTATACTAGGGTTTGGATGGGCTTTAGGGTGGCCCTGAGAGGGTTTTGGAAAGCATGTGGCAGGGATTGGCACCGAACAAGCTTTGGCTGTTGCCCCTCCATGAGATGTTATCCAGAAACAATTTTATGCTGCTTGTCCAAAGCTCAGAGCAGCTTCCAGAACAAAAAATAAGTAACTATTATAATTAGAGACAGGGAGAAACCTAAAGCATGAATTACAAAGATGGAACAGCATCACTGATGAACTGACAGATTGATCAGTGCACAATGCCCACTGCAGGGATGGAGGAACCTGTGGTTTGCTAGATGTCCAACTCCCATCAGCGCCTGCCAATGGCCAAGGAGGATGCTGGGAGTTATAGTCCAGCAACATCTGGAGGGCCAGAAGCTTCCCTCCCTCTCTGCCCCCAATCCCCATAAGAAAAAAAAATGCACCTTGCAGTCCCTTAAAAAGAGAGTGAAGAACTGTGGCTTTGGGCTGCCCTGGGGCAATGACCATGAAGGCCCTTCTTCTACAGCTGCATCTCTTGCCGTGTGTTGTCAAAAGACAAAGAAGGAACCCAGCTGGGTGTGTCTGTATTTGGGGCAGGGTTTGATGCCCAAGGGAACTTTTAACAGCCCTCCCCTCCCCACCCCTCCCACAGCAACAAACATCCCAGCCCCCACACCTTCAGGCTTCTTAGCTTTTGCCGGGGACTTGCTGGAGGGCTGCTTTGGAGCCTTGCGGGGAGTGGAAGACCTCGACTGCCCATCTGTCTCTCCGCTGCTGCCAGCTGTGGAGTTCTCCTCCTCCATGGCGACCACAGTGAAGTCAGACTTCTCCTTGGACAACTGGTATAGCTCCTGCCCCCCGCCAGAGTACAGGGATTTGCCGTTAGAAAACAGGAAAGAAACCCTCAGCCAAGGAACAAAGGAAGGTGCCTCCGGTCCATCTAGCTCAGTATTGTCTACACCGACTGGCAGCAGCTCCCCTGGGTTTCAGCCAGGAAAAACCTTGCCAACCAAATATGGGAATACCATTGGGGACTGAAGCTCGGATCTCCTGCATGCAGAACAGACACCCCACCAATGAGCTGCAGCACTTCCCCTTGAAACGAAAAAGATTATAATTTTAAAAGATCTATCAATCTATTTACAAACACACATGTACAAATAAAGCTGAGCCAGACCCTTGGTCCATCTCACTCAGCACTGCCTAGACACAGACAGTGGCTCTCCAGGATTTCAGACATACTCTTCAGGATTTGCCAGCCATACCTAAGCATGATTCTAGTCCTCTTGGTTCTGACTACAGGGTTGGGGGTTAGACTAGATTACCCTTGAGGTCCCTTCCAACTCTACAATTCTACGATTCAGAGGAAGCTGCCTCATACTGAGTCAGACCACAGGTTCACCTAGCTCAGCACTGTCCACACTGACTGGCAGTGGCTTTCCTAGATTCCAGGCAGGATAAACCTTCCCAATCTAACCTGGTGACGTCATTGGGGACTGAACCTGGGATCTTCAACATGCAGAACAGATGCTCCACCACTGAGCTACAGCTGCTTCCCCTAAGAATCAAGTGAAGTTCCACTCCTGGTTCTGAAGGAAAGGCAGATGAGCAGAAGAAGTGGGTGACTCACCCGGAGTTGTGGTAGGGAGGTGGCCGTGGCCCAGTCTTTGTCATCTCGGATCCGTGTGCAGCGTGGAAAGCGGATGGAGATCCCATCGGCGGTGTGGGCCTCTGCTTTGGAGAACTCAGCCCCCGTGATCTCCCAGACTGGCGCTTCCTAAGGCAGAAGGCAACGATCGCAGAATGAGCTGACCCAACCTTCCTTGGCCTCTCTCTGCTGCCCAATGGAGTTCACCATTAAAGAATAGCAGTTTGTGAGGGAGAATTCTGCTGGAGAACAGCCAGAATTCTGTGCGAGTTCTGCACAAGGCTGAAACAGAATTCAGCACCCCAAGAATCCCAGCTTATGTTCTGAAAATTCTAAAGGAAACTACTAGCCCTCATGGCCAGAGGTCTTGGGAGTACTGGGTGCAGAATTGTAGTGTATTAAGCACACACATATACACTCTTCTTCCTTGTTTTCAAGAAGTCTGAGAAACATTCATCGGCTCCCAATATACTTGAACAAGATTCTTTTTTCAACATGGTCAGGAGACCTGAGAGAAGTGGTTGAGGCAACATGGTGTGTGCTCCGAGTTCATAGGAAAACCCACTTTGGGTCTTTGATCCAGAGAAGTGGTAGGGCACCAAATGAACAGATATGATTAAAAGGGACTTTTGACACACACACAAATAGAAGCTGATCGCATCCTGTGTGCATTTAACTCGTGTGATTTAAACCATACTTGGCTGAAGACAGGATGGTTCAAATTGTGCAAGTTAAATCCAAGCAAGGCAGAGCTCTTTTTGAGCCGGGTCAACTTGAGGTTATCTCTTGCGAAAAGAGCTTTTAAGTTCTCCACTTCGATTGCTGGACAAGGCCTGCTTGGCACACAGGCACCGGAAGTACAGGGGATTCTCTTGCTCTCCCCTACCCACTAGCCATAAGGGTTTAGGAATGTGCAATTTTTTGTATAGTCGTACCTTGGATCTCAAACGCCTTGGCTCCTGAACAAATCGGCTCCCGAATGATCAAAACCTGGGGGAGAGTGTTCCAGTTTTTGAATGATTTTCAGAAGCCGAACATCCAGCGTGGCTTCTGATTGGCTACAGGATGCTCCTGCAGCCAATCAGAAGCTGCACCTTAGTTTTCAAATGGTTCTGGGAGTCAAATGGACTCCCGGAACGCATTCTGTTCGAGAACTAAGGTACAACTGTATGTGGAATTTTTAAAACTGAACTACCCCCCACAACACACAAAGCTCTCATATGGAACAGTGGTTTCTCAACCAAGGATCTAACGGGGTTCATATCTGCTTAGCTTCACCTATCTAGCCACACCAGACACTAACAATTCATTTACTGAGCCCCCCTGCCCACAACCTCTAAAAAAAGGTCCACATTGAAAATCAGAGCCCATTGTTACTTTTGCACAGGGACAATCCTCTCCCTCTCCCCCTGCAGCTCCTGCCCCTCCCTCCCTCTCAGGCTGCTTTACCTTTGGATCTGGAACAATGAAGTCTGGGTAGTAATTCTTATTTATTTTCAGCCAGCTTGGAATCTTACTGGGATCCTAGGAAGGAGAGAAAAAGACACAGGAAGTCACCTTCAAAATCATCCCATTCCTTGAGCCTACCAGCTGCACACCTTGGAAGATCTTTGAAGAAGAGCCTGGCTGCTGTACCAGGGCCCATGGAGGTCCAGTATGCCCAGCATGCTCTTCTCACAGTAAACACAGATAACTGTTCTGGGAAGCCCACAAAACAAGACTGGAGTGCAACAGTGCCGAAAGGACCACTGGAAGCAGCCATAGGCTGAGTCAGGTCATTAATCCATCTAGTTCAGTGTTGTCAAAATGATCAAGGGGATGGAGTGACACCCCTCTGAGGAAAAACTGCAGCGTCTGGGACTTCTGAGCTTAGAGAAAAGGCAAGCAAGATGTGACATGAGAGAAGTTAAAAACATTATGCAGGGCATGGAGAAACACTAAAACTTGTGGGCATCCAATGAAGCTGAATGTTGGAAAATTCAGAAGGGGTAAAAGAAATGACTTATTCATGCAGTGCATAGTTAAACTATGGAACTTGCTCCTGCAAGAAGCAATGAGGGCCACCAGATGGATGGCTTTAACAGATGATTGGACAAATTTGTGGAGGAGACGGCTACTGATGGCTACTACTAGTCATGACGGCTATGCTCTGCCTCCATGGTCAGAGGCAGCGATGCTTCTGAATGCCAGTTGCTGTAAAACTGCAGGAAGGGGAGAGCACTCTTGTGCTCAGGTCCTGGCTTGTGGGTTTCCTGCTGAGACATCTGGCTGGCCACTGTGAGAACAGGATGCTGGCCTAGATGGGCCACTGGACCTGTTCTTATGTATGCCAACTTGACAGCAGCTCTTTGAGAATCCCCGCAACCGACACGCGAGGGCTGTGACATCTCCGGGCTGCAAACCTTGCTGATCTTCACCATGTCCAGCTCCTTTTGCAGCCGGGCCAGCGTGGCGTCATCATGGCCGCCGGCGCATTTGGTCACCGTGCACCACTTCTGGCTGTCGGGATCGTAGCAGCCCATGAGGAAGATGGACATCATCCCCCCTGTGGCAGAAAGAGGGAGGGAAACGGGATACCTGCTTTAGAGAAGCTCAACTGGAAACGCAGACTTTATGTCCCATGGACTGCCACCAACTAGACTGGCTGCAGTGATGGGGAGGGGTGGCCCAGGAAATTTCCCAGGCCTCTCAAGTGTTCCTCTGAGGCTGGTTTCTAAGACACCCACCTTTGCTCCCTTGGCCGTAGAAGGCACCCAAGACCACCAGGTCTGCCGTGTCAGCCATTGCCCCCTCGTTCAGGTAGTCCTTCTTCACCTTGAGCCAGTGGCGTTTTCCTGGCTCATAGAGGCTCTGCACAAGCCAAAGCAAGAAAGAAGGGGTGGTTGGCCAGAGCTCTCTAAAGTGTATCACATCCAGGGCATGTTTAAAAACAAAAAGCAACCTCCTAGTCCTTATGCTTGCAAAAATAGGCATTGAAGCTCTAGGACAATGCCAGCAGATAGATGTGAAGTTGGAAGATGCAGGGGGAAGAGAGAGACGATTTCTAGATGGAGATCTTCAAGTTTAACCAACATTTGCACCTCACTTTTCTGTCTAAAAAGTAATCAAAATGTGCCCCGTTTGACTGCTTCAATCTGTGGAGCTGTCACTTTTACAAGTGCAGCATAATGTCTGCTGCACACTTGAGAGTAACTGATAGTTTAGTGTGATGCCCGTTGTCTCTGGAACTTCCTGCCACTTGATATTAGGCAGGCACTTACGTTGTGCAGTTTGATGCCTATTAAAACCTTTTTGCTCAGCCAAGCCTATCTTGACAGGTAATTTTATGTTTGTTTCTTTGTTTTTTTAAAAAAGGTTGATTTTATCTATGATCATTTTCTTATGTTTATGGGTTTTATTGCCAATTTTAATGAATATTTTGTACCATTTTATGTAAACCACTTATTTATTTTTTAAAAATAAACCAAGCTGAAGAACTAAGTAAAATAAATTGTCTGGTGTGTGCATCAAAACCACAAGGCTACATGCCTTCACGTCTTTCAGCACCAAACCCTCCAGCCCCTCACGGATGACCCGGTTGATCATATCAGCAAGGTCCGAAGCTTTCTGAAAGAGAAATAGCCAAGTTAAAAAGGATTACCAGAGGGGGAGTGACTGGCTGTGTTAGTTTCTTGCAGGAATAATAATAATAATAATAATAATAATAATAATAATAATAATAATCAGAAGTAACAAAATGCAGAACTGCAAAACTCTTTCTATCAAGAATGGAATGTAAGGAAGTCACTCTGTCCCCATCTTAGCTAGGTTGTGCTGATTTTCTACTTCAGTCAAATCTGGACAAAACAGAAAAGAACTGTCTGGATTCCAGAACACTGTGGACATTATTAGGCTAATGCTGGGAGGCTCCTCAGAATACTGAGCTCATTTTTGTTGGTGGCGACTCGAGAGTTTTCAATATTCCCCGCGGGGACATTTCCAAGCGTTTCCAGCTCACAGTCTGGAATGGCACCCACCGTGACGTGCTTCATCTCCGAGAAGAGGATTCGGTTGGGGATTTCTACCATGTTGTCGTAGAGAAACTTGCGGCGCTCACGGAGCGGCCTGGAGAAAACAGGGCAGATGGAGAGGGATGATGAGAAAAACAGGTTTCAGGACAAAATGGGCCTAACTTTGTTTAATTTTCATTTATTTCATGAAATGTAGACATTAAAAGAATAAAACAGTGAAATAGCCAATAAAAACAGTAAAAAAAGCAGCTGTTTAAAACATTCAAAGAATAACGGAAATCAAAGATATGCTAAAAACCAGATTAGAACACAGATCAACATTCTACATATCTGGGTAGGCTTGCCTAATCAAAAATGTTTTTCACAGCTGTGAAAAAGAGGACAGTGAAGGTGCCTCCCTGATGTCAATAGGCAGGGAGTTCCAAAGTGTGGCTGCTGCCACTGCACTAAAAGATCCAATTTCTTACAAGTGCATAATGAGTATTATATGGCATCTGTAGCAGGGCCAGTTCTGCAGATCAAAGGGGATAAAAAGGAACAGATATGGTCTTGAGTTATACTGAGAGAATGAGACCCACCTGTCCATCAGACTGACGTCGTTGAAGTAGATACAGTCAAACACAAAGAGGCAGACGTTGGCATCCTGGAAAGCTGCTTTCTGCAGAGAGACAGTGATGTGTTAGAACACAGATTGTATTTGGGGTTGGAGAAAAAAATCCTGTAGAGCTAGGCTGAAGCTCTTCCATTTGGCAAGGCCCACAGTCTTCCCTGGGTCTCCTTGCTGCCTCTCCTCCTCGGCCTGCCTTTCTCCACAGCCTCTCTCCCTGTGCCAGGGCTGGGGAACCTGGGGCTCTCCAGACCTTGCTGGACTGCAGGTCCCCTTATCCCTGACCATTAGTCATGCTGGCTGTGGCTGATGGGAGTTGGAGTCCACTTTGTGCAGCTCACAAACAGGGCTTCAGATCCTCCCATGGCTGCTCCCTGCCCCCTCTCAGAACTTCACAGAATCAAAGAGTTGGAAGGCACTCAAAGGGTCACCAAGCCCAACTCAGTGCAATGCAGGAATCAGTTTCGTCTTGGAAACTGATCTCTGTCAGACCAAAGACAGTGCCTCTGTTCAACCCAGTGAGCTGTTCCACAGATGATCAAACCAACTGTGCCTCGATGCTTCAAACTTTGCTGGCGAAGTACCCTTCTAGCTTGAAGAGTGTCTGGGGGTGAGGTAGTCAGACAACCCCCAGTTAAGGAAGCAGGCTGGGTTTGCATGTTAAAATGAGACGCCAGTAAAAAACACAGCTTCAGATTGTGGTTTCTGGCAGTAAACAAACCACAGTTAAAACACTGGGCAGGATTTGTATGTAACATTAAACCATGGTTTAATAAACCATAGTTTAAGTAAATATTGGCCTCTCTGCGGGTGAAATGTCCCTAAATTCTGCCTTTCTGAAGTTCTCCCCATCTTTCCTGAATCTCTAAGCTGTCAATTTCAGTGGTCGATCCCATGAGTTGCACAAGAGCGGGGAGAAGGAAAATTCTGGTCTTTCTACATATGATACCCAATGCTATAACCCACCAGTGTGTCTTGCCACTGTCTGCCCCACAACCTAAGCTTAGCATCCCCAAACAGGTGCCCCCTAGATGTTTTCAACTACAACTCCCATCTGCTGTTACTTGCTGTGTTTTAATAAAATCAACTTGCTTTGCAATGAGTTGGATCATTTCGTCCATTTCTGGGCAAGGAGAGATTAAAATCACGCACCTTGTGCACTCCAAGTGTTCCAAAGGGAAGGGGCTTGGCTGTCTTGTTGTCTATTAGAAGGACTTCTGCATCCAGGATCATGCTGTGTCCCCCTGGGAAAGCCTTGGGGATGAAGTCCTTGAAATGGGCCACCTGGTTTAAACATAAGCACATCGTGAGATCAGGGTTTCTTGCCAGGGTCGTTCCTCCTGTTAGGGAGAATCAGATGATCACTTCAGGCAGCAGAACCTAAGAAAGCAGGGGCTCTTAGTTCCCCAGTACTAGTGGAACATGCCAGGCATGTGATATCAGTAAGCAGCCAGCCATTTGTTTCCACAGTAAGCGACCCAAAGAGTGTTGGAAGTTTGGGCACAACTCACATTGCAGAAAGGGGTTTAAACAGACAGAGTAAGGGACCTCCAGATTCCCAAACTATTCCCGCACCTTTAAACTCTGTGCCAACCTATCTCTATCCTTTAAAGTTTAGAATGATACGTCTTAGGTTGCAACCTGTTTACAATTTCCTGCTCCTCCTCCTCCCTCTCTGGACCTTGAGGTGAGAGGTCATCTTGGATGCATCTCCTGAGAACAAAGGGGCAAGCCTGGCTTCTTGGCTTCTCCAACAGGTTAGTTAGCCAGCACTGCAGAACTCTTTCCTATACTCTCAGTCTGAATACCTTCCAATGAAAGGTATCCTCCAAGCAAGTATTCATTACACTAAGTTAACCTTCGGCTGCTGCTTACTCCAAACACTGGAGTGGTGTAAAGACAATGTGGCACAATGGTTAGTGTCAGACTAGGACCTGGAAGATCAAGGTTCCACCCCCCCTCCCACACACATTGGCCATGAAGCTCACTGAGTGATTTTGGGCCAGACACTGGTTCTCAGCCTAACCTACCTCACAGGGTTGTTGTGAGGAGGAAATGGGGGAAGGGACCATGTAAACCACCTTGAGCTCCTTGTAGAAAAAGGTGGGATATAAATGCAATCATAATAAAGTAACAGAAGGGTCCACTGACCTTGTGTGGAAGGACAGGTTTCAAGCTGCGACTGAAGTAGCTGAAGTGGTCGCCTTTCTTGTGCACCTGGACGCGCTCCCCGTCGTACTTGATCTCCGAGTACATCCCGTTGGGGCATTTCTTCATGGCGTACTCGATGGACTTACAGGCCTCAGCCTTGTGGGAGAAAGAAGGAGATGGAAAATCCCACCTTACGACTTTTAATTGCATGCAGATCTACAACACAGGAAGCTGCTTTGTATTGTGCCAGAACATGGGTCCACCTATCTCTGTACTGTCTACACTGACTGGCAGCAGCTGTCCAGGATTTCAGGTAGGAGCCTCTCCCAACCCTACTGGGAGTTGAACCTGAGACCTTCTAACCTACAAGGCAGATTCTCTAGTCCTGATCTATGTCCCTTCTCCTTGTACAAGCTAGCAACAAGTTGTCTTCTACTATGCAGACCAACACCCCATGTAAAACAGTATCGTCTGTGCCAAAATCCAACAGCAATCCTCCAGCTGCTCAGGCCAAGATCTTCTCCAATCCTCTCCCTGAGGTGTTTAGGTATGATCCTGGAACCTTCTGCAACAACCTGGTGTCCTCTGGAAGTCTCATACTACAAACTCCAATCAGCCCAGCCAGTGTGGCTGACAGCACTGCGTGATATCTGGTTTCCAACATCGTGATATACCAATATATCACAACGTCTGAAATAAGGATGAAGCTATGTACAGGCATTGGCTGGCTTCACGCTTTCCCCCATATTGTGATCTTTGCAAAACATGCGCAACCCCCCCTCCCCCAAAAAATAATTCACAATCTATTGCCAGGTCAAAAATTATGAAATTGATCTCACAATATGGACTTCAAACCAGTTTTGGAAGATATATTGATATATCGACCAGCCCTAGTGTCTTATGTGAACTGTAGTTGGAGACATCTAGAAAGAACCAGGTTGGGGATAGCTGCTCTCCCTCTGAAAAAGGGATTCTCAGCACTTTAGAAGACCTGCCTGCCTCCCTCCTTGGAAGCAGCTCTGGAATGATTTATACACCTGTCCTACTCTTCCCCATCTTCTGGCATCCAGTTGGGCACTGAGAGAACAGAATGCGAGACTGGATGGACTGCCCTTTGGCAGCAGCCAGGCTCTTATATTGCAGAATGGACTGTGGACCACGCAAGCTCATCCCACAAAAAATACCACTAGATTCTTCCTTGCTTTAGCCTTCATTAAAAGCCAAACAGTTGACAGAGATGGGGACAGGAGGGCCTCTAAAGGGAGCTCCAAGGACTGGATGAGGAGACCACAAGGTCACAGGGTTTGGGGTTGTTTCTTTTTACCAGCATGGGTTGAACGGGGGTCATCAGCGTGGCCTGGACGCTGAGAGTCCTCTTTAGGCCTGGCACCTTCTGGGACTCCTGCTGGTTCCTCAGCACCCTTTCGACCACGTCGTGGAGGTTGCGCGAGGCTTTGAAAGCCTCGTAAGCATTTGGGTCCAAAGCATCCAACCTGAAAGGAAAGGAGGAGGCAGGGAGAAAGATTGTGGGAGTTAACAGTCTCATATATTATTTTCCTATAAAATTAGATGAAGTCATAGAGGAGAGGGGCTATCAATGGCTACCAGCCACAATGGTTCTGCTCTGCCTTCACTATTGGAGGCAGCAATGCTTCTAAATATGAGTTGCTGGAAGTCACAGGATGGGAGAGGGCTCTTGTGCTTGGGATGTACTTGAGGGTGGACCGCTAGCCTGAACCAGCAGGATTTTCTTGTATTCTTGTCAACTGAGAGAGAAGAGGGGAGAAAGGAGCTGAAGAGGGCTGTGCGAGGAATAAGACCACAGAATAGCTAAGGGAAAATTGAGGCCTGGATATTTAAAGTGCAGTAATTATCACCTCCCTGTTTGTGGAATTCTCTCCCCAGGGAGGCTTGCCTGGTGTCATCGTTGCATAGCTTTAGATGCCAGGTTAAAAACATCCCTTTTTCAATCAGGCCTTTCTCTCTTCATTATCTCTGTTCTTCTTGAGTGGGTGGTATGTTTTAATCCTGCCTTTTCAAAAATAGGATTGTCTTTTAGATACAGTCGTACCTTGGTTCTCAAACGGAATCCACTTGACTTCTGAAAACATTTGAAAACCAAGGCACGGCTTCCGATTGGCTGCAGGAGCTTTGTGGGCTCAATCAGAAGATGCAGAAGCCGCGTCGGACGTTTGGCTTCCAAAAAACGTTCGCAAACCAGAATGCTAACTTCCGGGTTTGTGGTGTTCGGGAGTCAAAATGTTCAAGTCACAAGGTGTTCGAGAACCAAGGTACGACTGTATATTGTTGCCAGAGTCAACATACGTGTTTGTTTATATATTGCAAGCTGCTTTGAGTTACCTTGGCAAAGAAGTGATCAATAAATATAATTAACAGTAATAGTAATAAATTTCTACATACAGTCATACCTTGGATTCCAAATGCCTTGGTACTCACAATGTTTCCGCTCCCGAATGCCACAAACCTGGAAGTGAGTGTTCTGGTTTGCGAACATTCTTTGGAACCCGAATGTCCGGTGGGGTTTTCGCGGCTTCCGATTGGCTGCAGGAGTTTCCTGCAGCTAATCAGAAGCCGCACTTTAGTTTCCAAACGTTTTGGAAGTCAAACGGACTTCTGGAATGGATTTTGTTCAACTTCCAAGGTACGACTGTATTTATTTAAAAATTGTGCAGCACTGAATCATAAAAGAAATTCAAAGTGGCTTACTGTAACAAAACCATAATTGTTACACCATTAACCACTGCGGAAGGATGTATTCTTAATTGGCTGCATAGGCCTTGCAGAACAGAAACATTTTCAACAGGTATTCCAAAAGCTGGTGCAGAAGGCGCTTGCTGAATCCCCAGTGGCAGAGCACTGCACAATACTGGGCTGATGACGCTATACGTATTTATATTTAATGCAGTTATATAGCACTTTTTTCTCCAAGGGGCTCAGGGTGGTATACATGGTTCCCCAAACCTTCTCTTTTAATCCTCACATCAGCCCTGTGAGGTAGGTTAGGTTGGGAGACAGTGAATGTCATGGCTGAGTGGGATTTGACTCCTGGTCTCCCAGGTCCTAGTCCAGCACTCTAACTGCTATGCCACACTAAAAGCTTCATCGCTGGGGCTATGGAGAGTTGGGAGAGCAGCAGGTTCTCTAGCTCCATTTCAAAATAAGCCCAAGCGGTCTTCTTCTATGTCTCCATCACATCCCATTTTTAGACTTCTGCATTATTTCTGGAAACGACATACACACAGAGAGAGCTTACACATGTTTGGCTCCAGCATTCATTTTCAAGTCATGCTTTATCAACCGGATGATGCACTTCAGGTCATTGGCCGTGCACCTGAAAATTAAAAAAACAATTAAAAACAATCATAAAACAAGATCATGAAGCATAGCAATTAATCATTGGAGATTTTATCAGCTGCAAAATGTGCATTTGTTTATTTAAAAAACTTAATCATAAGGAACATGCAGCCTGCATTACTGAAGATCAAAACAGACGCAAGAGCAGCCTACCAAGCCAGCCTGTAAAGGAAGGGGCAGCAGGGAGAACGCTGAGCTCGCTTCCCACTTCTATGCAGATTATTTCTCCCCAGTGATTTTTTTTCTTGTTGGATCAGTCAAGTGGCCCATCTAGTCCAGCAACCTGCTCTCTCAGTAGTCAGCCAGATGCCCCAAAGAGAAGCATGCAAGCAGGAGCAAAACACAGCAGCACTTTCCCCTTCCTGTGGTTTCTAGGCAGAGCATAGCCATCACAGCTAGTAGCCATCAATAGCTCTCTCTCCTCCATGAATTTCTCTACTTCTCTTTTAAAGCCATCCAGGTCAGTGGCCACCACTGCCTCCTGTGGGGGAGGATTCCATAGTTTAACTATGTGCTGAGTGAAGGAGGACTTTCTTTTATCTTTCCTGAATCTCCCAACACTCAGCTTCATTGGATGACCACAAATTCTGATGTTATGCGACAGGGAGAAAAACTTTCCTCTGTCCACTTTCTCCATGCCATGCATAGTTTCACAAACTTCCTTCTCTTACCTTTTCTGTAAAGCAAAAAGTCCCAAATGCTGCAATCTTTCCCCATAGGGGATTTGCTCCACCCCCTTGATTGTTTTGTTTGCCATCACTGCACAAGCAGGATTACAAAAGCACCAAAACAGTCTTCCATTCAGACATGTAAACAGATCCCTGCTTCTGCAAAAGCAAGCTGGCAACTTGTGCTGCCGCTTCAGAATCTGTCCTTTGAGCAGAACCTGTTGTGGCCTTCTTCTAATCTGCCGCCCTCCAGACGTTGTCAGATTACAACTCCCATCAATCCCAGCTGTCAGCTAAACTGATGGTAAGGAATTATGGGAGCCCCAATAACACACTGGAGACATGGGGAAGTTCCTCCCCTCTAGCTTGATCTCCCTAGCCAGTAATCTCAAACCTCTTACTGTACCTGTTTGCAACATCCTGCAGCAAGCTTTGCTGGTCGTCCTCTTTGGAAAGCTTAGAGAGCTGTGTCAGGAAGTCATCAACCTCTTGGATCGTCAAGAGGCTCTTGGCAGCTGGGGGGCAGGATTTGCTCTGCTCAAAGAAGATCCGCACGGTCTCAGACACGTCACCCTGTTTAAAATAAAATCACAGACTAAATCACATAGGGAGGGGAGTCTTTTCACAAAATAATAGAAATGTAGGATTTGAAGGGACCCTGGGAATAATCTAGTTATCTAATCCATTCTTCTGTAGTGCAGAAAACAGCTAGAGAATTCCTGGTAGATAGTCATCCAACTTCAGTTGAAAAACCTCCAGTGAAGGGGAATCCACCACTTCCCAAGGTAGTCTATTCCATTTTAGAACAGCTCTTACTGTCAGAAAGCTATTCCTGATATTTAGTTGGAATCTCCTTTCTTGTCATCTGAATAGAGTGATTCAGGTTGTCCCCCTTGGAGCAGCAGAAAACACGCTTACTCTTGTCTTCCATGTAACTGCACTTCTGTCCTCCAGGCTGAACATCCCCAGCTCGCTCAACATTTCCTCAAAAGGCTTGGTTTCCAAACCTTTCATCATCTTCGTCTCCCTCCTTTGCACACCTTCCAGCTTGTCAATATCCTTCTTAAAATGTAGTGCCCAGAACTGGACACAGGACTCCACGTGGGGTCTGACCAAGGCAGAATAGAATAGTCCTATTGCTTCCCTCAATCTGGACACTAGACTTCCATTGATGCAGCCTGGATTAACCTTCCTTTTTTTTTTTTTTTTTTGCTGCATCGTTCTTTTGACTCATATTAAGTTTGTGATCTACTAAACCAGTGGATCCTTTCCCCATGTACTGCTGCCAAGCCAGGTGTCCCCCATCCTAAATGTGTGCATCTGATTATTCCTGCCTAAGTGCAGAACCTTACATTTGTCTATAATGAAATTTATTTTGTTAGTTTGGGGCCAATTCTGCATCTTGAATCCTGGTTCTATACCAACACCTCTCTCTGTCCTCCATCCAGGCAAGCAAGAGCCATGAGCAGAGTTCAATGACCCATCCCAGCCAGGCTAAAACACTCATGGATGGTTAATGGGGTGTGTGTGTCTTGGGGAGCGTCCTGAGGGCTTGACGGACAGGCCTGGAGGGCCAAGATTCAAGACCATTACACAGCAAACTGATTCCTCACTTGTTCAAGGTCTCGGACCATGTCCTCCTGGCTGCAGCCAAATATCCTGCTGAAGAGCTTTACGATCTGCTTGTCATTCAGGTTGTAAACACTCTTTATGACCCCTGGCAACAGCAGCTTGACTGTCAGGTAGAGATCCCCACGGAAGCCATCTGGGTACAAGGAAAGAGGTGAGAATGGACAGCCTGGCCTCTGTGGACCGCATTTGCCCATAATGAAGAGGTCTCTGGAAAACCCACATCCATAATCACAGCAACCCAAGCTTATCACAGATGAGTATCTTAATCTTTGTTTATTGCTGATTTTACATCTGACTTCAACGTCTTTCTTATTTCTATTTTTATCATCTAAGTCACTTTGAGTGCAAAACAGTAACTAATTGTTACCCTTTTGAATGTTATTGTGCTATGATCTTCTTTAGCGGGTTGTGCAAACCGCTATTCAGAAAAATGCTTTTTGTAGGGTTGGAGGCACTGGGAATGAGCTTATGGAACCAAGGGGGCAGTGGCCTGAAAGCGCTTGGGGACCACTGACATATAGCATGCATATACCGTACATTACGTCACCAGGATGAGGAAACGTTTGGCAAATCACTCATATTTAATAAATAATAATATGGCGGCGGGTACTGTTTTTTTTTAATTAGGTATTTTGTGGTTTTCCTTTTGTATTTTTCTGTGGTGAACCGCCCTGTGATCTTCAGATGAAGGGTGGTACACAAATTTAATAAATAATAAATAACTGTTCATATATTTGAGCCTGCCCTCTACATCAATACAAACGTTCCCAATTTTTTTAAAAAAAAGAAAGGGAGAAGGAATTGTACCTCCGCTGGTTCCCTTCTGCAGGAAGTCCTGGATGATCTGGGTCTTGACGTTGTAGCTAGGCTTGTCGGCTACCATAGCGCAAAGCTTCCTGAATTCCCGCAGCAGACAGTCCTTGTGCTTTGGGTCACTCTTCTCCGTGGACAAGCTGGGCTTGCGGGGAGATGCAGAAGCCACTTCATCAGAGCTGCCCGGCTTAGCTGTGCAGAAAAAGGAGAACTTCAGGGGAAGATACCGCCGACTGGCATGACCTGTGATTTCCCACTCACCCCAAAACATTTATTTGCACTTCTGGCCCATCCTATCCTGAGGACCAGGTGCAGGTAACAGCACCTGAGTAGATCCAAGGCAGCGTTTCTCAGATTTGTTGTTTCTGGATTAAAACTGAAGATGATGAAGGCTCCAGCTCCCCTCAGCCCTAGTCAGCTTGCCCAACAATTCAGGGATGTAGTCCAGCAACATCTGGAGGGCACAACATTGGCTACCTGTGTTTTACCAGGATGTCTGCTGCACATCACCATCAGCAAATGATTTGGAATTTCAAATCAGCCAGCCTGATCCTAGGCCTGGGTGATTGGAAGGAAGTCATGCTCAATAGGGATCACTTCCAGGAGCGTGTATCACAGAGGTGGCTAGCCTGCAGCCCTCCAGATCTTGTTGGATGACAACACCCATCAGCTCCAGCCACAATGGTCAGAGATAATGTGAGTTGCAAGGTGGGCAAGGCTCAGCCAAAACAGCTTCATAGGCCAAATGGGGAAGGCCAGCAGGTCAAAACAAGTTGGCAGGGCAGAGGTTTCCCCATCCTTGTCTGTAGAGAATGTGAACAAATTACATTTTTCTACCTCTTTCATACTTTAGGAGTGAAGCTGATGGGCAGCAGATTCAGAACAGATGTTAGAAAATGACTTATTCACTCAGCACACTTAACATACGGAATTCCCTTGTGATGAGATGTGGTGATGCCAGCTGGCTTAGCTAGATTTAGAAAAGGGATTAGACCAGCCCAAACCACTCCCCCACTTGCAATAGGTGACAAGGAATTCTTTGTAGGCAAGCAAGCTGGCTAGAGAGAGGGACGGCGTGTTCCATCCTTCCTCCATTGCCACTGCAGAACAGGTGGGCTGCCAGAGAAAAAAGGCCCTTCCTCTGCACCCAGGTAAGAAATGTAGCAGGCCAATGGAGGAGAGACCTGTAAGCCCCACCCCCTCCAGCAGACTGGTATACTTTTGTGGGCTTACTTACAAGGCAGAGTTAGACAAATTCATAGAGATGATGGAGGAGGAGGATGAGTCTACCAACATATTGGCTACAATAGCTAAATGGAACCTTCATGTTCAGAGGCAGTCTACCTCAGAATACAAGGTGCTGAGATGCAACTGCAAGGGAGGGCTGTAGCCTTTTGTGCTTTGCACTGTGAGGTGCAAGATACAGAAACAGATGGACCCTTTGGCTTAACCCAGCAGGGCTCTTCCTGCATCCTTAAGACTCTTGCCAAATCATCAGTTAACGAAGACTATTAGCAAATGGCCTAAATGTTAAAACCCAGCTCATTGGACATGGATTGACCACATCCAAGAGCACCTGCAGATTTCGCCACAGAACCAAAGCTAAGACTCTGAGCCAGAAAAGCCACCAATGAATTACAATCAAAAGAAAGAGGCCCGTCCATCTCTTATGCACCTGTAAACCCTGAAAATTTCTTTGGTGATGGATCAGAAGAAGCTGCCGGCATTTTCTTGGGGGAGGTGATTTGACCACTGGCAGAAATCTTCGCCTGGACGGTGGCCTTTTTCTTCGGTGTGTTCGCAGCTTTGGAAGTAAGATCTGTGAAGATATGAGGGGTCAAAGATTAAAGGCCTCTGGAGCCACAGAATTTATTCTACACCTCTACAGGTCTTGGGTAATACATGTTCAGAGAAACCTGCCCCCCCTTTTTTAAAAAAATTGAGAAGCTACTAGCAAAAGTGATTGGACATGTATCTAGCCCTCAACTCAAAAGCCAAACGTTAACACAGGCAACTTGTGACAAATCGGTTAACTATGGGCAGGATCCTATTGGCAAAGTAATGGAAGATGACTGGCAGGTTGTTGTGGGGATTAGAAGAGAGGAGGAGTAGAACCCTATGTGCCACTTTGAGTTCCATGGAAAGCTGGGATATATTTGCCATAAAAACATAAAATAAACACAAGGACAGGAAGAAACATCAGGGACAGAATGATTGCCACACAGGAAGGTAAAGGATATAGTTTGAGTTCCTCACTTGTAGTTTTATAAATCATTTAATGTGTCAACACAAACATAAGTTATGAATATAGCAGTTGTTGTATAAGGGATTATGAGTCTGACCAAACTGCGGGAGGCAGTGGAAGACAGAAGTGCCTGGCGTGCTCTGGTCCATGGGGTCACAAAGAGTCAGACACGACTAAACAACTAAACAACAACAACAAATGATGACTGGAAAGTAATGGAAATTAATAAAATTTTGGAACGCAGAAATAAAGCAAATAATCAAACCATCAACTCTAGCACGTGGGGGGCCACCTTATTTTAATTATATAATTTGGTATTTGAATGACTGGTATTAAGAACTGTATTATAAATTGGTATTGCTATAATAAGGGATGCAGGTGGTGCTGTGGGTTAAACCACTGAGCCTAGGGCTTGCCGATCAGAAGGTCGGCGGTTTGAATCCCCACAATGGGGTGAGCTTCCGTTGCTCAGTCCCAGCTCCTGCCCACCTAGCAGTTCGAAAGCACATCAAGTGCAAGTAGATAAATAGGTAAACGGGAAGGTTCCGTTTACCTAAATAGGCTCCGGCGGGAAGGGAAACGGTGTTTCCGTGCGCTGCTCTGGTTCGCCAGAAGTGATTAGTCATGTTGGCCACATGACCCGGAAGCTCCCTCGGCCAACAAAGCGAGATGAGCGCTGCAACCCCAGAGCGCTGCAACCCCTAATGGTCAGGAGTCCCTTTAACTTTACCTTATTGCTATAATGAGGCCATCAGTGGATTGTAATTAAAATCTAATAAACATCATCATCAAAATAAATAAACAAATAAAATAAACAAATAATTTGCAATGCTAGTACTAATAATATGCATGAATGTGGCTAACTTTAAGTAGCCAAGGCTCTGAATACTGGGCCACCCTATATAACTGCTCTTACCACCACCGCTTACCCGAAATGTGCTGGTTTATCAGCTCCTTCTCACTGTCCTGCAGCTCCTCCCAGCCCTCCAAGTCCGTGATGTCCTCAATCTTCTTTGTCGTCGCCCGGGCCCTCTCCAGCTTCTCGAAAATGCACTTGACGTGGTACCACTCCTTCATGTCCCCGCCGGACTCTGTGAATGGGTTGGGCACCACCTTCCCGATGCGCACCATCCCCTTGAGGATCTTCTCCTTGCACTTCTTGCAGCCTGCTGTGCCTCGCTTGGCGTAGTCCACGCAGTAGCGCTGCTCTGCCATCTCGGAGACTGTGCACAGGGGCTTTGAGGGCCAAACGGGTAGTGGTGCTGGGAAGAGAAAGCCACGGGCAATGCAGGGCTGGTACCACCAGCCAGCCGGAGATGGGGTGTTGCTGCTCCACAACCAGGAGCACTTGCGGAAGGCAACAAACTTTTGGAAACTGTGGCCAACACGGGTTTGAGCTGTCTCTGCTGACAGCAAGAAGGTTTTTTCACTTTTGCTGAGGGTTCTGGCTGCCTTTAGGAGATGTACCCTGAGCAGAAAAGGCATGTAGTTTCCTGGGACTCAGCTACACATCTGCAAATAAAACATTTTAAATGTCTTGTAAAGTGCAATATACAAATGTGACACTAGATGGCGACAGTGAGCCATGCAAAATTCAATGTATTTTTCAAAACATTTTTTTTTAAAAAAAGTCGTTTCACAGCATTTTTATATGTGTGTAGATTCCACCCTGGTCTCCTTTTCTCTCACTGTGCTGAGCTAAGAGGAAAAAAAAGGAGGTGGTGGGGAAAGACACACATAATTCTGTACAAAAGGGGTATGGGTAAGAAAAACTGAGGCCATGATCAATTTACTTGCCTTAAGAGACAAGAGGGCTCTTGCAGACTCTGCTGAAAGGGGGAGTCACCACTACCCTTGGAGACATCATTCTTCCTCAATGAATGGAGACTTTTACTTGGGATCCATTTATTTAAAATATGTATAAAGCCACCTTTTAAAGGGAAACCCTCTTGATACAGCTCCTAAACAATGGATCATCAAATACACATTTAATTTAAAATAAAAGATAATGTTCAAAACAGCACTGAGACACGTAAGACCAAAAAATTGCAGTTTTTTAAAAAATGAAACATCAGCAGAAAATACAGGCCTTAACTTCTACTTTTATCAAATTTCATATATTTCTATATTGTAATGCTTCAAGAAATCCAACCCTCCTGAGAGATTTACACGTGTGAGAGGCTGAAATCAGAAAACAGCATTTTAAAACTGTGGTTATTTTTGGCAGCTGTGAGGGAAAACTTTTTTTCTGGTGTGACAGTATTGTTACAAAACTCTTTCCCAGTCACACAGAAACTGGTTTGGTCAAGTGACTTTGTGGCGGCTGGTAGGGCAGAGGAAAGGGTAGGTGAGTCAGAGCCAAAGACAGGCAGAGCCACTAATTCCACATTTGTTCCCATCCTCCTCCCAACAGCTGTGTTCTACAAGGGGCAACTAAGGAAGAAGAGGAAACTGGCAGGCCGGCCTGGGCTGATTATAAGGAAGAAGGCAAGCAGAAGAGAGTTTCCATGGGTCTGGCTTCCTTCAAGACTGGGAAGTGTTTCCTCTTTACAAAGGGCATTTGAACGAACACTTGCACTTTAAACGGGCTGTTGTCAAATAACACTTCAGTACTATTGAAGCTTAATGAAACTGGGTGGGCTTGCAGTTTTTAATCTTTTTATTTAAGTTCTGTTGCAAAAACAAAACACGTGCAATGGCTACAGTAAGTAGGAGAAATATACTGTATTGCAAATGACACGCATGCCTAGCTATTTCAGGGCCAACCCACGTGGAGCAGACACGCTTCTCTGTTTAGTACACTCACAACCTAATCCCACCAACCCTGCCCAATGAATATTGGGAGAGCCTCCCCACCACCTCAAGTCTATCTTAGGTCGGAAAGGAAGGGGGGGAAAGGAGGCTCCAGGCAGAGAGAGAAAGAGACCCCTTGACAACGGCTCCGAGTCCCATTTTTCCTCCTTCCTGCCCATCAAGCACCTCGTGGGCTGGGGGAAGCTTGGTGGCTACCGCGCATGCGCCATTTATTTTCCCCAAATTGACGGTTGGGAGGGGGGAGCGCAAGCCACGCCCCCCTATGGGCGCCCATAACCATCACCTCAGGTCTAAGCTCCTTGAAAGAGCGGGGAGCAGGACCCACCGGCGCGTCCCCTCGCCCATTTTCAACCAGCTCCCCTCCTTCGCGGACACGCACCTTCCTTCAGGCCGCCCCTTCAGCCTCGGCGAAGACCCCTTTTAAATCCGGGCATCTCCGACGCCCCCTCTCGCTCGCGCTGCGGGCGCATGCGCACAGAACGTCGCGTCGACCCCCGCGGCGTGACGTCACCGCTCGTCCTAAGGTTCTTTGGAAGCAGGCGAGGCCGTGTCTCCGCTCCTGACCCGAGCAAGCCACGCCCCCTTTTCCTCCTATTAACTCTTCACCTCCCGATTTCAGTGTGCATGCACACGAAAGCTTATACCAAGAACAAACTTTGTTGTTGTTTAGTCGTTTAGTCATGTCCGACTCTTCGTGACCCCATGGACCAGAGCACACCAGGCACTCCTGTCTTCCACTGCCTCCCGCAGTTTGGTCAGACTCATGTTTGTAGCTCCGAGAACACTGTCCAGCCATCTCATCCTCTGTCGTCCCCTTCTCCTTGTGCCCTCCGTCTTTCCCAGCATCAGTGTCTTCTCCAGGGAGTCTTCTCTTCTCATGAGGTGGCCAAAGTATTGGAGTCTCAGCTTCAGGATCTGTCCTTCCAGTGAGCACTCAGGGCTGATTTCCTTAAGAATGGATAGGTTTGGTCTTCTTGCAGTCCATGAGACTCTCAAGAGTCTCCTCCAGCACCATAATTCAAAAGGATCAATTCTTCGGCAATCAGCCTTCTTTATGGTTCAGCTCTCACTTCCATACATCACTACTGGGGAAACCATGGCTTTAACTATACAGAACAAACTTAGTAAAGGTAAAGGTACCCCTGCCCGTACAGGCCAGTCTTGACAGACTCTGGGGTTGTGCGCCCATCTCACTCTATAGGCCGGGGGCCAGCGCTGTCCAGAGACACTTCCGGGTCACGTGGCCAGCGTGACATCGCTGCTCTGGCGAGCCAGAGCCGCACACGGAAACACCGTTTACCTTCCCGCTAGTAAGCGGTCCCTATTTATCTACTTGCACCCGGGGGTGCTTTCGAACTGCTAGGTTGGCAGGCACTGGGACCGAGCAACGGGAGCGCACCCCGCCGTGGGGATTCGAACCGCCGACCTTTTGATCGGCAAGCCCTAGGAGCTGAGGCTAACTTAGTTGGTCTCTAAGTTGCTAGTTGGTCTCTAAGGTGTGTCTAAGGGACGCGGGTGGCACGGTGGGTTAAACCACAGAGCTTAGGACTTGCTGATCAGAAGGTTGGCGGTTCGAATCCCACAATGGGGTGAGCTCCCGTTGCTCGGTCCCTGCTCCTGCCCACCTAGCAGTTCCAAAGCACGTCAAAGTGCAAGTACATAAATAGGTACCGCTCTGGCGGGAAGGTAAGCAGCGTTTCCGTACGCTGCTCTGGTTTGCCAGAAGTGGCTTAGTCATGACCCGGAAGCTGCACGCCAGCTCCCTCGGCCAGTAAAGCGAGATGAGCGCCGCAACCCCAGAGTCGGTCACAACTGGACCTCATGGTCAGGGGTCCCTTTACCTTTAAGGTGCTACTGGACCTATATATAAAATCGATTCTCCTGTAAGCTTTGTTTTGCGTTTACAAAGCCTTAATGCGGATCCAAGCTCAAAGTAACCAAACAAAACAGGCATTTGTCTATGTAGGAACGCCATAGCTTTAAAGCATACGAAAAGAACATTGGGAACTGTAGTTCACCACTCAGATCTGCAGCTCCCAGGATTTTTGTGTGTGTGGTGGGTGCTTTAAAGGTGTTTTGTGTAGGCAAGTGAACTCTGTTAAATGGCACTTGCTCCTAGTATGCATGGATCTAGTTGCAAAAATATTTTACTTACCTATTCGTTGTATTTACAAATCACCCTTCTGCCAAGGCAACCAAGGCAGTCTACAGTTTTAAAGTAAGGGGGGAACATTTCTTTAGAATTAGGTCCCAGTGAAATCAAGAGCAGTCCTCAGTGCTAAATGTGCTCTCCTGCCCAGCTCCAGTTGCAAGGCTAGCAATGAGGGTGGCAAGCCTCCACCCTTACTTGGGAGCATGTGAGAGACAGTGTGGTGTAATGGTTAGACTGTTGGACTAGGACCTGAGAGGAGACAAGGATTCAAATCCCCACTAGGCTGTGAGGCTCACTGGCTGATCGTAGTGGCCCATCGCGTATCTCAGCCTAACCTGCTTCTCAAGGTTGTTGTGAGGATAAAATGGAGAAGAGGAGAACCATGTTTACCACCTTGAGTGTCTTAGAGGGAAAAGTGTCATACAAAATTTAATAAATAAAATGGATAATAATAAAGAAGTACCACTGAACTCAGTGGTGCTGACTTCTGAATAAGCAGGATATGGATTCAGCTGCTAAGAATGTGTAGGAGCAAGCCCCATTGAAATCCACAACATTCCTTAAGAGACATGCATAAATTCAGGGCTGGCCCACCCATGAGGCAAGGTGAGGCAACAGGTAGAACTGAAGTTTCATGAGCACATAAGCAGAGGCTGATGGTCCATCTTGTCCAGCATCCTATTCTCCCAGTGGCCAATCAGATGCCCCTTATGAGAAGCACAAAAGAAATAATAATAATAATAATAAAAACCAAACGTAAAATTTGAAATTGGCTGTTATGTAGCTTAACAGTGGAAATCATTTCACATATTTATCGCACTTATCTAGATTGCATCTCTCCTTCTGAAGCTGGCCTGGTTTTAGCAAAGATGTGACGAGTGCTCCCATCATTTTGTCAGCTTCCAAACGTGCCTGCAAAGTTACCTGGAGAGGAAATCTTAAACGCAGGCAATTTTATGTTCGAGATTGACGCTCTGAGGTGTGCTCTCTGATGCCACGTCTAAAGGTTTCTATCCTTTTTTCTGATTTCTATGGAAACGTCATCCAAAAGCTTTCTTCTAATTTTGTTTCTTCCCTGAATTTGAAGCTAATAGAGTCTCATTTTCTTTCTCCCAGAAAGTCATCCAGCATCAATCTGCACAAATAGTGTTGTAATTTGTTATCTGCTGGCTACATTGCAGGAAACAATTTTGGTAGTACGATGCAGGCACTGGACACATTGCCAATGGACTTTCAATGTGGATGGTGCTTGACTTTATTATCATGTTGGGGGGGTGATACCATAGAAGAGAACCCAGCACGCCATTGTGGTGCTTGTGGGTGTGTAGTTAAACCATCCTGTAGGGATGATCGCGGAGTGGGGAGTGGGGTCCGGAGGGAGCACACTCTCCACCCGCAGGCAGCCTTAGCCTGCCTGCACACGTGACCTTGGGGTGCGGAGCACACACACCCCTCACAGACAAAGCCACGGCTGTCTGAACATTGTTGCCTCTGTCTAACCCTTTGCGGTCTCAGTAGTCTGAGGTGCCCTGTCTGTAACCTTTGTCTCTGAGACCTTTTGTCTCCTTCGTCATACACTGTGCAAGGGGAAAAATGACTTGGTGGAAACAGGTGCCAAAATAAATTTGTACCAGCCCACGATCTCGGGACCGGAAGATGTGTAAAGGTCACAACCCAAAATGTATCTGCCTGGTTTGCATAGTTGTCTCAATAAAAGGAGGCTCCACAGGGCTGGCCAGCAGCTTGCATGCAGCTCACCTGTGCACAGCTCACCTGCATTATCAACTCCTGCCTCATGTCCATCACTTCACATCCAATGTTGTTGTTTTTTGGGTTTGTTTTTTTTAAAAAAAAACAATGCCAAAGATCAGAGTTCAAATCAGGGATCATCAAACTTTTGGGGGGCTGGTGGGCACATTTGGGAGCCTGAGAAAGTGTCATGGCCTCCGCTCTGAAAATGGCTGCCATGGCGTAGGTTACATAACAGAAAATGGCAGGTGCATGTCCATTCCATTCAAGCACTATATAAACTGCATGCAATAAAACAAATAAAAGTATTTCTTGAAATCCATAATCTTATATAGACCCTTGGAACAACAGATGTCAATATCTTATGAGAGGCATCTCTGATTTTGTGTGTGTGTGTTTGCTTGCTGTTGGTTTAAGATGCTTCAGCCTGTGTTGTAAACCACTAAGCGTTTTGTTAACATGTAAGCATTGTATAAGGGACACGGGTGGCGCTGTGGGTAAAACCTTAGCGCCTAGGGCTTGCCGATCGCATGGTCGGCGGTTCGAATCCCCGCGACGGGGTGAGCTCCCATCTTTCGGTCCCAGCTCCTGCCCACCTAGCAGTTTGAAAGCACCCCTAAGTGCAAGTAGATAAATAGGTACCGCTTTATAGCGGGAAGGTGAACGGCGTTTCCGTGTGCTGCGCTGGTGCTGGCTCGCCAGAGCAGCTTCGTCACGCTGGCCACGTGACCTGGAAGTGTCCTCGGACAGCGCTGGCCCCCGGCCTCTTAAGTGAGATGGGCACACAACCCTAGAGTCGGACACGACTGGCCCGTACGGGCAGGGGTACCTTTACCTTTAAGCATTGTATAAATTGTCTAAATAAATAAATGAAAAGATTGCCTCTTCCTGAGAGGGTTGAAATGAAAGCAAAAAGGCAACACTGACTCAGTAGGGTGGGTTGTGTGTGTGTGTGTGTGTGCCTTCCAGCAGTGACAGATACCAATGGGGTCAGATCCTGATCTTTGCCCTCTCTCTGCATGAAGGAGAGCCACACCTTGAACCAGCCACAAGCAAATGGATTCAAATGGCAAGAAAGGAGATTCCATCTAAACACTAGGGAGAACTTGATGACAGTAAGAGCTGTTTGACAGCAGAACGGACAACCTCAGAAGGTGGTGGACTCTCCTTCATCGGAGAGCTTGGGTGGCCACCTGCCAGGGCTTCTTTTGCTGTGATTCTTGCATTGCAGGGGTTGGACTACATGACCCTTGGTGGTCTCTTCCAACTCTACGATTCTATGAAATAACATGCAGACTGCTGGTTCCAAAATAATGATATTCCAGGAGTCATTCTGCAAGAAAAGCAGCAGCAGCAGCAAATGTGTTGCATGGCCTTGGGGCTCTATAAAATCATGAATTATTAAGTTTCTTGTCCGTCATTCCCAAGGGTACCCATTATTATGGGTATTAAATTTCCCATCCAAGAAGGGGGCGGAAATAACGGAGGGGGGCACACACAGGTTCTAGAAGCCATTCTGCAGATCGCTTTGATAGCCTTAATGCAAGAGTTTGCAAATTGATTGTTGGATTAGGGAGCTGCTCGGGAGTTAATTGATTTTAAATTTGGGGAATGCAGCAACGAGCGATGAAATATGGTCACTTTCTTTAAACTCCTGCTATCTTTTTTTCAAGAGAGAGAGGGGGAGAAATGAGAGGCACAAATTACCCCGGGAACGTCACAGGAAGATGATGGATCTGTCTCACATTTTGCATCAAATGAGCAATTAAAATGTAAAATGAGGAAGGGGGGAACATTTGCTTCCCTGCTCTGAATTTACTAGATCATGGATCTCTTTAGTCCTAAGTGACTTCTTGGGCAATTTATTGCTCCCACACTCCATGCCACAGTTGTCCGGAGACCTCAGTGTCCAAACACTCCTATAAAGAGGGCAAAAATAAACTATGGAACTCCCTCCCACAGGAGGCAGTGATGACCACCAACTTGGTTGGCTTTAAAAAAGGATTAGACAAATTCGAGGAGGAGGAGGAGGAGGAGAAGAAGAGGAGAAGGAGGAGGAGGAGTTTGGATTTGATATCCCGCTTTATAACTACCCGAAGGAGTCTCAAAGCGACTAACATTCCAACGCTAGTGGGATTTCAAGAGGCTCTGTGAATGAGGAATATTGTGTTGAAGAAAAATAAGAGGGTGAAGGTATATAAAATGCAATATAAAAATTAGGAAATGTGTAATTAAAAAATTGAATAATGGATGATTGTTAGAGAGGCTGAAGGAAGTCCAAAAGAGAAAATATGTAATAAATTTAGATTGGATATTATAAATGTATGTTGGAAAATTAATAAAAATTATTTATTAAAAAAAAACCAAAGCGACTAACATTCTCCTTTCCCTTCCTCCCCCACAACAAACACTCTGTGAGGTGAGTGGGGCTGAGAGACTTCAGAGAAGTGTGACTGGCCCAAGGTCACCCAGCAGCTGCATGTGGAGGAGCGGGGAAGCGAACCCCGTTCACCAGATTACGAGACTACCGCTCTTAACCACTACACCACAAAGGGCTATTGATGGCTACTAGCCATGATGGCTATGTTCTGCCTCTACCACCACTCCCCAGGCTCTGGTGGGCCCACAGCTTATTCCTCTGCACCCAACCAGTCCATGACATTCTGCTACGTGATGAAGTGCTTTCTTTTGTATGTCCAGGATCTGAAGTTTGTGTGGTGATGCGGGGGTTGACTGCAGTAGGATCCTACAACCCTCTCCTACCCCAAGAGAGGGAGAAAAACAAGCGTATAATTGGCTAACAATAACACGCTTTCTATCCTTGTATATATATCTTCCGTGGTGGTGCGATTGTTCATTGTTAACATTTCCCGTTAAGCAAACCTGAGTTATTTGAAAGCTTTCAGAAGCATTTGTGTAAAACACCCCGGGTTTGTGCTGGGATATGCTAAACGTACAATGGAAGCTTGCCAATTAATTGAGGCGGCGGTGGAGATAATGGGTTTATGGAAATGGAGGATTCCTGCTGGAGGGAGCCGCCAAGCCACAAAAGCATTAAATCTTAATGGGATTTTCTCCTTCCCTTCCCTGTTACTTTGCTTTTGTTGCTGCTTGTAAACTGTTTCATTCTTCCAGGCCTCTCTGTGGCTCCAGAGTGGAGAGAGACTAGAGTAAAAAAAACAACACAACGTTTTTAAGAGCAATGATGTTGCCTGGCATGAATCCTGGCCCTCAGGAGGAGCTGACCATACTCAGGTCCAGAGGGTGGGGCCAGTCTTCTGAGTACTGTGGTTTAGAGTCCGCAGAACCCAAAGGTGGCACTTCAGGGTCCTTGGAAATTCAGGTCAGTGATCCAGAGCCTGCTGAGCACAAACATGGGAGCCTGACTCACCAGAGGATTTGAGTGCCTCTCAAACAACCCCACCTGAGCAATGGCACAAGGAGCATGTCTAGCAGGAAGCCACAGAAAGGAAAAGATGCTGCCATCTTCCTGCCAGGGGGTGGGGTGGGGGAACTGTAAGACCCACAGTCCTCAGTCCCAGGGGGTGGAACCTGGTGGAAGCTGGACTGTGGAGAAAGAGACTCAAAAGGCTGCAGTTCACCACCTGCCTTTGTCCACTTGGAGCTCTCCGTGGTGCTGAAACCACCAAGTTGCTTACTTTGAGGTATCCATGGTCTGAAACCACTAAGCTGCCTACTTGGAGCTATCCATGGCATTTTCATTGCTATCTTGACCCCATGGGTACCTGTTGCCAGAGCTGTGCAACGGAACCAACTGAATCCTTCAGCATCTCCAGGTAGCTGCCAGTATAAGACAGCACTGAGCTAGATGAGCCCATGGCCGGACAGGCTCTGTGTAAAGGCATCTTCCTAAGTTCTTATCACCACCCCTGCTCTCTCCACCACCTGAAAAACTTGCAGTATTGCAAAATGTTCCATACACTTCCATTGCACGTAGACTTTCCCAGACCCTAATCCTGCTTCACTTCACTGAGGTGGGAACATTAGAAGTGTATTAACATCACACCACATATTTGCAACACATTCTAAGGAGTGAGAGGGTTTAGGAGATGTGATACCCCAAAGAGGCAGAGGACCTACTGTACGTCCTTAAGTATTAAGAAGTTCGGATTGCATGAGCCACTGTGAACTAGGACTAGAAAAATTAGCAGAGGCAGAGATATTATCAAAATCTTCCATTTGGTATTTTAGCCACCAGAGGCTGCTGCTGTCACATCACAAAAAAAGTTTTCTTTGGGGTCTGAACTGACAGTGACTGAACAGGAAGGAGACCTTGGATTTGTGGTGGAAAGCTCCATGAAGACGTTGGCCTAGCCATGGGAAAGGTGAAATCTGTAGTAGGGATCATTTGGAAAGGGATTGAAAATTACTGGCATTTCATAATATGCAGTTATTATTAATCTTGGCTTTGGCATTCATTTATTATTCCCTTAGAGCAGTGGTTTTCAACCAGTGTGCTGTGGCACCCTGGGGTGCCTTGAATGGTGGTCAGGGGTGCCGTGGGCAACACTGGCCTCTGTCCCTCTTTCCTTCCCTCCCTCGTCGGATGCCCTCTCGCATCTCTGCCTCTCAAAGCCTTGCACAGCTTTTTGTTGCAGCAGCCCTGGCTACCAGCTCCACAGGCGAATGGCACCTCTGGGGTTGGCCAGGGGATGCTGTTTGCCCAGAGTTAGCAAGCCAGTGGGCGAGGGAGCCCAGCCAGCCAGCCCTTGCTGCTGGGAATGGACAGACAAGTGGGAGGCTGGACAGGCAGATGCTGTGCTGGCCTTTCTTGTGCCTGCAGTGTGCAAGGCCTGCCTGGGAGCTGAATGCCCAACACCGAAGGGGAGCCTTTCTGCCCTGCAGGTCCGGCGGCATCTGCTGCTGCTGCTGCTGCCACTACTGCCCCCCAAGGTGAATAAGATGCTGGCCTCATGTTCACCAGTCTCCAGTGGGCCGCTAAGGCTGGAGGCATCCTCTTCCTGGGCCCCTGGGGGGCGGTGTGAGGAGGCACCTCTCTTTGGGGTGGGGAGGGGATGGCTTAGAGACTAGGGGCGGTGGCAGCAGCTGCCTGGAGGACTCTAAAGAAGAGGGGAGAGGAGCCTGAGGGAACACTTCATGAGGAAGGGTGAGGGGCTGCCGGCTCTGCAGGCAGGGGGCTTATGAGGCTTGGAACATGTTTCCTCGCAGGGGAGCCGCAGAAAGAATGTACAGTAGTACCTCGGGTTAAGGACTTAATACATTCCGGAGGTCCATTCTTAACCTGAAACTGTTCTTAACCTGAGGTACCACTTTAGCGAATGGGGACTCCTGCTGCCGCTGCCACGCAATTTCTGTTCTCATCCTGAAGCAAAGTTCTTAACCCAAGGTACTATTTCTGGGTTAGCAGAGTCTGTAACCTGAAGCGTCTGTAACCTGAGGTACCACTGTAGTTGTTCAAGGGAGCCATGGACTCGAAAAGCCTGAAAGCCTCTGCCACAGAAGACAGAATCAGGATTCAAGATGACCTGAAGAGATTGGCAAACTGGGCCAAAAACTAACACAAGGAATTTCAACAGGGACAAATGTAAGGTTACAAGAAAGAGATTCCAACTAAACACCAGGAAGAACTTTCTGGCTGTATGAGCTGTTTGACAGTGGAATGGACTCTCTCAGTAGGTGGTGGAATGTACTTCACTGGAGGTTTTAAAGCAGAATTTGGATGGCCACCTGCCATGGATGCTTCAGTTGAGTTTCCTGCATTGCAGGGGGTTGAACTAGACGACCCTCAGGATCGCATCCTACTTTACAATTCCATGATTCTGGGACATAACAAGAACCCAGCTAGACCAGGCCACTGACTAATCTAGTCCAACATCCTGTTCCCACAGAGGCCAAACAGATGCCCATGATGGGAAACTAGCAAGCAGGATTTGAGCGCAAGAGCCCTCTCCCCTTCTGCGGTTTCCAGCAACTGGTATTCAAAAGCATTGCTGCCTCTGACTGTGGAGGCAGAGCAGAGCTATCCTGGTTAGTGGCCATCGATAGCCATGGATGCTCAGGAGAACTTCTGGATGAACCCAAAGCCACAGGTTCCCTGTTCCTATTACATGGGAACACTCAAGAAAGTGTCAAGAGGAGGTGGAAAGAATTAAGAGTTTTCACACTCTCCTACTTCTGCATGGGGGTGGGTGGGTGGGGGGACTCACTGTGGATGACTCAGCCCAAGAATCCTCACGTGTATAATAGCAATCCAAAGACTCCAGATGTAAAATGCAGGGGGAAATTATATTTGATCTGCACAATTGAATGGATTAAAAACTCTCCCAGGAGTGTAACTGGCATTTTCCTGTTATCCGTTACATATGCCCATTACAATATTTTATTTGGGGGGGGGGGGGGGGAGAGAGAAGAAGGAAAGAAAAAGAGCAGGTGCCCACAAAACGGTTTCCAAGAGTAATCATTTGACAGAGTTTAGTGTGCTAGGATCTTACCATTATCATAATCTTACAGATAGTCTTCAGTGCTCTCCGGCTGAAAGCACCTTGGCAAGCCTCCAGTTTTCTGCAGCTCAAATTGCTTGCTGCACTGATCCAATTCTGCAGCAATTCCCTATCTTCCTAATAAAAACACATCCCTTGTAAATCCTAATATTAAAAGTCTCGGGTCCAAAGGGACGGAGTATCTTATCATCCTTTCCATAATACTCTCCTGAACCTCTTAATAGCGGGTTTAAGTAACTCTGCAATTCCGCATCTGATGCATGAAGCTGCCGCCTCTGCCATGAATAGTAAACACACACATACACACATCACTTGATGGCTGCACCATCAGGAAGCGCTGCAGGAGGACCAGTCTGGTGTCATGGATAAAGGTGCCAGTCTAGGACTTGGGAGAGACCAGGGTTCAAATCCTCACCTGGCCATGAAGTTCAGTGGGTGACTTTGGGCCAGTCTTAGCCTAACCTACCTCACAGGGTTGTTGTGGAGGGAGAGACCCATGCAAGACACCTTCCTAGAAGGAGAGGAGAATGTTGAATCCAAACTATAGTTTGGGATGTCAAAACATTCATTCATTTATTGCATTTATATCCCAACTCTTTCTCATAGCAGTTCAAGGTGGCACACCTAGTTCTCCTCCTCCCCGCAATAACCTCACAACAACCTTGCAGTGTGGGTCATTTAGGCTGAGAAGCAGTCAATGGTCCCCAAGGTCGCCCAGTGGGCTTCATGGCTGAGTGGGGATATGAACCCTGGTCTCCCAGGTCCTAGTCCAACATGTTAACCACTACGTGAGCTCTGGGCTGTTTTTCTTGCTGCATGTTTATTGAATCTACTGCCCCACCCTACTGTCCCGAGACAGGCGGCTGTGGGTCTGAGTCTCCCAGCTGCCTCCTTGCAAGCGATTTCACATCCTCCTGAAGCAGAGGATCCTGTTTCAACAGCCTGACGTTCCTTGAAGCTGTGTGTGCAGTCCTTAGGTTAATCAGCAAATGTTTGCACAGCAATCATCCAATTATCTTACATACCACTTAGCATTGCCTGTGCTGGTTTGTTGATAGTGGTCAGGGAGAGAGGGAGGCTCAGGTAATCAAACACTCTCAGAGAAGATGCTTCTCTCCATTTGGTCACATATGATCTGGGCTTCATCGGCAAAGCCCCTTTCGATTGGTGTTTTGCAACCGGCACCTTGTAGGTGCAGCCTGATGTTAACAGAAGAGAGTAAGAAGAGCCTGCTGGATTCAGCGTCCTGTTCTCACAGTGAACAACCACATGCTCCTTTGAAAAACCCCCAAGCAGGACTTGAGCACAAGAGCCCTCTCTCCTCCTGTGGTTTCCAGCAACTGGTATTCAGAAGCATTGCATGGAGCAGGCCCATTGAAAGTAACATACCTAAGTCAGTAAGCCATGTTGATAAATGTCAGTGCGTCTACTCAGTGCAGATGTAACATTGCATGTAGATCAATATTAAGGATTGATTGATTGATTGATTGATAGATAAGTCTGGTCGGTCAGTTTTGCAGAAGTTCATTCATAAGCTTCCTCTGCCCCATTTCCGCAATCATCTGAGCACTTAGAAATTCTGTATGAAAATTTGCATGCCACCACAAAATATACGTTTAGAATATGCTCTCTCTCTCTCTCTCTCTCTCACACACACACACACACACACACAATCTGAAGATAATGAGTTTAACACATTTGGGTATTCTATAGAGTGGGGTATTGTTTGGGGTTCTGTGTTGGGGTCAATATTTAATTTTAGAGATGTTAATTTTGCTTTTTTGATACTATTTTTTGTATTTTTATTTTTTAAGATCTCATTATGATTTATGTAGGGATTGCTTAATTTTGTTGTGCACCTTTTGATATGCTTTTATTTATTGCTCATGACTACTTTTGCTACATTTTTGTAATTAGGTTAACAAGAGGTCTTCCCCCCCCCGGGGGGTACCCAATAGTATGCAGTACCAGGACCCCTTTTTCCATGTTACAAGTGTGGCACTTACTGCAATAATTTCATGGTGAGTGCCTACACCTTTTTTTCTTAACAAAAACCCAGTGATTTTCATGCTGTAAGCTGCCTTGTACATGGTTTTAACCTATGGAAAGTCAGCATGCAAATAAACAATGACGTTGGCGATGATTTTCTCTCTCTCTCTCCAAGCAAAGTACTGCAGTGCTAAATCCAGAGACGCGTGAAGGATAATTTACATTCCGATCAGTGGATTGGGACGTGTGAATTAGCTCGCCTCGCTTAAAAACGCAGATGGAACTAAATCCTTGTTGGTTCTTCCAAACTGTATCAACAAGTTACACAGCCTGGGCTGATCTGAGAGATTCCCCCTTCTTACCTGCAGGGGGCAGGCTTCCCCCAGAAAGCAAAACAATGCGGGGTGCGGAGGACTATGGATAGATTTACTGTATAAACTTTTCTCCTAGCAATAGCTGAAGAGGAGAATTGGGTGTGGGGGCAGGGAGGGGGGGAGGAGAACAAAAAGGAAACAAATGCAATTTCATTTCCCAGTATTCATCATCCCACCCCCTTCCATTCAGGAGTTAGGAGACAGAGGCCTGGCTGACCCAAGATAAATACTGTAGCAAAAAAAAAAAAGGGGGTGGTGGAAGGGATTAGGATATTGGTTTTGATGCCCTGGTGAGCGGAAAAGATGTAGTTTTGCAAACATGATAGTTAATGCTTAATCTGACAAATTGCTTCTTATTGCAGAGCCGCCCGTGACACCCTATTAGGTGATAATGGAATTCCACGCGGGAGCCACGGGGGACCCCCGTTCCGTGCAATTAATTTGCAAAAAGTGCTGCAAACCTCTGAAGAGTTTTCCCCCGTGCATTTGCGGCACCTTCCCCCCTCTCTCGTGGGTCTTCTCCGATCTCCACCACCTCATCTTTTTTGGGGGGAGTTGCCTGAAGAAAACAGCAGATTGTTTGTGTGGAGAAGGCTTTTTTTAAAAAAAAATATTTTGCAGCCTGATGCGTGCCGGCTAATAGGATTAATATCCCAAGTTGCGTGCCTGGCAAATGGAACATCGTTAAGTGGCCATTATGAAAGGGGAATTAGATTTAGGGCTGGAAACAAACATTTCGGAATGGGAGAAGGTGAGGCTGTGTTGATGCAGAGGGTTGATGAGGTGGAGAGACAGTCTTGCCTAGTGTTTAGAGCAGGGATGGGAAACCACAGACCAGGGGGCCGGATGCGGCCACTGACCCCGCTTTCTAGCCCTTGGGATTCTCCCATTAGCAGACTTGCCTGGCATCTTCCTTGCTGGCAGTTCCTTTGAGCAGAAAGCTGTTGCTTGATTGCCCCGGAAGTTCGAAAGGGCAAGTTGTGGGGAGGAAATTTAATTTCTGAAACATATTTCTTCAAAAGCGCCCGTCCAAAATCTGGATCCCAGAAGGAGTTTCTATCGTAAGTGGGAAAATGTGCCCCCTGCCAAAGCAACCACACTAACAAAAAATACCATGGGGGTGTTTGATATCATATGAGCTTCATGGAATGAAAATTTCTTTTTAAAAGTCTGTGGAGGTTAGGTCTAAATAGCTACTAGTCTACCATCCTAGATGGCTTTAAAAGAGGATTAGAACAAAGCTTCTGGGGCAGCTTGCGGACTGATGAAACTATATATATTATTAACAGTTAATTCATTTTAAGAACACACCACCAGCGAAAACAATAAACCAGCGGATGGGGAAATGGTGAGATCAGATCCAGCTTACATAAAATAATGTAATGGTGTCGACGGGGGTTGGGAACTGGATATATTTTGTGCTGTTTAGTGGCGGCTTCTTTTATGTGCAAATGAAAAGGGGCTTGCAAAATACATTGTCTGATGCATCACTGCAAATCTGTATGTCATGACTGTGTAGACTTGTGAATGCCTGAGTTGGAGAAGATGATCTTGCATCAGAGGGGGGCTGTTGCTCCTGTGTTGCCAGATCATAGAATCACAGAATTGTAGAGTTGAAAGGGACCACACAGATCATCCAGTCCAGCCCCCTGCAATGCAGGAATTTTCCACCCAAGGTGGGGCTCAAACCCACGACCCTGAGATTAAAAGTCTCATGGTCTACCAACTGAGCTATCCCAGCTGTTTGATCTGTCTGGTCTTACAGGGTGTGGCGTTTGCTCTCCTAGGTGTGTGACATAATACTGGGTTCATAAGGATTAACTAATTGTAAAATGACTAACCTATAGGAACCCAAGGGGAGGAGTTAGAGTTAGAGTTAGAGTTGTTAAGTAGTCAGTCTGGAGTTAGAGAAGAGAGAGGGAGGATAAGTCTGTGGGTTGGGCTAGTCTGATGTGAGAGAGTGAGAGAAACTGTTGAGATAATCAGTCAGAAGGTATTAGGAAGGTATAGGCAGGTAAAGAAACTAAGGATAAGAAACTGACAAGAAAATTAGCTGAGAAACCATACTTGTTAATGCTTACAAAATAAACTTGTTTATTTGATTTAATTTTAACAACTGTCTGGACTCAGTGTGTACCCGAGAGTAATGGGTTGGTGGCAGTGGGGAAGCGAGCGAGTGGTGGCACAGGGATCAGTATACCTGAAGGAGCGTCTCCACCCCCATCATTCTGCCCGGACGCTGAGGTCCAGCGCCGAGGGCCTTTTGGTGGTTCCCTCATTGCGAGAAGCAAAGCTACAGGGAACCAGGCAGAGGGCCTTCTCGGTAGTGGCACCCGCCCTGTGGAACGCCCTCCCATCAGATGTCAAGGAAATAAACAACTACCTGACATTTAGAAGACATCTTAAGGCAGCCCTGTTCAGGGAAGTTTTTAATGTGTGACATTTTAGTGTGTTTTTGGTCTCTGTGGAAGCCGCCCAGAATGCCTGGGGAAACCCAGCCAGATGGGCGGGGTACAAATAATAAATTATTATTATTATTATTATTATTATTATTATTATTATTATTAATAGACCGTCAACGTCCGGGGACCCTGTGTGATCGCCACACACAGGGAGAAGTGAAGCAGCCTGGGACTGGGCCCGTCCTCCTCCTTCCTTGAGATGCCTCAGAGCTTTGGACAGGGATGGAAACAGGAAACTGAGGAAGACCTGTTGCTTTTTCTCAGGGCCTGCTGTTCTCTCTCTTACTCTTGACAAATTGCATCCATCCATAACTACGTCTCTCTTTCCCGACGATGATGAATAGAACACTTCAGCTCCTCTGACGCGTGCATTTATTCCTGGATATCTGATTTAACCCCACAGCTGTGCCGTAGTCCCCCACCATTTTTATTTATTTTATTTGCAGAGGGCATCTGATAAGAGAGCAGATAAATACTGTTTTCCTAGAGCCTTGCGGCCTCTTCTTAACCTCCATATTCCTCATGGAAAGTAATTTCCCATGCTGATGCTGGCATTTTCAGGACCAGGAATCGGGCGGGCAGAGGGGGCTGTAATAGATCCTTGGAATATGGGATATGCCTTAGAAGCCACATATTCTGAAGCTTAAATTGGTCTTTAGAGAAAAGGGAAGGAAGAGGGGACACATCAGAACTCTATAGAATGCTGCATGGCATGGAGAAATAGATAGAGCAACATTCTTCTCCTCTTGTAACACTAGAACTTTCGGACATCCAATGAAGCTGGGAGATTCAGGACAGATAAGGTCCTTCATGCAATGCAAAGTTCAACAATGGGACTTTCTCCTGCAGGGGGCAGTGATGGCCGCCAACTTGGAATGGCATTGGGTAAATCACTGGAAGACAAGGCTACTGGATACTGTCCATGCGGCCTAAGCTCTGCATCCACCATGGGAAGCAGTAATGCTTGCTCAAAACCATTGGAGGGCAGAGTGCTCTTATGGGCTCAGGTCCTGCTTGTGGGTTTGCCACTGGTGCATCAGGTTGTCCGTTGTGAGAACAGCACCCTACACCGGATGGGGCACCAGCCTGACCCAGCAGTACTCTTCTCATGTTATTATGTCTTCTTGGGTTCAAATTTAATAGGGAAACATGCCTGGTTTGTAACCGCCTTCTCTGTCCTGGCTCCTGCCAGATGTTTTGAACTATAATTTAGCTGTGGTTCTTGCATTGCAGAAGGCCCTTGGGGTCCCTTCCAACTCTGCAGTTCTGTGATTCTATAATTCCCATCCATGCTAGCCATTATCTTGTCATACCATAAATATGCATGCCATCCAAATTGATTGTCCAGTCCCTCCATATCTAAAACATCTTCATCGTCTAATTGAATCCAATCCTTAATCCAACAAAAGGCAGCAGCTTCAAAGTATATCTTCAAGGTTTTTTCTGATAGAGATTGCCAGCCCTTCACAAGTGCAATTGGGGCAGCGGGGAGGAGAATAACCTCCCATCAGCTTCAACGGGATACTAGTTTTCTTATGCAAATTGCAGGTCAAGGAGGGGACACAGTTCAAAATTGGAACCATAGTGGGGGTTAAAAGACCCTTTTTCACATGTTAGGTTTCTGTATGCACACCCATGTAGGTAATGTTAACCTGTTGTCCGACTCTTCAGAAATCAGGCTGGTGCATTTTCTTAAGTACGTGGGGAACCTCAGGACAAATGTAGCCCTCCACAGCACTCTACTTGACCCTTAGTTCTGTCCCCAGGTCATGCCCTCTTTTGCAAAGCTACGCAACCCTAACTTTGCATCTTTTCCAGGGTGTTTTTGCTTGGCTGTAATCACAGAATAAGGTCCGTATAGTTAAAGCTATGGTTTTCCCAGTAGTGATGTATGGAAGTGAGAGCTGGACCATAAAGAAGGCTGATCGCTGAAGAATTGATGCTTTTGAATTATGGTGCTGGAGGGAGACTCTTGAGAGTCCCATGGACTGCAAGAAGATCAAACCTCACCATTCTGAAGGAAATCAGCCCTGAGTGCTCACTGGAAGGACAGATCATGAAGCTGAGGCTCCAATACTTTGGCCACCTCATGAGAAGAGAAGACTCCCTGGAAAAGACCTTGATGTTGGGAAAGATGGGGGGCACAAAGAGAAGGGGACGACAGAGGATGAGATGGTTGGATAGTGTTCTTGAAGCTACCAGCATGAGTTTGACCAAACTGCGGGAGGCAGTGGAAGACAGGCGTATCTGGCGTGCTCTGGTCCAGGGGTCACGAAGAGTCGGACATGACTAAACGACTAAACAACAACAATCACAGAATCATAGAATTGCAAAGTCAGAAAGATCCCCAAGGACCACCTAGTCCAGTGTTTCCCAAACTTGAGTCTCCAGCTGTTTTTTAAGACTACAACTCCCATCATCCCTAGCTGGCAGGGATGATGGGAAAGGTAGTCCAAAAACACTGATCTAGTCCAACCCCCTGCAATGTAGGAAGGTGCGATGTTGGAAGGTGTCCCTGAGATGTTAACTCTGCCTCTTTGCTTGCCTGGGTGGATGGAGGTGTGTGACTGTGTCTCGGAACAAGCCCATTGACAAATTTCACAGGTCTTGCTCTGCCCATGTTTGCCTCTGACCCCACCCACCACCAGCAGGTGACCCTGGAAGGCTGCCCAGGAAGAACTGTGGCCGTAAGATTCAAAAAGCTTCACCTCTTTGAGCTTAGTGGTGGAGGGGGGAATCCAGGTAAAAGTCTATTTAGCTTCTTTTTTAAAAAAAATGAAAATGCATTTCTTTCCTTGTGCTGAGCTGTGATGAAGTTCCCCCAAAACACCCCCATAGGATCCTATTTTAATTATCAACTACAGCCGATTTTTTGCAGAGCAATTTCCGAGCCTCCAGCAGGGCCCTGTGGCAGGTCTTTCATCTCGCTCCAGCTTATTGGGGAAATAAGCTGTATTAAACATCTTTAATCCTGCTTTTGGATGTGCTGCCTTTGATCACCTTCACATTTCACACACCTAGGCAGAACTTGCTATCTCTTTTTCGGCAACTTCATTAAACTCCATCTGTTGACCGGGATGCTATTTCTCTCCCCTACCCAAGTGTCTTATCAACTTCCCCCCTACCCACCACGCTGGAGAGTTCTGGAAGTGCGGCGTGAATTAATTTTGATTGCTGCATCCCACGTTTCCAAGAGCTGAAATAGCAGTCCCTCACCCTCTAGGTGAGAAAGAGCACTGAAGTTCACCACTGCGCTCAAAAAACTCCACTTTTTGAATACAGTCAAGAGAAAATTTGCACGTCCGCAGATGAGTCTGCCCCTATCTTCCTGCCTGAGTCACTGATCTTAGCTGGATCCATTTTTCCCCCAAACTCAGAACAGAGACTCATGCAGAGTGGCAGTGAGGCAGCCTCCTGTGAGCTGCTCCCCCCCATATGCTGTTGGACAATGGCTACTTACTCATAATGGCTTTATGCTGCTTTATGGGGACAGTGCTCTTGTGCTCAGGTCCTGCTTATGGGGTTCCCTTTGGGAATCTGGTTAGCCACTGTGAGAACAGGATGTTTGACTAGAAACCTAGAATCCTAGAACTGTCAAGATGGAAGTGACTCAAGGGCTATCTAGCTTGCTGCAGTGCAGGAATCACAGTTAAATAATCCCTGACACATGGCCATCCAATTTCTGTTTAAAATCCTCCAGGCCCGTGAGTCTGTTCCCAGGGAGTCTGTTCCACTGCCAAACAGATATGACCCTCATAAAGCTCTTCTGAAAGTTTGGATGGAATTTCCTTTCTGACAATTTGAATTCATTGGTTCGGGTTCTAGCCCCTGGAGCAGCAAAAATAATAATAATAAGCTTGCTGTATCTTCCTTGTGATAGTCTTTCAGATATCTGAAGATGGCTCTCATATCACCTCTCATTTTCTCCAAGCTAAACATACCCAACTCTATCAACCGTTCCTCATAAGTCTTGGTTTCCAGACAGTGTTAGGAACTGAGATATAAAAGCTAGGAACCAAATGACCTATGAAACCTTTAGCTGACACAACAGAATGCCTAGGTGCCCCACAGATCAATTGATCTGTGCAGTGGGGCGGCACCAAATAACACCTTTTTGGTGCTGCACTGCCCCACAGACCAGCTGATTCATGGGGCAGCACAGCACCAAAAGAGACATGTCTTCTGGTGCTGTGCTGCCCCGCAAGCCAGCTGGTGTGGCATGGTAGCATAGCCAGCCAGCCAGTTGGAGATGTTCATCACCAAACCTGGCAACCAGACACCTCCATTTCTTCACAAAAGGCCAGATGCCTGTTGAGAAATGTGACTGGCATCCGGTTAGTTTTGAATGCTGTTTCCAGACCCTTGGTTACTCTTCCCTGCACACGTCCCACCTTGTCCATATCCTTCTTGCTAGATGTGCCTTTGGCCTGATCCTGCAGCCAGGCTGTTATTATGTTAAGATCAGGTGTGCTTTGATAAAACATTAGCATTAATTTATAAATACAGTTAGAGGCGCGCACAGCCTCCTTCTGTTATTTTTTTTTAAAGAAGAAAGTCTTTACATAAGTCACACTTCTAAAGCCTCCACAACACTTTGTCCTGCCATGACTGTTGGTAGAATTATTGCAAGTTCATTTAACCTTCAAAGGGTGTTGAAATTTAAACTCCCTGACCACCCACCCTGCAACAGATGGTTAGGGAAAGCAATCAAAATTTGATTAATGCACACAGAGAGACGGAAAGAAAACATTGGAAGCAACTGATCAATAAATTAATATTTCCAAAAACGGGGGATAAAAGAGTAAGGAGAATTGGAGGTATGTAGCTATTGTGTTCCCTTCCACATCACTTTATTCCCAACTATTAACAAATGTGCCGCCCTTCATTTGCCTGCCGCAAGAGTCAGTTCCCTTTTACTCCAAAGCAAATCACCCATCAGATGTGTTTCTATATGCTGAAAAAGAGCACAAATTCCAAAGTAGGAGGTGGGGGAAAGAAAAATCAGAATTGTGATCCTCAAACATTTAGAGTTAGATGGGAACCTGTAGGTCATCTGTATCAACCCCTTGCTCAGTGTAGGATCTGCAGAATCCCCAAAAGACAACTGCCCAGACTCTCTTTAGATACCAATTCAAGATTTTGCCACAACAAATCACTTTTGTGCATTCATTCTGATTTACCTTTTATGTGTGTAGATCAGAAGTGCATGTAGATCACAAATCACTAAACTTTTTTTTTTTAAAAAAGCAGGTCTATATCTAATTAATTTTACAGTAATTCCATTTATAAGTAATTAGATGAGAACACTTATTTAAGATGCTCAGGGCCTCCCAGGGCATCCTGCGCCACCGTTGGAATAGTTCCTGCCATCCAGATATTTCTCCTAAATGTTCAGCTGAAAACAGCTTTGCTCTGATTTCAAACTTCTGGTCCTGATGTTTCCTCTGGAGTGCCAGAGAGCCACCCTGCACGACAGCCCTTGCTGGCTATGAGAGCCAGTGTGGTGTAGTGGTTCAGAGGGGTGGACTCGTAATCTGGTGAACCGGGTTCGCGTCTCCGCTCCTCCACATGCAGCTGCTGGGTGACCTTGGGCTAGCCACACTTCTCTGAAGTTTCTCAGCCTCACTCACCTCACAGAGTATTTGTTGTGGGGGAGGAAGGGAAAGGAGAATGTTAGCCACTTTGAGACTCCTTTGCGTAGTGATAAAGTGGGATATCAAATCCAAACTCCTCCTCCTCCTCCTCTTCTTCTCCATCTTGTCTTCTCCAGGCAAAAGGCTTGTAGAACCTAAGAAGAAGCTGCTGGGTCAGGCCAATGGCCCACCTAGTCCAGCATCCTGTTCTCAGTGGCCAACCAGATGCCCCTGTGGGAAACCTGAAATCAGGATTTGAACACAAGAGCACTCTCCCACTTCTGCGGTTTACAGCAACTGGCATTCATGATATTACTGCTTCTGGCTGTGGAGGCAGAGCACAGCCATGGGGGGTAGTAGCTATGGAGAACCCTCTCCTCCTTGAATTTATCTGATCCTCTTTTAAAGCCACCCAAGCTGGAGGCCATCACTGCATCCGGTGGCAGTGAGTTCCATAGTTTAACTACGGTATGTGCTGCGTGAATGAGGAATTAAAAAATACCAAACCAGTCTTGATAGGTTCATCATAGGTTTCCAAAATGCTTCAAGACACAAAACACTTCTTTTTTTCCTCCAAGGAGCTCAAGGTGGCATACATGGTTCCAGGGCCGGATTTAGGTTTGATGAGGCCCTAAGCTACTGAAGGTAATGGGGCCCTTTATATGTCCAGCTGTCCTTTATCAACAACAAATTGTTGCTTTTTTGTGTTGAATATATGCTATATATATGGTAATTTATGGACCTAATAGGTATCTAAAGCCATTTGTACATGTTGCCATGCAACTAGTCCATGCAGAATGTAGGCATCCTCTATATAGAAATAAGCAAACCAGTGATATTTTAGGGAGCAGGCTAGCAGGCGGGGCCCATTACTTACATCATAGGAGCCTACACAACACAAAACACTGCTGCTGTATGTAGGTTTTATTTTATTTGTTTTTTATCTTATATTTTGGAAATGTACATCCAGTTGTTTTCCCTTTAAATTTTTATGGGGCCCCCAAGAGAGTGGGGCCCTACGCTATAGCTTTTTTAGCTTATATGTAATTCCAGCACTACACGGTTCTTTCCCTTCTCATTCAACACTTACAATGACCCTGTGAGGCAGGTTATTTGCACTAGCATGATTCAGAAATACCTCTTTCATCTCTTTTGGAACCTAGCATGAATATTGCTGACAAACTTACCTACACTAGACTCCAACATTGTGTCAGTTTGGTTAAAATAAAAATATTTAGTACAGTATAATAGAAGGGTAATTTCCTGGATGACTAGGCCCAGGTTTGGGGCAAGTACTCTTTGGTGAGAGAGCCCCAGTATAATTTTAAAATAGCAAAACATGCAGCAAACTATAGCGTGTAAATGAAACGCTGCTGGATCTTTAAAATATCCTTAAGTTGCTCCCAAAGTTCCCCACTTCCCCTTAACACAAATTTGGTAAGTTAAAAATGGTTTACTTACAAACTCTTCAAAGGTCAAGTTCATGTGTTTTTCCATACAGCAGTAAGAAAAGGCAGGCCGCTTAACTTAGGTTACAAAATGGCAAATGTTTCTAAATTATTTGTATAGAGACACAAAGATGGCTTGCTTAAGCCATGCAGTCTAAGCTTGGAGGACTGGTTTAGATCTCCTTACTGATAGAGTTCACATGGTGGAAGAAAAAAGGACAAAGAGTTTGGCAACCCTCCCTCCCATGATGGTGGGTATGATCTAGCTAATTCTTGCTAGAGAATTACACAGCTTACTCTATGGTCTTAACCCTTCATGCATTGAGTTAAGCATGTTGGTTATATGAAGCTGGATATATCCCACATATTGCAGGGGGATGAACTGGATGACCCTTTGGGTCCCTTCCAACCCCACAATTCTATGCTTTTAAGAAGGAGCACATGTGAAATTGACCTGAACTGGAAAGTGGCTCATCAGCCCATCCCTGCTGTAATGGTTCTAGGGGTTGCTCATGTGTAAGCCGGTCCCAACACCTGGCTGGGTTGCCTGAGTGAACCTTTCCTCTCCGGACAGCCACTCACCCGTGGCTGTCTCAATCACTGGCAGAATCCGTCAGTGGGCGTTTCTTGAACTTCTTCCAGCAAAGAAGCTCTTTGACGCCTAGTCTTCTCCTACTCTCCCTGCACGGAAGCCTTCTGCGCAAGGAGGGTGTAGGCAGCGGAGGACCCTTACTCTCCCCGCTGGTCCCCGGCAAGGAGTCATGGGACCGCCTCACCGATTCCCCCATCTGCCCCCCTTCTCCACTGGTGCTACGCACTCCACTGGGGCTACACTGGTGATTCTCCTCCCCAGAAGATGGGCTGCCTCTCCCCATCCCGGGACGCTCTCTGGAATCCCTCTGGAGCCCGCTCTCTCCCTCCGGCCCTGATGGCAGTTCCCTGACACCTGCTAAGAGACATTTTGGGGCGATAGGTGTCTGTACCCCATCCTGTCTAGAACTGGCCTCAGACTTAGCTGTATAGATCCATCGATTTGTTCTGCAGATACCTGCGGAGATTGCAAATTCTGGAGGTTGTACCACCAGAAGAGAGAGAGACCCTTACAAGAAGCATGAAGCCTGGTGCCTCCCGATAGTTCTGCTCCATCGTGCAGTGAGGAATTGTGTGTCCCTGCTTTTGAGGCTGATTATGTCGCAGGAGTCTGCAAACCGCAAGATAAACCTGCGAGGGAACCTGGGGAGGCCTGAGCCCCACCTCCCGCCTCCAGGAGATTCACATTTCTCCCCGGTTGAGGCGGCCTGCTGGCGGGTGAGAGGATGGAAATGCAGCCATCCAAGTGTCGACCCATGAAAATTTAATTCCAAGGACCCTCGATTCACCAAATCGGGCATTCTGGGATCTACCAGCCTGGCGATGAATTATTCAGGAGCCGGTGGGCGGAGGCTACCAAATCCCTCTTTCCCTCTGCAAATATTTTTGTAAAACTTTCAAGGCATCATCACAATAAATCTGACGGCATCCCACCCAGCCTTCTTGCAGCAGAATCTCGGCATCCTTGTAATTTTCTCTTGTAATTATTGCAGGGCCGGAATTTGACGTCAAAGAGGGAGATTTTTCTCCCCCCCCCCATGCTGAGAGTTTTGAGAGTCGCCTGCAAAATTGCAAAGCGTAGGTGAGTCTTCAAAGGACTCCAGCTTTTGTCTAAAATTAGTTCTCTTCCCCCCCCTCCACCTTTCTCACACAGCAGCAGATGATTAAACGAGGATTCTTTCTGCCGGCTATCTCCCCCCCCCCCCCCCTTTTTTTTTTTTGGATTGATGTTTTCTATTAAAAAATTCATTGCTAAGGGGTTGTGAAATATGGCTGCCGCTTTGGGTCGCGTGGCACTTCTTATGCATATCGGTCCCGGAGAGCTGAGAAGTGATCGATGATTTTCATAAACTTCGGGACCGTGACCCAAGCAGTGGGTCCCCCCTCCCCCCTCTCCTGTTCAAGAAGCCGAGGGGGTCCATTTATCAAGCCCATTGAGACGAGGTGCTTCAGACAGAGTGCATAAAACATACACACCTGTTTTTGGTCTGATACGAAGCCCTGCTTTCAGCCAGATTAGGCCATTCATCGATCTGGCCCAGGGGTGGAGAATCTCAGGTCTACAGGTCAGTGGTGCCCATCCCAGGTCTCCCCGCCCAGCACTTGGGACCCTCTTCCCTAACCACACCCCCTCTCCCCAGGCCACACCCCTCATTGGTCTAACCCTCCTTGAGCGATTTTACTTGATTGGAATGTGACCCTAAACTCTGATCATAACTCTTCCTTGCCTGGGTGAGAGATAGACAGGGTGTGTGCAGAAACCAGACTACAATATGAAAATGAATCTTATATCAGTTGCTCTGCTCACTTTTAGCCTCTAGCCCTGCCCACCAATGGCAAATATGGTTGTGAACATGATCCGTGCGGGATGCATGTTTGCAACCCGCAGCGTTTGCAACCTGCGCCTGTGGGTTGCGATTTGGCGCTTCTGCGCATGTGCAAAGCGCGATTTAGCGCGTCTGTGCATGCGCAACCGCCGAAACCCAGAAGTAACCCATTCCGGTACTTCCGGGTTTCGGCGGTCCGCAACCCGAAAAGACGCAACCTGAAGCAGTTATAACCCGAGGTATGACTGTATATCTCAAGTGTTGAAAGGCAGGATCGAAATGGATAGCTTAGTAGAGCGTGAGGTTAGTAGAGCATGAGACTCTTTATTATGGTGGGCAAAATGCAAAACCCCTGCATTGTAGGGGGTTGGACTAGATTACTCTTGTGGCCCCTTCCAGCTCTATGATCCTGCGGTTCTGTGTCTCTGCCCGGTGAACACAGCGCATGAATGTCTCAGGGCTTGGTTCATTACCTTCTCTCTTGTTCCAAATCTTCAGGAATGGGAATAGCCAGTTTGAAAGGCTTGGGGTTGGTCACATCGGTCCATTTCGGTTTCTCAGCCATCTAATTTGAAGTTCGAGTTCTCCACGTTCCCATGTCTGCTGTGATTCTCCTCCCCCCACCATGAAAATTCATCAACAGTGCACTGCAATTTTCTCCTAATATAGACCATTTCGCAAAGCAAAGCCTTGCCTAATAGAATGCATTTTTCTTGCGGGTTACTTTCACAAATCTATGCACTTTTAAAAAATGCACTTACTACCCTGATGTATGCATTTCTGTACTCATTACTGGGCTGGAGAATCACACTGCAAAATTCAGAGAGGCGTAAATTTCAAGGCATGGCTGTGTTTCGGTTTATGTATAATAATAATGATGATGATGATGTAACATTCATTTCTATCCTACATTCTCCCTAGACTGGGACTCAAGGTGCCTTACACAAATGAAAAGTACACAGACAAAATGCAGACAGCCAAAAACATATCAAAGATGATAGTTAAAATAATTAAACTTTAATAGAATTAAAACAATATAAAAAACAAATCTGTTAAAATACAGATGATAATAAAAACGGGACAGCACTATTCAAATCCTTTCCCTTAAAAAGCAGTCAGTTCCCAAAGGACTATTGCAAGACTCTTTGCCTGCTGTTGGGAGGGCAAAGAAGGAGCTAGTCTGGCTTCTCCAGGAAGGTATTTCCAAAACCTGGGAGCAGTCACCAAGAAGGCCCTACCAAGCATGCTTGTGAGGGTGGTGGGACTGAGAGAAGGGCCTCCTCTGAAGATCTCAGAGCCCGGGCAGATTCATAGGGGAGAATACAGTTCACATATTGTTTTGGAAATTATGAATTGGGTAGGGTTGCCTTTAAATGCAAATTGCACCAACCCACGCTCCCCGTCCCCAACTGAGGCTGCATTCAGCACCCCCCCCCATTGTTCATTTGAAATAAAGGAAATAAAGTGGCTTCAGGCTTTCTCTTCATGTCCCTGGGGCATGTTGTACGTTTGAAAACGCAACTGTGTTTGAAACAGGAAGGAGGAAAGGAACAAGCTTTGAGGTTTAGCTAAACATCCTTTGCAACCATTTTTTTAAAAGAGGGAGAAATTTCGATTGAACTTAGTCTTTTATGGGCTGTTGCTGTTTTTTTAAAGCCTGAAATGCACACACGCAAACATCTGGCAGCCTGTCTTATCTGCCAAATTCCAGCTGCAGCCAAATCAAACATGGCTGTCGACCAACCACGATGGGACTTAACGTCAAGATTTTTAGAAAAGAAATTCAAGCACAATCCACAAGGGCACAAATTAAATTAAATTTCTGGTGCCAGCCTTATCCCCTTCCTCCACCCTGCTATTCCAGCAGATGCTGTTTCTGGTCGCTGATGCTGGTCCCTGATAAGCAGTTGTTGCATGTCCCAGAAGAACATCAGTTCCAAAATTCTTTTAAAAGAGATTCCCAGCGCAGTCTAATGATCTTTAGAAGGCCGGGCCCAAATCTCAGCTTTCAGGCTGGTGTCTAATTTTTGAGAAAAGCTTTCAAAGAAGCTACATTCTCAGACCAGGATCGGGACCACATTGCTACATGCCACCCCAATCTCTGAGCAAAGAGGGAATTCAGGGGTTCAGGTGAGAGGGTGGAGGAAAGGCCCACCCATTCGCCTGGAGGGCACAGTCACTGAGCTCATTCTTTTGAGATGCTAGTGAGGAAACTTCAGTGACCAGCTAAGGTCATTGTTTTGCAAAGAAACTTGTCTGACTAGTTCAGCAACATCCAACCCCTCAGTGGGTGCCAGACCCCAAGAATTGGGAGGGACTCAGGGCATCATCCAGACTGACCCCACAAACCCACAACCATCACAAAGCTGCCTTATTCCAAGTCAGACCATTCGTCCATCTAGTTCAGTATTGTTGAAGTTGACTGACAGTGGCTCTCCAGGGTTTCAGGCATAACCTTTCAGCAACCCCATCTGGAGATGTTGGGGATTGACCCTAGGACTTCTGGGATGCAAAGCAGGTGATCTACCACTCAGCTATGGCCCTTCCTATATCTGTTCTGTACCTGAGATACCAACATGCAGCAGTATTTATTATTTGGTACATAACGTCGTGGTATTTACTGTTCAATAGCATTATCTCTCAGTTATAAGCAGATACTAAACACCACTGCGTGTCGATTAAATAGGAAATACCATTGCATGCTATTAACATCCAATTATACTTCATTTTGATGGACTGGGGCATTTCCCAATACTTTCATGTCATTGCATGTTATCAACATGTTCTGCCTCCATAGTCAGAGACAGTAATGCTTTTGAATACAAGTTGCTGGAATCCACAGGAGGGGAGCGGGCTCTTGTGCTCAGGGGTCCTGTTTGCTGGTTTTGCATGAGAACTTGATTGGCCAAGCTGGGCTAGATGGACCTCTAGTCTGATCCATCTACTCTTCCTAGGTTCTTATGATGGGGAACCTGTTGCCCTGCAGATGTTATTGTACTTCAACCCCCATCAACCCCACAAGCAAGGGATGATGGGGATTTTGAGTCAAGCAGCAACTGCAGGGCTGCAGATCCACACCCCTGCTGGGCTAAGGTCTGTGGGCGATTCCATCACTGTTTGTGGTTAAAGATCCCAGCACCCTCTGGTTGCACAGTGGTACCTTGGGTTAAGTACTTAATTCGTTCCGGAGATCCGTACTTAACCTGAAACTGTTCTTAACCTGAAGCACCACTTTAGCTAATGGGGCCTCCCGCTGCCGCCACGCTGCCGGAGCACGATTTCTGTTCTCATCCTGAAGCAAAGTTCTTAACCCGAGGTACTATTACTGGGTTAGTGGAGTCTGTAACCTGAAGTGTCTGTAACCTGAAGCGTATGTAAGCCAAGGAACCGCTGTATCAATAATTGCTTTCTTCTGCCTGTCTTGAACCAAGTGTAAATCAATGTCACCTGGTGACCCAAAGTCCTCGCATCACAGGAGAAACTTCCCATTTTAGAAATGAAGCCTTCTGGTTCTCTGGGTTCCTCTGCAGAGCCTCTTTCTGCGCTCCTAAGCTCTACTGCTGCAAATGAAGTCTGACTTCCCTTCCCTTTATAAATAACTTAAACCCACCCCAGCCCCCAAAATTTCCTGGAGATATCTGTATTCCGACTGTGTTGCTACCCACAATTGTTTGATGAATAAATAATACTGTGCATGAATCCACATTCTGTTTCTTTTTTGTCAAGAAAGAGCAAGGAACAAAATAATCCTATAATGTGCTCTGAGAATCTATATTGATGCCCGGGCTCATTTCTAGAGATGCCTGCATGGCTGAAATCTATCCTTTGAAGAAGAATGGGCAGCTGTGTGATGGCAGCAGGTATCGTAAGTGTGTAAGCAGAATAATGGAATCATAGAATTGTAGAGTTGGAAGGGAACCCAAGGGCCATCTAGTTCAACCCCACTGCTGGATTGGACAAAGGCCCATCTGCTCTAACATTTCGTTCCTCAGAATGGCCAATCGGATGGACCCAGCAAACAAAATAAGTGGGGCAAGAAAGCAACAGACCTCTCAAAAGTCAAGGTTCGAGGACAGAAATCTGGCTGAGATACACACTGTCAACCACAGTCATACCTAGACTACTGGGATCTGAAAGGTTGTTTTCTGCTGCTCCAGAGAAGCGGACACAGAGCAATGG